>CM068367.1:715114007-715714007 GCA_034769895.1 Magicicada septendecula | reverse complement strand
TTAAAAAGTTTTACACATTCTAAATACTAAAAATGTTTTTATTTATGACAAAAGGATATATATTCACATGCTGAGACATCAAGGTGAATACTTTTCAAAACCTTTTCTTGTACATAGTTCATTATTAACCTAATGTATTTACACAACTTTCCAGTTGTTTAATTCATTAAAAAAATTTAAGATGAGTGAAACCATTATTTTATTGTAATATTTATTGTGTCATCAATGAGAATGTTTGTGTACATGTTTCAAATGTCAAAAGAGTATAATTTTGTATCTTTGTTTACATTGTATGTTTTTTATTTAATCCCTGAGTTTGATTTAGTTATTTAGCTATTTTATAATTTGTAGGAAATTGAATTATTATACTGTGTAAATTAATTATAATATAAATATATAATTATAATATAAATTTATAACTATAGTCTAAATATATATAGTAAT
This sequence comes from Magicicada septendecula, assembly GCA_034769895.1. Lineage (NCBI taxonomy): Eukaryota > Metazoa > Arthropoda > Insecta > Hemiptera > Cicadidae > Magicicada > Magicicada septendecula. Next base: position 715,713,563 of record CM068367.1, on the reverse strand, counting down.
AATTACTGTATAAATTTAGATTATAGTTATAAATTTACTATAATTATAGTATAATTACTATATAAATTTAGATTATAGTTATAATTTTATATTTAATACGTTTGACCCATGGATTGCGAATGTCATGAACTAAAACACAGACTTACACTTCATCTTAGACAAGCACTCGTGCAAACAAGTGGAGTATGCAAGTGGGTTAATGGAATATGCAAACAAGAGCAATAGAGGCATAAATAATCTACACCGCAAACTTCTAAAACTGCACAAGGAGCACCCAGATTCCAACTACAGCAAACAACTTATGAAAGTGAATATCAAGATGCTAAATGCCATAGAGATGTCTGCGAAAAGGCAGCTTGGTACTTGCTATAAATCCTGATGAGCCTGTGCAGTTGATTAGTGTATTTCATTCTGACTGTGCCATGGCATGAGAAACACAAAGCACACAAGAGGAAGAGTGTTATGGACAAAGATGGTCTGAGTGAAAACAACACCAACATATGGACTAAGTTGATCATTCAGAAATACGAGGAGCAACCACAAGACGTGGACTCTGTGAACTTGACTAAGTTTGTTGTGTGGTACACACCGCTAGAAACAAAAGCACACACAGGAATTATGAGAATGTAATTATAGACAATGCTGACAATATGAAGTTGTATGTAGGTGACCTGGAAGATGCATTGCCGAGGTGATACTAACAGCCAGTGTCGCGCCACCTAGTGAAGTGAAATACCACAAGAGAGCTGTTTGTAGAGTTACATGTTACAGACATTATGAGTCAGACGATGTCTGTAACTATAAGCAAGAAATAATAACACTCTTTGTGCCATTTAGACATGAAATCATGGATGTGCTAGATGGAAACAAATTCATACAAGTCTACGATACAAGAGAACAGACTATACTTGTAGCAAGGAAAGAGTTTGAAGCGAACATAACCATTGACGACTTGGTGGAAGAACCGAAAGAATTGTGGGATTTGGAAAACGAGCGACTTATGACTACAGAGAACAAGCCAACAGAGTAACTCTGAACAGTCTGCTAGGCGACGACACTCTCACTGACAATATTGATGACTTTGATCCTATCACATTCGCCAGTATATCGGCTGTACATAGATGTAGTAACATCAAGAGTAGCGAGGAATGGTGTCAATTGATGTGCCTAACCAGCAGGGAACAGCAGAGGTTTGACTCTAGAGTTAATAAATCATCTACACAGACCAGACACAGAATCTATCCAAGCATTCTGTATAGACCCTACCGACTCTGGGTAAAAGTTTATGCTGAAATTGATCATGGAAGCAATGAATTATTACACTTAGCAGCATAATTCAATGATGGACAATTATGTGGCCTGCACTTGGACCAGCAAGGCAGCCATAAACTATGGAGGCATCAGGGTTCATTCAGTGTTTAAAAGTCATGCATTCAAGACAACAATACCATTTAAGTTATGAAAGGATACCAACATTCCAGCAATTATTTCATAACGTAAAGAGTGTGATATCGATGAAATTAGCGTGATAAGCTTGAATACGTTCCACAGTGTAAACATGTACAGTAACATTGAAAGTTAAGGGCATATGCGCAGAAACCAATGTATGGATGGATGAGTCCACTTTGAAATTGTGAATGGCAGGAGGGTAACGGAGAATCAGCTGGTAAGAAAGTTAAGGTGTTGTCAACTTGCTTTTGATGTTTTAGTTACTAGTACATTGTTAGTTACTGTTTTACGTGCTATCTCAGTCTTGCATTTGTTATTATAATCTCAATTTATTATTGATTGTATCATTGTTTTACAGTCTCATTTTTATTAGTTATTTAATTTTTTAGTTAATTTCAATTGGTAGTTTTTATTCTGTAATTACGTATTATCGTAATTATTTGTGTTATCACCCAGTATCGAGATTTGTTAAAACGGATACTTCTTCAACTAGCAAAGATAGGAAAGTTATTCATAGTCAAGCACGGGAAGTAATTTTAATGTTTTACAATTTATGAGAAGAGAAGCGGCTGAAGGAATAAAAATTCCAATTAAAAGCGTTTTCGAATGGGTTACTGTGGCAACTGGAATATCTACTCGCACGTTATCGCGTATCACAAAGGAGGGAGACAAATTAGAAGGAGGACAGTTTAAGAATCCAAAAAGACCAAACCCCAGGTTAGTCCAAAGGCAACTATGGACGACTTTGACACCCACATTATACGTCGGACTGTCACATCACTCACAAGAGGTATCCAACGGAGTCTCATAGTATGCACATTTAATATTCAAAGTTTGGTGACACATAACTTGGACTTGAGCAGTGACCCAATCACTTCATGCTACAACTACTTGGCATTCACTGAAACTTGGATGGATAAAGAGAAAACCATCAACATACTCAGCTTCAAACATATTGTGTCCAAAGAGTGCAACAGACATGGCAATGATGACGACTAACAACCTAGTGTGAGTCGTGGCACTGGCAAGAAGAAGTGTAGTGGACCCTACAGTGGCACAGCAGTCTTCAAGAATCAGAAAATGTGCATGCTCATGTCGTTAGACCCGTTCCATGACATTTGATACCCAAGTATTCTGGATTAATTGTCTGTAGATCCTGTAGGATGTTCATGTCGGGGAAGGCGTACTAGTGGAAATTGAAGTGCCCAACCAATTCATATTCATTCTAGTGTCAGTCTGTATTCATCTACAGACACCACTCAACTACATCAAGATGTTTCCCTTTCACCTAATACATTACTATACAGAGCAGAGATATATGGGGTGTTCAGAGCACAAGTAGACCAAGTCCATTTTTGTCATATTCTCTATTTTGCATGCAGTACTAGCACAAGAATGAATACTTTTCAGAGCAACAACGGACTAAGCCCATGCTTTGTTATTTAGCCAATTGTAGCAACACTAGTGGCAGTCATGGTTTCAATTCACATATATTTTCAGAGCACAAGTGAACCAAATCCTCATATTTAGTATTAAAGGAAGAAAATCTTATTAAAATAATTATAACAGCACTTTTGGGCATGATCATTATTTAAGTTAATATCTTAAATGCAATTATAACAGTCAACCGAGATTGAAAATGCTCCCCAGAACTAATCATTGATGATTAACTTTATCCTTTTTTTTTCTCGAAATATGACAGAATGGACTTGGTCTGCTTGTGCTCTGACCACCCCAATATAATAAGTGTAGCATGTAAGTCTTACATATTGTACTACTTGTACCATTCTATGTGTCTTCAACAAAATTTTACAAATTAATCAGGACTGTGAGAAATAAATAAAAGACATAAAAAAATAAAAGACATGCAAGTTCTTTATGCTCATTTCTTTCATACCAATCCTAACAAAACACCCAACCCTGACATCACCTGAGTAAGGTGTTTTCCGCACCAAAAACCTCCTCAAAGATAGTGTCCCTGACTCTATCTACTTTTTTTTAAGAAGAGTGGTGAGAACTATAGCCTGACCAGAGACAAAAAATAGTTGGAGTGGGGACTGCCGTCACAACAGCATCACAACGAATGGGGAACGTTACCCCCTCCATTGTCGTCAGTCACACTTATTACTGCAGTATTTTACACGTGTTATTTATATACCGGCAACAAATTGTTCTTTGTGTGCGTAAACGTACGCATGGTATTACTTTGTAACAGACTATTCAAAGTAACAGATCATAAAATAATAATGCATGTATCTTTAAAATTCACAATATACAAATTCTAAAAGCCTTAAATTTGTATAGACTCTACTTAATTTGAGTAGAGCAGAACTGTACTTAATTTGAAAATAATATCTGCAGAACCTAACCCCAACATGTGTGAAAGGCATGCTTTAAAAACATTTCTTATGCTATATAAAGCAACCGCCTGTGTAAATCGAGATACCTACCACTGTAGTAAAAATTAATGTTATTAAACATTTTTAACAATAAATAATTATTAATAATAAAAAATGGTAAATATTTATGGTGTTAATTTTCCTTATCTATTCATCTTCTGAATCTTCACTTGTACTTGAATCTGAATCTTCTCCCACAGAAATAATTAATTTGTCCACTTCTTCGTCCATAATATGATCCGTAATCCAGTACTGTTCTTCAATTTTTTTGTATGTTCACAACACTTTTTCCACTTTTCAACTGTAAAATTAACAACTATTTTTTCGCGAGCCTTTTTCTTTTCATCAAAAGATAATCCACTAAAATTATGTGCAAGTTCTCCTTTAATATCTCCCCGGACAAGTTCTTTAGGATTCAGATCGGGATGGTAAGGTGGCAGACGAAGTGGAGTATGTCCTTTTGCACGAATTATTTCGTCGACAATAAATGTTTTTTTACAGTTAACTAAGTTCACTTTTTCCAGCAGCTGAGATTTTGTTAATGTAAAATATATTGTAACACCATGATTCACAAGCCAGTCAATTATTTCTTGTTTTAGTGAACCCGAGGTTGGCCTTTTATCCCTTTCTACACAATGATACTTGGCATTGTCCATCACTATTACAGAGCTGTTTGGGAGATTAGGTAGTAATTTTTCTGATAGCCACTTACTGAAGTTATTCAAATTCATAGAACTATGGTGTCGACGAAGACTTAAATATTAACAGAGCATTGTTAACAAAACCAGCCTCTCCCCCACCGTGAACTATAATAAGTATATTACCTTTCCCAATTTTCGTTGTTATCCCGACCTCTTCAGAAGATTGCCAATATGAAGATACTGAATGTGATGCCTGAACATATGTTTCGTCAATGTAAACAATATTTTTACCCTCTCGTCTGTATTTTTTTATGTCATTTAGATAGCGAATTCTCCAAGCAACGATATCACTTCTTTCTATTAGGAGCCTTCCATTGGATTGACGAGTCCATTTAAATCCTAACTTTTTAAGTAGTTGCCTCAAATATTCTCGTTCACATTGAATGACATCATCTTCCTTTAGAGATTGCAGTAAACTCTTTATTGAGGGTGAGACTTTTTTCACTGCATAAAATTCATGCACCTTTCTCCTTATTGCACTATCTGTGAAGGAGTCCACTTCAATCTTTTTTTTATGAGCCTGCGATTTTCCTTTTGGCGTAGAAAACAGATTTTTTTCACAACCAGACGATTTCTTGACTTCTTTTAAAATTTTGTATACAGTAGCCTGAGAGACTCCTGATGCTTCACTTGTACTGGCGGCAATATTATAACTTAAGTTGTATTCCTTTTTTTGTTTTCTTAAATATTCTGCCACGTTGAAAATAATTTCTCTGGCTTGACTTGTCAGAGGTCTCCCAGAAGCTAGCTTACTATTCGATGATGATGCCATTTATAAAAAAAAATAACATGCTACGGTAACAATATGACAACGAATGGTAATTCGTGGGTAATTAGTCAGCATAAACTAAAATACACAACACACTATTAGTTCTAATGATTATAATAAAATACTGAATGAAAACTAAATATAAACGTGTATATACAATTATTTTAAACAAAAACATAAAAAAATCATATAAAGGAAAACAAATCACAATTTATTCATAAACACGCATACGCATCTAACTGAATAACACACTGCCCGCTTAGACAGCTTACTCAGCCTTCAATGTTGTTGGCGGACATGGTGGGTGTGACAGCCTTCTCCGCCGAGCGAGCGCATGCGCACTGGGACTTTTTTTTCTCTGTGGTACCCCTATAATTTGGCTGTTGATGTTTATGTTTTCTCTAATTATGCTAGCAGTGAGCTTAGCATACCTCAACTGCATAATGTGAAATTTATTAATGGCCGATGAATAATATAGATTGTCAAAATCATGCAAAATCATATACACTGAGTCTTTGGTGTAAGTTTTTGGATGTGGTCTTGTTTTGCACTCCTACACTGTCCTAATTTTCTCCCTTTTAGGTGACACATAATAAGATGCAAGTTTATTATCTCAGTTACCACAGTAACATGTTAAAAACAGTTTTCATTGGAATTTTTATTCCTTTAACTGCTTATTCTCATGTAAATTGTAAGACACTGAAAATCAGTTCTTGCACTTGTGAATAATTTTCTCTGTCAAGTTAGCAGGATTTATTGTTATTTACTTCAACAACAAAAGTTGTGTTAATGTATGACAATGTAAATAATTTTGAAGAAGTGAATTAAGTTCAAAATTAAATTATGATCCGATGCAATTGTTGTAAAATAACTGTATAACTAATATTAAATAGAATTAGTTAATACCATTAATATATCGGTATGGAGAACCATACATGACTTCCATATTCTAAAATTTATATTTAAAAAAATTTTCGAAATGAAATATTACCATAGAAACTACTTCTTTCTACTTACTGCTTCAGCCTTAACCACGGTACTGTGGTCACTAACATATACCACCTCACGTTATCGCACTCGATTTTCACTGATGATGGAAGTCGATGGCATTGCCGAAACGTCTGGTTTTGTAGAAAACATTGGACTACGGCCAAATATCCCGGGAAGGAATTTTAACAAAAACTACTTCTTTGTTGCCGATAAGGTTGTACATATATATATATATATATATTTCATTCACTTTCTGCTACAGTCCATTTCTTGATGTATATAATACTATAATACTTATAACTTGAGGTAAAATAGTTATAAGTATTATAGTAATATATATATATATATAATATGCATAAAATTAATGGCTTGTATAAGTTAATGATTGATCTCCATTAAGTAGTGCTCAAGTTTCCAAAGTTTTAATATTATGATGTCCGTAATAAAACATCAGAGCAGGTTTAGTGTGAATGAGGGTACACCATGGACAAAAATTTTCAACATTTCCTATTGAGCGTTGCTTAGAGTAAAGCTGCGAATCTACACAGTATGTTTAACAGAACAAACACGCGAAAAAGAAGGAGCGCTCCAAAGTCACTCATGGACCCTCAGCATCTTGCATCTTGTTCATTCCCTACAGATGAAAAGTCTGTCTATGAATCGTTCCTCTGTAAACACGTGCAGTTACACTGCCCAGCGATCCACAGGAAGCAAATTGATGTCCATTTTTATGGCTTGCACGCGTTATGTTGGTGTGGGTTTTGGCACATTCCATTTAAAAAGCGTGCAAATGTAAGAAAATAAACATGAGTGAGGCCAGAAATAACGCGAATTGTGTGTGTGTGTGTGTGTGTGTGTGTGTGTGTGTGTGTGTGTGTGTGTGTGTGTGTGTGTGTGTGTGTGTGTGTGTGTTCCCTGCCTTTTTATTGCGGTAGTCATAATAATACAATGGAAACGTAAACATTACATAACTGAGATATGCTTAATTTACATTAAAATGAAAAAATTATAATTTTATTGCCTGGCAACAAAATTATTTTATTTTTAACAATTACCATTGTTTGAAAAAGTTTAAATGAATTTTCAAGTACTTAACTGTTGTTAAAACGTAAAAGGTTGCAGGTAAACTACCCCTTCCCCTTAACCGATCTTCACCAAAATCGAAAGTCCTTGAGATCTCTACAATTCAGGGACGTATGCAAAAAATTATTTGATTCTGTTTGAATTTGCGGCTGTTATCGTTTGCCATAGAAAATACCCTTGATAAAAAAATGTTGCAGGTAAACTACCCCTTCCCCTTAACCGATCTTCACCAAAAACAATAGGTCTTGAGTACTCTACAAATCAGGGCTGTATGCAAAAAATTATTTGATTCTGTTTGAATTTGCGGCTGTTATCGTTTGCCATAGAAAATACCCTTGTTAAAAAAAGTTGCAGGTAAACTACCCCTTTCCCTTAACCGATCTTCACCAAAAACAATAGGTCTTGAGAACTCTACAATTTACGGCTGTATGCAAATAATCTTTTGATTCTGTTTGAATTTGCGGCTGTTATCGTTTGCCATAGAAAATACCCTTGTTAAAACATAAAATGTTGCAGGTAAACTACCCCTTTCCCTTAACCGATCTTCACCAAAAACAATAGGTCTTGAGAACTCTATAATTCAGGTCTGTATGCGAAACATTATTTGATTCTGTTTGAATTTGCGGCTGTTATCGTTTGCCAAAAAAAAAATTCCCTTGATAAAAAAAACCGTTGCAGGTAAACTACCCCTTTCCCTCAACCGATCTTCACCAAAAACAATAGGTCGTGAGTACTCTACAAATCAGGGCTGTACGCAAAAAATTATTTGATTCTGTTTGAATTTGCGGCAGTTATCGTTTGCCATAGAAAAAAAATCTACACAGACAGACAGACACACACACAGACACTTTTCGAAAAACAACTTTTACTTCCATATTCCTTAAGGAATGGAAGTATGGTGATGGCAAAAAAAATCGTGTTCGAGATTATTGCAGATTCTGATTGTACTACACTCAAAACATGAAAAAAAGTCGTTTTCCGAAAAGTGTCTGTGTGTGTGTGTGTCTGTCTGTCTTGTGTAGATTTTTTACTTTTTTCTATGGCAAACGATAACTGCCGCAAATTCAAACAGAATCAAATAATTTTTTGCATACAGCCCTGATTTGTAGAGTACTCACGACCTATTGTTTTTGGTGAAGATCGGTTGAGGGAAAGGGGTAGTTTACCTGCAACGGTTTTTTTTATCAAGGGAATTTTTTTTTGGCAAACGATAACAGCCGCAAATTCAAACAGAATTAATTAATGTTTCGTATACAGCCCTGAATTCTAGAGTTCTCAAGACCTATTGTTTTTGGTGAAGATCGGTTAAGGGAAAGGGGTAGTTTACCTGCAACATTTTATGTTTTAACAAGGGTATTTTCTATGGCAAACGATAACAGCCACAAATTCAAACAGAATCAAATAATTTTTTGCATACAGCCCTGATTTGTAGAGTACTCAAGACCTATTGTTTTTGGTGAAGATCGGTTAAGGGAAAGGGGTAGTTTACCTGCAACGTTTTTTTATCAAGCGTATTTTCTATGGCAAACGATAACAGCCGCAAATTCAAACAGAATCAAATAATTTTTTGCATACGTCCCTGAATTGTAGAGATCTCAAGGACTTTCGATTTTGGTGAAGATCGGTTAAGGGGAAGGGGTAGTTTACCTGCAACCTTTTACGTTTTAACAACAGTTAAGTACTTGAAAATTCATTTAAACTTTTTCAAACAATGGTAATTGTTAAAAATAAAATAATTTTGTTGCCACGCAATAAAATTATAAATTTTTCATTTTAATGTAAATTATGTATGAGTTAATATCTTTATATATATAATTCTTCTGTACGTGTGTATGTCACTGAACTCCTCCATGTATAAAATAATATATCATTCGTGGCAGGTAAGCATATCTCAGTTGTGTAATGTTTACGTTTCCATTTTATTATTATGCCTACAGCAATAAAAAGGCAGGTAAGACACACACACACACACACAATTCACGTTATTTCTGGCCTCACTCATGTTTATTTTCTTACATTTGCATGCTTTTTAAATGGAAAGTGCCGAAAACTCACACCAACATAACGCGTGCAAGCCGAAAAAATGGACATCAATTTGCTTACTGGCGAAGCTAGTAGTTAATGAATGGGTAGGCAAAAATCTTATCTTAAATTTTTTTTAAGGAATCACTAAAAGGACGGTGGTTCAAATCGGACGCTTAGGTAGAGTTTGCTGTAACCGAATGGTTCCACAAACAGCCGTAAGAATTTTATTAGCAGGGAATCTACAGGTAAGCGCAACAGTGGAACTCATGTCTTAATGTTATTGGAGACTTCTTTTAAAATCGTTGAATAACAAATGCTTTACAGCTCTATACGTGTTTCTATTGAACAATCCTTGTATTAGTCATACACAATAATACAACTGATTGAACTTCAAATTTTTAAACTTGATTAGTTTCTATATATATAATTCCAAGAAATCCAAGAATATATATATATATATGTTTAATGTTACAAATAATTCAAATAACAATCTTGATCATCTGTTAGTTCAGCAGAATAACAGTGACACTTTTAATAACCGCATAAAATAAACACTTAGAAACAACACAGGCGCTTTAACTTAACTGTTTGGACCACAGAAGTGAGGCATGCCTCAACGCTCTATGTGTACAGCGCGGGACAATCCCCCCTCCCTTCACTTCCCTATCACACCACTACATTGCTTACATATGATGTATACAAAAAACGCTGAGGCAAGTTCAGGTTGCCTCATTCGCTTTAAACGAACTATGCCGAATCTCACCTGTCACCATCTAGCGGTCGCTCAATAAAGCACGTTTCGGTTTAATAAATTTGACAGTCGCAGTAACAATGTATAATCTTTACGTTATGTAGTTCATACGTATTTATAATTTTTATTCTACAGAATTTTTTAGGGTAGGCATTGCCTCAATTGCCTCCATGTAACTTCGCCACTGATATATATGTGTACAACGTTATCGGCAACAAAGAAGTAGTTTTTGTTAAAATTCCTTCCCAGGATATTTGGCCGTAGTCCAATGTTTTCTACAAAACCAGACATTTCGGCAATGCCATCGACTTCCATCATCAGTGAAAATCGAGTGCGATAACGTGAGGTGGTATACGTTAGTGACCACAGTACTGTGGTTAAGGCTGAAGCAGTAAGTAGAAAGAAGTAGTTTCTATGGTAATATTTCATTTCGAAAATGATTTTAAATATAAATCTTAGAATATGGAAGTCATGTATGGTTCTCCATACCGATATTTTTTCATGTTTTGAATGTAGTACAATCAGAATCTGCAATAATCTCGAACACGATTTTTTTTGCCATCACCATACTTCCATTTCCTTAAGGAATATGGAAGTAATAATGGTAATAACAAAATCAAGAATAGAATAACACTAACACTTTAAACATAACAACAAAACTATATTGCAACACATATGTTTGCATCAGCTTCGCTTAATATGATTTGCACAATAGCTGATTCTTCGTTACTCTCCCGCACTCAGAATTTCAAAGTGGACTCATCTGTGTGTAAATGTGTTTCTGTGAACAAGACTTTTCGCTTTCAATATGACTATACATGTAACAGTACATTTACTTATGTGTAGCCTTGAAAGGTATGGAATAGTGTGGTCTTCTTGAACAGATAATATGGAAAAATAAACTCTATGTCAGAAGTAATTAACTTTTGCCATTCACGTAGTTAAAAACAAAATTCTTTGGATACATTTTGGGGCAAAATTGGTGTTTTTATAGATTTTTATGTGTAAAATTAAAAGTGTGTGTGTGCGCGCGCGCGCGCGTGTGTGTGTGTTAAAACTTTATGTCCAGTAATTTCCAAAACAATTATTGTAAAGCTCAAAATTTGAATCAGAAACAATTAAATAGGTTTGGTATAAATTTAGTAAAGGTCCATTAAACAAATAAAACTTCCTAACAGAGTTGTAGAATTTAATTTTAAGAAATTTTTGTTTTTATAAAGAACAAAACAGATCAAATATCTTAGAAATTGGCCTCCAGAGTCATCTGGCATAACATCACTAGACTAATTTCAATAGGGGAGTCATATGAAAACATTTTGGATACAAATCAAAAACTAAAAGTAAGAGAGAAGTTACAAGAATATTCATTGCCACGGAAATTATATGAAACAGCCTGATATAACACAGAAAGCAACCCAAGAAATTCTAGATCATGCAGAGCATTACATTACCTATAAACAGTGATGAAATGGAGGAATATTTTAACAAGTTATGTACTATAAATGTAAGTTTGTGCATGCACTTTTTGTTTACTATAAGTGGTTAATTTTGATTTCACATTTCTTTTGCAATATCAGAACATTTTTATTTCTCTTTTTTCCTGGTTTTTGTTATCCACGACGTGTCCATTGATTAACTAATTATAAATATATCACTGCTGACTCTGATCACTAATTTTTTATAGGTAAAAATGTTAGAACTTTTATCTTATAGCCTGAACCAGTTTTTGCTTATTACAAGCTTCATCAGAGGCTGCCACTAGGAGTGCTGTCCATCTTGTTTTTGGTGATGGCGCTGTTGTTTGAAAGGTGTGTGTGTGTGTGTGTGTGTGTGTGTGTGTGTGTGTGTGTGTGTGTGTGTGTGTGTGTGTGTGTGTGTGTGTGCGCGTGCGTGTGCGTGTGCGTGTGATTTAAATTGTGTCTGTTCGTTTAGAATGTTGTTTTCTATGTGTTTTTGCCAGTTTGTATATTTCTAGTTGTTCAAGAGTGTCTAGTTTTCAGCCTTTTGTGTGTACGTATAGAATTTCCATATTGTTTATGTTTGTGTATATTTGGCTTGCCTCAATGAGGTGGTTTTCAAAGGTGGATTCGGTGGTGGAGTGAAGTGCCTTTGTGTGTTCTACATGGAAATTCTACTCGTACACACAAAAGGCCGTAAACTAGACACAACTAGAAATTTACAAACTCACATAGAAACAACAGCCTAAACAAACAGACACAATTTACATCACACATACTATTGAACATATCACACCCACATACACAACATCGATATTTTGAACGATGGTGCTGTCACCAAAAACAAGACGGACAGTGCTCCTAGCAGCAGCCTCTGATGAAGCTTGTAATAAGGGAAAACTGGTTCAGGCTATAATGTAAAAGTTTTAACAATAAAATATTACTAATCCGAGTCAGTAGTGATATATTTATAATTAGTCTATTTTTTCCATTTCAACTTAACTGTAAGTTGAATTTTCTAAATTATTTGTTTGTAATTGACTTTACGTGCACCGTTTTCTTATAATTATTCTATAAATATTGTTACAATGTTTATAAACCGTCTCAGAAATTACTGGATATACTGTTTGAGACTTGTGTTTAAAGATTTTATGTTCCACAAGCTGTAATACAACCTCATTCACAGAAAACCGTTGAGCATAACTTGAAAGCAAACCATTTATTGATATTCATAAAATGTTTTTCTTAATTTTTACAAGTAGAACATATTGTGAATTTATATTCTCTCTCTCTCTCTCTCTCTCTCTCTCTCTCTCTCTCTCTCTCTCTCTCTCTCTCTCTCTCTCTCTCTCTCTCTCTCTCTCTCTCCTGGTGGTGGTGGTGGGGGGGGGAGAAGAGTGGTGAGAGATATCTGTAAGAAGTTTATCTGATGTAATGTAGTGTATAAAAAAAAAAATCGAATTTTATAATTTAAGTCTACATTTTTTTTAATAACTTATGTTTGAAGCACATGGGCCCATGTTGTGTGGTGGGGGGAGGGGCACTCATGTGTGGAGCTTGCTTTACTTTTACATGATTTGCTTTTGTTAACCATAGTTTTGCAAAGTGTTTATGATCACTAAGTTTCCTATAATGTTGGTGATTTACAAGGCTTATGAATTGTAAAACTGAAGTGTCATATATTTTTCTTGCAGGTTGAGGAAAGGGACTTGATATGTTTAGATTCATCACCTAGTATTGAAGACTTTGATCCGTTATTATCAAAAGAAGATACTGAAAAAGAACATTTGACTGTAAATAAGGGTTTGAGCTTAACCAATCCTTTGTATCCATATTTTACACCCACACATTCTACATCAGCACATCGTGATCATGATTTATTGAAAGAATATGGAATAGACTTCAATAGCCTCAGCATGCACAGTCAGCCATCAAGTAGTCTAGATTTCAAAGGCCTAAATTTATCATCACCAACGTCTGACTCTTTTCATTTCCCTGTAAATACAGTTCAGCATAAACAGGTCAACTGGACTAAATTTGATTAACAAATGTGTATGTTAGGCCTAATTAAATGTGTTTCCTTCGTGAATGTATTGTTGATTAAAAGTATTCATTTTATGCTATAATTTCTGTGTGCACGCACACATGCTTGTGTGTGTGGTGGGAGAGGAATTAACAATTTGGTGAGGCCCCATCTCATTGTTAGTAATCAATTACCATTAGATTAACAGCAGTCTGAATATCTGTTAAGATTGCTGCGCGCGCGCGTGTGTGTGTGTGATTTCTGGTGAATACGCACATACATGAGTGTGCATGTACCTGCATACAGATATTTTGAAAGGTGTATTTACAAGAATATTTTTGTATGTGTAAATTTTTAATACTGTAAAAGTATGTGATAATTGAGAAATGATCATATAAATGTTATGTATATGTGTTTATATATGTAAATAGTTTTGTATGTATATGCATGTGTATGTAAATATGTAATAAATTAAATTTTGTCTAAGAAAATTTTGAATTCTTATAAATATCAAATCTGTTGTCTGACCTACATTGTGTTCAGTTTAAAAGGTCAGTTTGTACTGAATTTCAAATTTAAAAATTAAACAGAATTTCTGTTGTATACAAGTATATTTTATTAAATTTTATTTCTGTTATATTTAAAAATTTAGCAGATTATATGGTTAAAATTTTTAAATTATTGTTATACTTTGTGTATACTTATATTGTTATACTTTGTGTGTGTGGGGGGGGGGTTCATGTTGGAATATAAAATACCTTGCAACATATGTATGTGTCTGCAGGTAGGTTAACGTATAAAACAATAAACATTCTGTTTTAATGTGTTAAAAGGATAGCAAATATAATTTTTATAAACTATAATTAATAAAGTTTTTGGAGACAAATTTTTTATTTATTTTTTTTTAAATGTGTGTAATTTTTGTAATCCATTATCCGGACCGTATTAATTTTCTAGGAACATTTAGATCCAGTTATTTCAGTTCTGAAGAATAAATGGTAATATTGCATGTCATCTGAGCTTTTGTATTTGTGATTTTGAATCATAATGATAATCAGACTGTAGACATACTAAACCACATTAATCCAGTTAACCACAAATTTTTACATAAAAATAATTGGTAGCCAAATAAAATTTGATTTCTCACAATTGTAATTTATTATTGCATATATGTTAAGCAAACATCAAGTGCAATCATAAAATTATTAAACTGATTTTTAAAGTTAATTTTTATTTATTATTAGCGTTTTTTATTGATTACATAGCTTTTGGAAAATGAAAAGAAAAACAGAAATTAAAAAAATTGTTTGGACACGGTAGTGGATTTTTTTGAAAAAGAAGACAGGTGTAAAATGTGTAGAAAAAATATTACACCAAATGAAAGAGTATTCACTTGACATGTGGGGTTAGTGGTATAACCATCCAATCCAAGTTTTAATTATGTTTCAAGATATTTCAAAAGTGACATTTTTATAAATTTCTCTTTTTCTTTTTCTTTTTTAACAGTTATGTAATCAATAATAAAACCACTAATAATAATAATTAACCTTGAAATGAGTTTTATGATTTATTATTGCAATTGAAACCCTTTAATTTCAGTTTTCCATAAATTCACGTGAGTGGGCTTGGGTAGATTTACCAATAACCCCATGAAAAAAATATGCTAAATTTTGAATGAACAGTAGTCATTCCTGCACAATATTATATCAGAAAGTGAAATTGCATCAATAAGCATATAGTGTGAGGAGCAGATGTACATCAAAATTTAAGTACAGTGTTGCACAAAAAATTCAGTGTATTAAAAAATATGCTCAACTGTGGTTATAAAATTGCATATGCTGTGTAGATCACATGACATACAGGTTTAATCTTGTACACAAATAAAAATAAGGAATAATGAATCCTTTGAGAACCAGCATTGTTTACACTGGTTTGCACAAAAAGACCCAGTCAGTTTCTCCAATAGTTTGCAATGTCTGTAAATGTCTCATGGCCTTGTACGTATGGTACATGGTTAAGTGTGAATAGTTACTTCATAGGCACAAGTACAAAACATTATAATCCTATATGGTAATTGATTTTTTGTACAAGTATTGATTTTTCTTTGACTGAGAATACAGCATTTAGGACAAAAATTGCATTTAACTTATTGTCATATTACAAAACAAAACTCTGGCTCACTAATTGCCATTTGTTATATACTTACATATTGTACCAACTATATTAAAAAATCAAACATAATGTAAGGAAATTTGATAACATTTTTGTTGATATTATCAGCATCAAAATGAACTGGTTTTTGATCATTAGATGTATGTATACTTCAGCAAAATTAGAGATTGAATCAATATTTCTTTATTATAAAAATTTTTAAATTACACATTTCTATACTGTTGTATGAAATTAAAACTGTATATGTAGCAGGCTTAAAAAATCAGTATGGAGAACCATACATGACTTCCATGTCCTAAAATTTATATTTAAAATCATTTAAATATTAATTAAATAAGTGGATGCTTGAGTTGTGAAAAAATTACGTATCAGCTAAAATGGTACCACCATGTCAGGTGGATTAAGACTATCCTCAACCTTTGTGAGGAAGGACTGTACTTTTGGATAAAATGTCTGTAGGTCGAACGAAGAGCTAGCTAAAGGTAGCTGCGATCTGATTCCTCTAATGAAATTGGCCTCTCGCTGCGAGGGGCCGAGGGGTGTCTATAGTGTTATCAAAGTCTTTCCTGTCAATACTATACTAGTCATTTTTTTTTTTTTTTAATCGAGTCTTGAATTCTTTCTTTCCATTTGTCTTCTGATTTCCTGAACGACTATTCTGTTCACCTGTATAATTACAAATTTCTCAGCAAAACATTTATTCTTTAATACGTTTGTGTCTCCTGTGTAACACCCACCATTCTGATCCATCTCATAACGCTATATTCCACACAGGCTAGTAAATAACTAGCCATCAGGGAGGTCAAAATATTTTCAAGGAAGGGCAAACAATTTTCCAAAGGAGAAAAATATTTATATATTTTTCATAAATACACACATGCACATATTAGTTTATAATTCTCATATCATAATAGAAATAAGTACACAGATTGTATTAATTGCTTTAATACAACAACACTGCCCAGCGATCCACAGGAAGCAAATCGATGTCCACCTTTTTGGCTTGCACGTGTTGTGTTGATGTGGGTTTTGGCACTTTCCATTTAAAAAGTGTGCAGACATAAGAAAATAAACATGAGTGAGGCCAGAAATAACGTGAATTTTGTGTGTGTGTGTGTGTGTGTGTGTGTGTGTGTGTGTGTGTGTGTGTGTGTGTGTGTGTGTGTGTGTGTGTGTGTGTGTGTGTGTGTGTGTGTGTGTGTGTGTGTGTGTGTGTGTGTGTCGGCCTTTTTATTGCGGTAATCACAATAATAAAACTTTCGAAAAGTAGACATAATTGAGATATGCTTGCCTGCCAGGAACAATATATTTCACTCATACGTGATTTAAATTAAAAATGAAAAATATAGAATTTTGTTAAAGTGAAATGAAATGTTTCCATAGAAACTACTTCTTTGTTGTCAATAACATAGTACACATATAAACTTATAAATATCGGTATGGAGAACTATACATGACTTCCATATTCTAAGATTTATATTTAAAATCATTTCCGAAATGAAATATTACCATAGAAACTACTTCTTTCTACTTACTGCTTCAGCCTTAACCACAGTACTGTGGTCACTAACGTATACCACCTCACGTTATCGCACTCGATTTTCACTGATGATGGAAGTCGATAGCATTGCCGAAACGTCTGGTTTTGTAGAAAACATTGGACTACGGCAAAATATCCCAGGAAGGAATTTTAACAAAAACCACTTCTTTGTTGCCGATAACGTTGTACACATATATAAAAAATATGCATAAAATTAATGGCTTGTATAAGTTAATGATTGATCTCCATTAAGTAGTGCTCAAGTTTCCAAAGTTTTAATATTATGATGTCCGTAATTAAAACATCAGAGCAGGTTTAGTGTGTATGAGGGTACACCGTGGACAAAAATTTTCAACATTTCCTATTGAGCGTTGCTTAGAGTAAAGCTGTGAATCTACAGTGTACGTTTCACAGAACAAACACGCGGAAAAGAAGGAGCGCTCCGAAGTCACTCATGGACCCTCAGCATCTTGCAGAGGGTTCATTCCCTAAAGACGAAAAGTCTGTCTATGAATCCAAACACGTGCAGTTACACTGCCCACCGATCCACAGGAAGCAAATCGCTATCCACGCTGGACACTTTTTCGGCTTGCACGCGTTATGTTGGTATGGGTTTCAGCACTTTCCATTTAAAAAGCGTGCAAATGTAAGAAAATAAACATGAATGAGGCCAGAAATAACGCGAATTTCGTGTGTGTGTTGTAACGTGTCTAAATTGGGTCATTTCATTTCTTACAGTATGGGGTATTTGCATTTTTATTTATTTCATTTTTTGCGGGATTTTATAAAAAATGATTGTGAAAGCTTTATTGTACGACAAATGTTCATTCCCTTGTAACAAAACACGTGGTAAGAAACAGTGTTGAAACAAAGCAGTAAGACGCACTTGCTGTTGAGTAACTAGGCAAGGAATTTGTACCACCCTAAATTCTTAGAACTCTGTATATGTGTGACGATGCACGCACTTAACTACTCAAGCACGTGCGCTGTTGGGACGCCGCAAGGAACAAATGACGCTGTGAAAAATGGTGCTGGGATGAACAATTTGTAACACCAACCAGCCAAGCTACAGGAAATGGAGCGAAGGACTGCCTCCGTGTTAATGACGTCAGTTTAGCAGCGCCCAATAGCATCAGCCAACACTGGGAAAAAACACACTATGTGTTACATTCATAGCTGGTAAGCCACAGCAATTCAGCCTGAACGACGACGAAAATCAGGTGGCGGTGAACGGCAGCTTCCTACCGCCCAAAAACACAGTCTACATTAGGCAGAGACGCTAAACAGTCAACGAGAAGCCAACTCAAGTAACAGACGCCTATATTTTTGTGTCGGGCCCGGTTGGTCGAGTTTTCGCAAAATGTAGTCAATTCAAGAAGACCGACCGGGACCCGAGAAATTAACGACGTAATAAATTGGTGTAGCGAAAGTGCGAAACGCCAACAGTGGAAATACGGATAGTGAAATCGGACATCAAAACACGTGTTCGGTCGGCATCGAGACAGTTATTGAATGTAATGAAACCGGAATATATGAAGGCTAACTATTTTCTATATTAACTATAATATTTAAAGGGGTTTAATTGGTGTGATAATATGTGTGAGCAAAGCTTGGCTACCTTGTAAGTGTAAGAACTATATTATCAATGTAAGGGGTATTTAACCTTCTCAATACATGTTTTGTTCTTTTGTGTTTTTTGGAGTAAGGAGGTGCCTGTTTCACTAAGTAAAGTGTTTATTTCATAACCAAAATGTGTTAGTCTAAGTTATTTCGTCATTACCACGTTCTCATTTCTGTGTTGCGAAATTCATCTAACGTTCCGGAATCTTTCTGAATTATTAATTGGGTGTGGTCAGATAGCAAAATTGTCCCTTTTTATTTAAGGTAAAGTGTGGAAGGTTTCGGTATTATAACCTATTTAAAAATACCGTGGCGACCTTGGTCTTCTGAGTGAAATTTGAATACGGTAAGTAGTTGCGATATCAAACAGGTAAGTTCTGGCAGTGTATTTTATGTATTAAATATATTTCAGCCTCCTTTTTATTGTTACAGTGTGTGTGTGTGTTTGTGTTCCCTGCCTTTTTATTGCGGTAGTCATAATAATAAAATGGAAACGTAAACATTACATAATGAGATATGCTTGCCTGCCACGAACGATATATTTTCTCTCATACATGATTTACATTAAAATGAAAATATCGGTATGGAGAACCATACATGACTTCCATATTCTAAGATTTATTTTTAAAATCATTTTCGAAATGAAACATTACCATAGAAACTACTTCTTTCTACTTACTGCTTCAGCCTTAACCACAGTACTGTGGTCACTAACATATACCACCTCACGTTATCGCACTCGTTTTCACTGATGATGGAAGTCAATGGCATTGCCGAAACGTCTGGTTTTGTAGAAAACATTGGACTACGGCCAAATATCCCGGGAAGGAATTTTAACAAAAACTACTTCTTTGTTGCCGATAACGTTGTACACATATATATATATAAAAAATATGCATAAAATTAATGGCTTGTATAAGTTAATGATTGATCTCCATTAAGTAGTGCTCAAGTTTCCAAAGTTTTAATATTATGATGTCAGTAATTAAAACATCAGAGCAGGTTTAGTGTGTATGAGGGTTCACCGTGGACAAAAATTTTCAACTATTCCTATTGAGCGTTGCTTAGAATAATTCTGCGAATCTACAGTGTACGTTTCACAGAACAAACACGAGGAAAAGAAGGAGCGCTCCGAAGTCACTCATGGACCCTCAGTATCTTGCAGAGGGTTCATTCCCTAAAGACGAAAAGTCTGTCTATGAATCGTTCCTCTGTAAACACGTGCAGTTACACTGCCCAGCGATCCACAGGAAGCAAATCGCTATCCACGCTGGACACTTTTTTGGCTTGCATGCGTGTTATGTTGGTATGGGTTCGGCACTTTCCATTTAAAAACCGTGCAAATGTAAGAAAATAAACATGAATGAGGCCAGAAATAATGCGAATTGTGTGTGTGTGTGTGTGTGTGTGTGTGTGTGTGTGTGTGTGTGTGTGTGTGTGTGTGTGTGTGTGTGTGTGTGTGTGTGTGTGTGTGTGTGTGTGTGTGTGTGTGTGTGTGTGTGTGTGTGTGTGTGTGTGTGTGTGTGTGTGTGTGTGTGTGTGTGTGTGTGTGTCTTCCCTACCTTTTTATTGCGGTAGTGATAATAATAAAATTGAAACGTAAACAGTACATAACTGAGATATGCTTGCCTGCCACGCACGATATATTTTCTCTTATACATGACTAGCAGAATACCCGTGCTTCGCTACGGAGTTTCACGTTGTACGTAATGAAAATGTTAGTTTAATTAATAAAGTTTAATTAAAGTAGGCTTCTTAAAAATAAATAGCTGTTGCCCACAACTTCATTCGCGTGGTCTTCAGTTTAATGGGATAATATATTTAGAACAGAATCTATTCTATTGGGTTGCCATAGTAACCAGATCTAATAGTTTTTTAAGACCGCAAAGGACCCCCCCCCCCCAGAGAATCGTATCGCAAAAAACACCTGTCCTATGTTGGTTCTCCCGTTGTGTAAAATATTTGTGCCAAGTTTGGTTGAAATCGGTCCAATGGTTTAGGTGGAGACGTGGAAGACCCCAAAGGATCGTATCGAAAAAAACACTTGTCCTATGTTGGTTCTCCCTTTGCGTAAAATATTTGTGCCAAGTTTGGTTGAAATCGGTCCAGTGGTTTAGGAGGCGATGTGGAAGACCCCAAAGAACCCCCATCGAAAAAACACCTATCCTATGTTGGTTCTCCCGTTGCGTAAAATATTTGTGCCAAGTTTGGTTGAAATCGGTACAGTGGTTTAGGAGGAGATGTGGAAGAAACCTTCGCGGACGTGCGCACAACAACTCACCGAAGTTTCATCGCAATCGGATGAATGGTATAGGAACGCATACGGGACAAACAAAGAAACATTCATTTTTATATATAAGATGTAAACTATACCACTTACTTGACATAAACCGTGATAGCTAAGCTAATGTACAACATATATGTATTAATTATACACATAAATGTTCCTCGATAGACACTCTATCTATTGGCGAAAACTTGAATAAAATGCGTTCAGTACTTCCTGAGATTAGCGATTTCAAACACAGAGAGAAAACGGACCGACTTTACTTTATACTATGTACAGATTTACAATAAAATGAAAAAATTATAATTTTATTGCCTGGCAACAAAATTATTTTATTTTTAACAATTACCATTGTCTGAAAAAGTTAAATGAATTTTCAAGTACTTTACTCTTGTTAAAATGTAAAAGGTTGCAGGTAAACTACCCCTTCCCCTTACCCGATCTTCACCAAAATCAAAAGGCCGTGAGCCTTCTACAATTCAGTGATGTATGCAAAAAATTATTTGATTCTGTTTGAATTTGCGGCAGTTATCGTATGCCATAGAAAATACGCTTGATAAAAAACGTTGCAGGTAAACTACCCCTTCCCCTCAACCGATCTTCACCAAAAACAATAGGTCTTGAGTACTCTACAAATCACAGCTGTATGCAAGAAATTATTTGATTCTGTTTGAATTTGCGGCTGTTATCGTTTGCCATAGAAAATACCCTTGATAAAAAAACGCTGCAGGTAAACTAACCCTTTCCCTTAACCGATCTTCACCAAAAACAATAGGTCTTGAGAACTCTGCAATTTAGGGCTGTATGCAAATAATCTTTTGATTCTGTTTGAATTTGCGGCTGTTATCATTTGCCATAGGAAATACCCTTGTTAAAACATAAAACATTACAGGTAAACTACCCCTTTCCCTTAACCGATCTTCACCAAAAACAATAGGTCTTGAGAACTCTACAATTCAGGGCTGTATGCGAAACATTATTTGATTCTGTTTGAATTTGCGGCTGTTATCGTTTGCCAAAAAAAAAAAAATTCCCTTGATAAAAAAAAACCATTGCAGGTAAACTACCCCTTTCCCTCAACCGATCTTCACCAAAAACAATAGGTCGTGAGTACTCTACAAATTAGGGCTGTATGCAAAAAATTATTTGATTCTGTTTGAATTTGCGGCTGTTATCGTTTGCCATAGAAAAAAAATCTACACACAGACAGACACACACACACACAGACACTTTTCGGAAAACGACTTTTTTTCATGTTTTGAGTGTAGTACAATCAGAATCTGCAATAATCTCGAACACGATTTTTTTTGCCATCACCATACTTCCATTTCCTTAAGGAATATGGAAGTAAAAATTATAATTTTATTGCCTGGCAACAAAATTATTTTATTTTTAACAATTACCATTGTTTAAAAAAGTTTAAATGTTTTCAAGTACTTTACTGTTATTAAAACGTAAAAGGTTGAAGGTAAACTACCCCTTCCCCTTAACCGATCTTCACCAAAATTAAAAGGCCTTGAGTTCTCTACAATTCAGGGACGTATGCAAAAAATTAATTGATTCTGTTTGAATTTGCGGCTATTATCGTTTGCCATAGAAAATTACCCTTGATAAAAAAACGTTGCAGGTAAACTACCCCTTCCCCTTAACCGATCTTCACCAAAAACAATAGGTCTTGAGTACGGTACTCTACAAATCAGGGCTGTATGCAAAAAATTATTTGATTCTGTTTGAATTTGCGGCTGTTATCGTTTGCCATAGAAAATACCCTTGCCAAAACACAAAACGTTGCAGTGTGACGATTTTTTATAAGAAATAAAAAATAAAAGAAAGTTTTTTTATTTAAAATCTCACATTAAAACATAAAAATATCGGTATGGAGAACCATACATGACTTCCATATTCTAAGATTTATATTTAAAATCATTTTCGAAATGAAATATTTCCATAGAAACTACTTCTTTCTACTTACTGCTTCAGCCTTAACCACAGACCACAGTACTGTGGTCACTACCGTATACCACCTCACGTTATCGCACTCGATTTTCACTGATGATGGAAGTCGATGGCATTGCCGAAACGTCTGGTTTTGTAGAAAACATTGGACTACGGCCAAATATCCCGGGAAGGAATTTTAACAAAAACTACTTCTTCGTTGCCGATAACGTTGTACACATATATATATAAAAAATATGCATAAAATTAATGGCTTGTATAAGTTAATGATTGATCTCCATTAAGTAGTGCTCAAGTTTCCAAAGTTTTAATATTATGATGTCCGTAATTAAAACATCAGAGCAGGTTTAGTGTGTATGAGGGTACACCGTGGACAAAAATTTTCAACATTTCCTATTGAGCGTTGCTTAGAATAAAGCTGCGAATCTACAGTGTACGTTTCACAGAACAAACACGCGGAAAAGAAGGAGCGCTCCGAAGTCACTCATGGACCCTCAGCATCTTGCAGAGGGTTCATTCCCTAAAGACGAAAAGTCTGTCTATGAATCGTTCCTCTGTAAACACGTGCAGTTATACTGCCCAGCGATCCGCAGGAAGCAAATCGCTATCCACGCTGGACACTTTTTCGGCTTACACGCGTTATTTTGGTATGGGTTTCGGCACTTTCCATTTAAAAAGCGTGCAAATGTAAGAAAATAAACATGAATGAGGCCAGAAATAACGCGAATTTTGTGTGTGTGTGTGTGTGTCTTCCCTGCCTTTTTATTGTGGTAGTCATAATAATAAAATGGAAACGTAAACAGTACATAACTGAGATATGATTGCCTGCCATGCACGATATATTTTCTCTTATACATGATTTACATTAAAATGAAAAAATTATAATTTTATTGCCTGGCAACAAAATTATTTTATTTTTAACAATTACCATTGTTTGAAAAAGTTTAAATGAATTTTCAAGTACTTTACTCTTGTTAAAACGTAAAAGGTTGCAGGTAAACTACCCCTTCCCCTTAACCGATCTTCACCAAAAACAATAGGTCTTGAGAACTCTGCAATTTAGGGCTGTATGCAAATAATCTTTTGATTCTGTTTCAATTTGCGGCTGTTATCGTTTGCCATAAAAAATACCCTTGTTAAAACATAAAATGTTGCAGGTAAACTACCCCTTTCCCTTAACCGATCTTCACCAAAAACAACAGGTCTTGAGAACTCCATAATTCAGGGCTGTATGCGAAACATTATTTGATTCTGTTTGAATTTGCAGCTGTTATCGTTTGCCAAAAAAAAAATTACCCTAGATAAAAAACACCGTTGCTGGTAAACTACCCCTTTCCCTCAACCGATCTTCACCAAAAACAATAGGTCGTGAGTACTCTACAAATCAGGGCTGTATGCAAAAAGTATTTGATTCTGTTTGAATTTGCGGCTGTTATCGTTTGCCATAGAAAAAAAATTTACAGATAGACAGACAGACACACACACAGACAATTTTTGAAAAACGACTTTTTTTCATGTTTTGAGTGTAGTACAATCAGAATCTGCAATAATCTCGAACAATTTTTTTTGCCATCACCATACTTCCATTTCCTTAAGGAATATGGAAGTAATAAACCCCTAAAGAAAATGATAAAGTAACACCGAAATAATAACCAAAATAAATAGTTTAAAACCAAAAAAAGAATTCGAGAATAAAATTGAGAAAACTCCCCTTAATAATTAACCCTGCTTTAACCTGCCAAAACCGGCATAAACACGCAAAATTACCCATGAATTAAACCAATAATAGTATTAAATTGCAACTTGATAAAAAACATAACGATGTACAATAGTAAAATAAAAAGTAAGAGATACCATAGTATAATTAAATATGTCAGAGAATAAATGAATAGATATTAATCGGAATATGGTACTACGTTTATGCTGAATAGTAAACGAGGCGAGATTACTACTCTCACCCCTTAACGAAACACACTTGAAATGGAGCGCTCGGACCGTAAACAACATACAGCCGTGATGCGGTACAATAATAATACTTTTAAAGGTTAATAAACTCGCCAGTTGAGACGTAGCGGCACCCAGTACACCTTTAAAACCATGTGAACCGCGAATATAGTCTAACAGTGCAATTACAGTAAATATGTAATAAAGTAAATATGTAATAAACGAGTGAGTGTGGATGAGAATTGCGCGTCTATGACATCTCTAAAAAATTTAACAATAAAATGTATATAATGAGATATATGGTAAAATCATAATGTGAAACTCAAGAACTAAACCAACATGTGACGTGAATACAAGTGAATAAAACTTTTGTGCAAATCATCCAAAACTACGAACGATTACTACAAGTTATTGAGAAAGAGAGAACCAGGACCCACCATGACTAAAATGACTTCAGGACTTCACCATCACTGGATACGAACCTAACAACAGAAACCTGATCTACAAAAAAACTACAAGACACACTGCACAACCGAGAGAAGCGCCGATTCGCTGAGGATGATACACACAGGTGACACGGAGGTTTAGCTTCCGTGGTTCAGAACTTGAATTAGACTAATACATGATAGACACTTAATATAAAAAAAAAAAAGAAAGTAAAGTGAAACAAGAAAGACTGATTTAATTACCATAAAACTATAATTTCATGTTTAGTAATAATATGCGTTAAGTTTAATGATTTTTAAAGTTAAATAAGCCAAATTTTCAGATGGCACAAGAATAAAGATTATCATTTTAATATCCAACTGTAACAAACTACTCGGATCCGAGGGCAGTAAAAAACTATGTTAACTCAGTACTAAATTACTCTAATTCTATTTGTACAAGAGCTGCAAATCCTTTAACTTTTAATATACTCATTGCTAAATTTATGTAATAAAGAGATGTCATGGTCCAAAAAGGTGAGTGAATAAATCTACAAAACCCCTGTCAATATCCCTTAATTCACAGGATCTTATTTAACATTTGTTTACCTTCCAGTTATTTATGAGTTTGTTAAGATTATGGCAGCCTGTTTAATTGACCTGAGCCAATTAACCAGGTTCCCGATATTATAACGACGAGACGTTATAAAATGCGCCACTCTGTTGCTTTGCTTTTCCTTGTTTTGTTGTAATGTGCCAATGACAATAGCAAAATAAAATACTCTGCGTTTGTCATTTAATATGTGGTAGAATTATTCACTCTGTCAGTTTAACTACCGTGTTAATTTAAAATATGCAAAAGGAAGAATTTAAGTAAGTAAAATCAGAATTAGGATAGAGTGTTTTTATAATCATTATGCGGCGTAATAATATAATATAATAACAATAATATATAAGGTAAGGATATTTAAATATAATATAATAATTATTTAAACGTTGTAAGCCCAGGTTATTGCCTGTTTAAAAATGCATTCCCCAACTTGTCTGTTTAACGACAATCTCAGACAGGAAAATGACCTGTTACCGCCTGTACCAAACTGTCCCTTTGTTACACTCTGCCACGTCGAGTTAGACAATACATCACCTCCCTCTATTGTATTACAAAGTGTGTGATCCCTTTGCCCAGTAACAAAAGATTATAACCATATGTTGAAAATTAAAAGATGTCTGTGTGAGACTCCTTTTCTCTCTTTCTCTCTCTCTCTCTCTGAGGCGAGATTAAATTCTCGTATCACCAATTTGTAAATATATATAATGTATTTAACAGTTTTACTAAACCTAAAAAAATAGTAAAATTGAGTGTTTAGTATAAGTAGAATAAGTACTTATAAGACTTAGCATCTTAACAACATGGCTCAATTCAATCCAGATTTGTTGTTAAAAGACGAATTATGTTATGAAGCTTTGTTACACGAACTACCTTACGCAAACGTAACGGTCGCAGAACTACGCAAAACGTTACGCGAAAGTAGGGCAGATACACCCGCACAGTTAGGTTGATTAAGCGAAATAGATCTTGATAGCGAAAGAGAAACATGTTATGCGAAGTATAGGGAATTGACGTTAATATCGCAAACCCTCCACGACGAAAAATCACCCGCTATAATCTTACGTACCACACAGAGAATAGAGCATTTAACCCGTCGGATAAATAATTTATTAAACTGGCCAAAGTTACTGTAATTCCCCCAGATGTGCAAAAATTTGCTGATGAAGCATTACAGCAATTACCCACAATAATAAGAGAATTACGTAGAAAGTCTGACTCATTTAAAATGGAGGATATTGAACGAGCTCTGAAAAAATTATATATCTCCCCATTTCAATCACCTACCCTAGAACAGCCACCCACTACCGTGAATTTCGAATCGCCCCCTGTATCAAGGATCGAACCGAGAAATGATCAGATACCGAATAAGAACGTGAATACCCTACCGACATCCGAAGCATCACTTCCCAATGCCCTCCACAATCTCACCAATACGTATGAGTTACCACCCTCAGCGATGACAAATCAAGCACCAGGACCTTCTAGAATAACACCTCAAGTAAACTTTAGTGCGGACCTCTACGGAAAGATAACCCACCCCGTAGAAAAAATTTTGTCAGAAATTCCATACACCGATGGATTGAGAATCACCAAACTATTGACTTTCATAAAATATCTAGTATAAATAAAAGATTTACAGCAACTAAGCGATTGCCAAATATTACAAGTGCTTCTACCCAAATGTAGACCACCATTAAAGGATCGTGTACTGGAGTCATTAAGCTCACAACATCCAGTAGAAGAACTTCATACAAATCTAATAAGACATTTTATTCCAACGGGAATTTACGAAGAGCTGAAACGAAACACCGTACTTCGAGTACAAGGAACCCATGAGAGACTCGCCCACTATATCGCTGACATAAGAGAAGCTTCACAATTACTGCAAGTACACTGGAGCGAAAAGCAGTTAGTAGAAACTATCTTGGTAGGATTATCCCCGGAAGAGAGATCTCGCTTAGCACTTATAAATAAGCCCAATACGTTCGCAGAATTAGAACAATGCAGTGTTCACTCATCCAACGTATGGTATTCGGATCAGAACAGACGTGCGTTACTCCCCCAGGTACAACGTAGAAATGAAACACAACCCCTGGTAACAGATACAAGAACACACCATGATAGACGACCATTTCGAATTCCTGCTACTTCTCACTACCAAAGTAAATCGAATAACCCACAACCTCAACAGAATACCAGTGATACCGTGAGTAGAGAAAAAAGATGTTATAACTGCGGAAAATTAGGACACATCAGTAGATACTGGAAACAAAAACAGCACTACCAAAAACCCCCCTTATTCAAAAAAACATGTAAGGCAGGGAGATCCGAAACCCTGTGTCTTCCGCAGCATCGTGAAAATAGGTAAAACCCGGGAGTATCAAAAAGGAAACAAAAAAAATAATAAAAAAAAAATTAGACCCCTACGTAGAGAGATTTATCGAAAAATGCAACTCCATTACTACATGCAAGTCTAGTATGTGTCAATTACCATACATACAAGTTGACCTTGGCGTTACAACCACACTTGGATTACCCAGAATCATCTGGGTCGACACGGAGCCTAATCAGCCAACAGTTAGCCGATACTTTAGCTAAACACAACCTTGTTAAACATAGTCAGCCGGTGAACATTAAATGCGCTACAGCTAACAAACAAAACTTAAGCATAAAACTCAGCGTTATGATTAAACTAAAAATTAAAAATTTAACATATTTTCCAGTGTTAGTATACGACGAATTAGGACCAGACTTAATATTGGGAGCGGACTTTATCAGTAAAACAGGTATAATTCTTGACATGTACGATAAGAAGTATTATTTTAGATTCGACCGCAGTAAAAAATATAATTTTGATAATGAAATAAATAACAGTAAAAAAATGGAAACTTCTGCAACCCACCTAGAACACCGTGAGTCTGAATTAGACCATTTAGAAAGTAAAGATAGACTGAAAATACAGAAACTAATAAAAGAATTTTCCACTGTCCTCACCCCAAAGTTAGGATTAACGAATCTTATAGAGCACAAGATCAACCTGAGTGACAATAAAGTAATACGACTGGACCCATACAAATTATCACCACCGAAAATGGAATAATGAGAAATCAAATCAATAAATTGTTAGAACAACAAGTCATAGAACCTTCTACTTCACCGTATTCTTCACCTGCGTTTTTAGTACCTAAAGGCACCGATAAACATAGATTAGTTGTGGACTATAGACAATTAAATAAAAGGATAGAATTCGAGTCCATACCACTTCCCGACATCCACAGCGCCTTCCATTACTTTACAAAAGCTAAAGTTTTCACCATAATGGATCTCAATCAGGCATTTCATCAAATACCACTATCGGAAGAATCCAAACGCCTAACCGCCTTCGCCATTCCATTCAACCTGTACCAATTTACTAGAGTACCCTTCGGAATATCCCAAGGAAGTTCTGTATGTAGCCGTTTGTTAGAGAAAATATTCCACGACATAAAATTTAAATTTGTGTATCACTACCTAGATGACATAGTTATTTACAGTGAATCTATGGATCAACATCTTCATCATTTACGTGACGTATTATCACAATTAAAGAAAGCCGGATTAACAGTAAACCCTAGTAAAGTAAATTTTGCTGTTAAACAATTTTTGTTTTTAGGTCACATAGTAAAGGCAGACGGAAAGGTAAGCATAGACCCAGAACGCACCCATGCTATCAGAGAATTTTTACCACCACAAGATACGAAGGAATAGCCCGATTTTTGGGAATGATAAATTACTTCCACAAGTATATCCCTCACCTAGCCGATATAGCAGCCCCGCTGAACACACTGAGAAAAAAAGGAGCAAAATTTGAATGGACTCCACAACACCAATCTGCATTCGAAAAACTGAAAGAAAGCATAATATCACCCCCAGTATTACAATTAGCTGATTTTACTAAACCATTCGTAGTACAGACTGACAGTTCAAGTGTAGCACTAGGAGCAGTAATATATCAGGAAGTAGATAATTCTAGATTACCGATCAGTTATGCCTCACGAACACTAACAGACCAGGAAAAGAAATTCTCCGCATATGAATTAGAATGTTTAGCTGTAGTATTCGCATTTGAGAAATTCAAACCCTTTTTAGAACATAAAGAATTCCTGTTAGAAACGGATAATCAAGCCTTATCATGGTTATTAAATCACCCTAAACAGTTAGGTTGTATCGGACGATGGGTATTGAGACTAAAATTACAAATTTAAAGTACAACACATTCGTGGTACCCAAAATGTAGTTGCCAATACACTGTCCCGTATGTTCCAGCCGCCTAATAAAATATCCGAAAATAAGGAAAGTGGTGAAACACCAATTATCAATACCCTAATTACTGAATTCCCCCTTGCATTTACTGATATAGCTCAGTATCAACAACAAGACCCGTATTTAAATACAATCATGGAACAGCTAGATAAAGGAAATAGTTCAGAAAAATATATATTGAGTAAGAGAGTATTATGTTATAGAGTAGCAAATGGAAAATTCTTGAGAATAATTGCCCCTGATATCATTAAACCCATGCTTATGGAATACTACCACTCATCCACCATTGGAGCACATATGGGAATAAATAAAACGATACATCGTATTTGAAAAGAGTATCATTGGCAAAATATGAACAGCGAGATAGCTAAATTCGTAAAACAGTGTAAGTTGTGTGCACTGAGCAAGCCAGCTAGAAACAGCCACATAGGTAAATTAATCTCGGAGACTCCCACGATACCCTTTTCTAACATTTACTTAGATTTTTCTGGCCCCTACCCACGTTCCAAATCAGGTAATACCATGCTACTCATTTGTGTAGACTCGTTCACCAAATTCGTCTGGATGTATCCCATGCAACGAACGTTAGCATCTACCACCGGGAAGATTTTGCAAGATAGATTATTTATAGACTTCGGTACGGAATACTACCACTCATCCACCATTGGAGCACATATGGGAATAAATAAAACGATACATCGTATTTGAAAAGAGTATCATTGGCAAAATATGAACAGCGAGATAGCTAAATTCGTAAAACAGTGTAAGTTGTGTGCACTGAGCAAGCCAGCTAGAAACAGCCACATAGGTAAATTAATCTCGGAGACTCCCACGATACCCTTTTCTAACATTTACTTAGATTTTTCTGGCCCCTACCCACGTTCCAAATCAGGTAATACCATGCTACTCATTTGTGTAGACTCGTTCACCAAATTCGTCTGGATGTATCCCATGCAACGAGCGTTAGCATCTACCACCGTGAAGATTTTGCAAGATAGATTATTTATAGACTTCGGTACACCAGTACGTCTAGTGTCAAATAACGGACCCCAGTTTAAGTCCAAAGAATTCAAGGACATGTGTTTCAGACTAGGCATAGACCACATTACCATTACAGAGTATCGTCCACAAGGTAATATTGCTGAAAGGTATTTGCGAAACCTAAAATCTACTTTAATAGCCTACCATGCAAACGACCATACCTCTTGGGACCAGAACCTATCCTGGATACAATTTGCCTTCAACTCAGCATATCATGAAGGACATAAATCGACTCCCTTTGATTTATTGTATAAATATAAACCAAATCACCCATTATCCACCAAGTGGAAAATACATGAATTACTACCTCACGACATTAGTGGTAAAAATATAAAAAAGATATGGAACGAAGCTCGCACTAACTTAAGAGTTAACTTGAGAAAATCTCGAAAATAACACGAGCGGGATAGTAAAGAAGTAAAGTATCAAGTCGGTGACTTAGTGATGTACAAAACTCACCCGACGAGTAGTGCAGTTGATAAGACCACCTCCAAACTATCTTACCGATGGTGTGGCCCTTACAAAATTTACAGATACTTAACCCCTGTAACCGTATCACTGTATGAACCCACTACGAATAAATATGTACGTAGAAGTCATGTTTCCCAGATAAAATATTATCACAAAAAGGCTAGTGAGCTAGAAAATAAATGACGTAGAAGAGAGATGTATAATAGAAGTAGAAGAATAGATGTATTAAGAAGTATATTTGCTACATTGTAATTGAGTCACTACTTAATTACCAAATCGTATAAATAGGAATAAGGCCTGATCAACCTTAGATCCTGTTCATCGAGATGTTCATCAAGAAGGAGAAAAGTAAGAAGTCAGCTGACACAGAGTATAAGTATCAATTGCATAACAATTACATCACAAGTATGTTAATAAAATGATTGTGACACCTACTCTGCGAAGAGTAACTCCATAACCAGAGTAAGAAAAAGCTAAAGAAAAAACCGGTAGTAGTTATAAGTAGTAGAATTAAGATGAATTTTGTGTATTTTATATATTTCATGAAGTTTGAATTTAATGTATTTTAAGTATTAGTTAATAAGGCATAGTATATCTTGCTAATAGTAAATAGTGAATTGAGAGTGATTCATGTACCTCATAAAGAAATTGTTGAAGGAGAGGAAGCGATATCACACAGAAATTCCGAGCATGCTCCCAGTGCAATTCTGATCTATTTCCCCGTAGACAACACTTCGGTCCCTGACCCTGTGTCTTCTTTAAGTGGAGCAGTATGTGATGATTTTTTATAAAAAATAAAAAAAAATAAAAGAAAGTTTTTTTATTTAAAATCTCACATTAAAACATGAAATAAACCCCTAAAGAAAATGATAAAGTAACACCGAAATAATAACCAAAATAAATAGTTTAAAACCAAAAAAAGAATTCGAGAATAAAATTGAGAAAACTCCCCTTAATAATTAACCCTGCTTTAACCTGCCGAAACCGGCATCAACACGCAAAATTACCCGTGAATTAGACTAATAATAGTATTAAATTGCAACTTGATAAAAAACATAACGATGTACAATAGTAAAATAAAAAGTAAGAGATACCATAGTATAATTAAATATGTCAGAGAATAAATGAATAGATATTAATCGGAATATGGAACTACGTTTATGCTGAATAGTAAACGAGGCGAGATTACTACTCTCACCCCTTAACGAAACACACTTGAAATGGAGCGCTCGGACCGTAAACAGCATACAGCCGTGATGCGGTACAATAATAATACTTTTAAAGGTTAATAAACTCGCCAGTTGAGACGTAGCGGCACCCAGTACACCTTTAAAACCATGTGAACCGCGAATATAGTCTAACAGTGCAATTACAGTAAATATGTAATAAAGTAGATATGTAATAAACGAGTGAGTGTGGATGAGAATTGCGCATCTATGACATCTCTAAAAATTTTAACAATAAAATGTATATAATTAGATATATGGTAAAATCATAATGTGAAACTCAAGAACTGAACCAACATGTGACGTGAATACAAGTGAATAAAACTTTTGTGCAAATCATCCAAAACTACGAACGATTACTACAAGTTATTGAGAAAGAGAGAACCAGGACCCACCATGACTAAAATGACTTCAGGACTTCACCATCACCGGATACGAACCTAACAACAGAAACCTGATCTACAAAAAAACTACAAGACACACTGCACAACCGAGAGAAGCGCCGATTCGCCGAGGATGATACACACAGGTGACACGGAGGTTTAGCTTCCGTGGTTCAGAACTTGAATTAGAATAATACATGATAGACACTTAATATAAAAAAAAAAAGAAAGTAAAGTGAAACAAGAAAGACTGATTTAATTACCATAAAACTATAATTTCATGTTTAGTAATAATATGCGTTAAGTTTAATGATTTTTAAAGTTAAATAAGCCAAATTTTCAGATGGCACAAGAATAAAGATTATCATTTTAATATCCAACTGTAACAAACTACTCGGATCCGAGGGCAGTAAAAAACTATGTTAACTCATTACTAAATTACTCTAATTCTATTTGTACAAGAGCTGCAAATCCTTTAACTTTTAATATACTCATTGCTAAATTTATGTAATAAAGAGATGTCATGGTCCAAAAAGGTGAGTGAATAAATCTACAAAACCCCTGTCAATATCCCTTAATTCACAGGATCTTATTTAACATTTGTTTACCTTCCAGTTATTTATGAGTTTGTTAAGATTATGGCAGCCTGTTTAATTGACCTGAGCCAATTAACCAGGTTCCCGATATTATAACGACGAGACGTTATAAAATGCGCCACTCTGTTGCTTTGCTTTTCCTTGTTTTGTTGTAATGTGCCAATGACAATAGCAAAATAAAATACTCTGCGTTTGTCATTTAATATGTGGTAGAATTATTCACTCTGTCAGTTTAACTACCGTGTTAATTTAAAATATGCAAAAGGAAGAATTTAAGTAAGTAAAATCAGAATTAGGATAGAGTGTTTTTATAATCATTATGCGGCGTAATAATATAATATAATAACAATAATATATAAGGTAAGGATATTTAAATATAATATAATAATTATTTAAACGTTGTAAGCCCAGGTTATTGCCTGTTTAAAAATGCATTCCCCAACTTGTCTGTTTAACGACAATCTCAGACAGGAAAATGACCTGTTACCGCCTGTACCAAACTGTCCCTTTGTTACACTCTGCCACGTCGAGTTAGACAATACATCACCTCCCTCTATTGTATTACAAAGTGTGTGATCCCTTTGCCCAGTAACAAAAGATTATAACCATATGTTGAAAACTAAAAGATGTCTGTGTGAGACTCCTTTTCTCTCTTTCTCTCTCTCTCTCTCTGAGGCGAGATTAAATTCTCGTATCACCAATTTGTAAATATATATAATGTATTTAACAGTTTTACTAAACCTAAAAAAATAGTAAAATTGAGTGTTTAGTATAAGTAGAATAAGTACTTATAAGACTTAGCATCTTAACAACATGGCTCAATTCAATCCAGATTTGTTGTTAAAAGACGAATTATGTTATGAAGCTTTGTTACACGAACTACCTTACGCAAACGTAACGGTCGCAGAACTACGCAAAACGTTACGCGAAAGTAGGGCAGATACACCCGCACAGTTAGGTTGATTAAGCGAAATAGATCTTGATAGCGAAAGAGAAACATGTTATGCGAAGTATAGGGAATTGACGTTAATATCGCAAACCCTCCACGACGAAAAATCACCCGCTATAATCTTACGTACCACACAGAGAATAGAGCATTTAACCCGTCGGATAAATAATTTATTAAACTGGCCAAAGTTACTGTAATTCCCCCAGATGTGCAAAAATTTGCTGATGAAGCATTACAGCAATTACCCACAATAATAAGAGAATTACGTAGAAAGTCTGACTCATTTAAAATGGAGGATATTGAACGAGCTCTGAAAAAATTATATATCTCCCCATTTCAATCACCTACCCTAGAACAGCCACCCACTACCGTGAATTTCGAATCGCCCCCTGTATCAAGGATCGAACCGAGAAATGATCAGATACCGAATAAGAACGTGAATACCCTACCGACATCCGAAGCATCACTTCCCAATGCCCTCCACAATCTCACCAATACGTATGAGTTACCACCCTCAGCGATGACAAATCAAGCACCAGGACCTTCTAGAATAACACCTCAAGTAAACTTTAGTGCGGACCTCTACGGAAAGATAACCCACCCCGTAGAAAAAATTTTGTCAGAAATTCCATACACCGATGGATTGAGAATCACCAAACTATTGACTTTCATAAAATATCTAGTATAAATAAAAGATTTACAGCAACTAAGCGATTGCCAAATATTACAAGTGCTTCTACCCAAATGTAGACCACCATTAAAGGATCGTGTACTGGAGTCATTAAGCTCACAACATCCAGTAGAAGAACTTCATACAAATCTAATAAGACATTTTATTCCAACGGGAATTTACGAAGAGCTGAAACGAAACACCGTACTTCGAGTACAAGGAACCCATGAGAGACTCGCCCACTATATCGCTGACATAAGAGAAGCTTCACAATTACTGCAAGTACACTGGAGCGAAAAGCAGTTAGTAGAAACTATCTTGGTAGGATTATCCCCGGAAGAGAGATCTCGCTTAGCACTTATAAATAAGCCCAATACGTTCGCAGAATTAGAACAATGCAGTGTTCACTCATCCAACGTATGGTATTCGGATCAGAACAGACGTGCGTTACTCCCCCAGGTACAACGTAGAAATGAAACACAACCCCTGGTAACAGATACAAGAACACACCATGATAGACGACCATTTCGAATTCCTGCTACTTCTCACTACCAAAGTAAATCGAATAACCCACAACCTCAACAGAATACCAGTGATACCGTGAGTAGAGAAAAAAGATGTTATAACTGCGGAAAATTAGGACACATCAGTAGATACTGGAAACAAAAACAGCACTACCAAAAACCCCCCTTATTCAAAAAAACATGTAAGGCAGGGAGATCCGAAACCCTGTGTCTTCCGCAGCATCGTGAAAATAGGTAAAACCCGGGAGTATCAAAAAGGAAACAAAAAAAATAATAAAAAAAAAATTAGACCCCTACGTAGAGAGATTTATCGAAAAATGCAACTCCATTACTACATGCAAGTCTAGTATGTGTCAATTACCATACATACAAGTTGACCTTGGCGTTACAACCACACTTGGATTACCCAGAATCATCTGGGTCGACACGGAGCCTAATCAGCCAACAGTTAGCCGATACTTTAGCTAAACACAACCTTGTTAAACATAGTCAGCCGGTGAACATTAAATGCGCTACAGCTAACAAACAAAACTTAAGCATAAAACTCAGCGTTATGATTAAACTAAAAATTAAAAATTTAACATATTTTCCAGTGTTAGTATACGACGAATTAGGACCAGACTTAATATTGGGAGCGGACTTTATCAGTAAAACAGGTATAATTCTTGACATGTACGATAAGAAGTATTATTTTAGATTCGACCGCAGTAAAAAATATAATTTTGATAATGAAATAAATAACAGTAAAAAAATGGAAACTTCTGCAACCCACCTAGAACACCGTGAGTCTGAATTAGACCATTTAGAAAGTAAAGATAGACTGAAAATACAGAAACTAATAAAAGAATTTTCCACTGTCCTCACCCCAAAGTTAGGATTAACGAATCTTATAGAGCACAAGATCAACCTGAGTGACAATAAAGTAATACGACTGGACCCATACAAATTATCACCACCGAAAATGGAATAATGAGAAATCAAATCAATAAATTGTTAGAACAACAAGTCATAGAACCTTCTACTTCACCGTATTCTTCACCTGCGTTTTTAGTACCTAAAGGCACCGATAAACATAGATTAGTTGTGGACTATAGACAATTAAATAAAAGGATAGAATTCGAGTCCATACCACTTCCCGACATCCACAGCGCCTTCCATTACTTTACAAAAGCTAAAGTTTTCACCATAATGGATCTCAATCAGGCATTTCATCAAATACCACTATCGGAAGAATCCAAACGCCTAACCGCCTTCGCCATTCCATTCAACCTGTACCAATTTACTAGAGTACCCTTCGGAATATCCCAAGGAAGTTCTGTATGTAGCCGTTTGTTAGAGAAAATATTCCACGACATAAAATTTAAATTTGTGTATCACTACCTAGATGACATAGTTATTTACAGTGAATCTATGGATCAACATCTTCATCATTTACGTGACGTATTATCACAATTAAAGAAAGCCGGATTAACAGTAAACCCTAGTAAAGTAAATTTTGCTGTTAAACAATTTTTGTTTTTAGGTCACATAGTAAAGGCAGACGGAAAGGTAAGCATAGACCCAGAACGCACCCATGCTATCAGAGAATTTTTACCACCACAAGATACGAAGGAATAGCCCGATTTTTGGGAATGATAAATTACTTCCACAAGTATATCCCTCACCTAGCCGATATAGCAGCCCCGCTGAACACACTGAGAAAAAAAGGAGCAAAATTTGAATGGACTCCACAACACCAATCTGCATTCGAAAAACTGAAAGAAAGCATAATATCACCCCCAGTATTACAATTAGCTGATTTTACTAAACCATTCGTAGTACAGACTGACAGTTCAAGTGTAGCACTAGGAGCAGTAATATATCAGGAAGTAGATAATTCTAGATTACCGATCAGTTATGCCTCACGAACACTAACAGACCAGGAAAAGAAATTCTCCGCATATGAATTAGAATGTTTAGCTGTAGTATTCGCATTTGAGAAATTCAAACCCTTTTTAGAACATAAAGAATTCCTGTTAGAAACGGATAATCAAGCCTTATCATGGTTATTAAATCACCCTAAACAGTTAGGTTGTATCGGACGATGGGTATTGAGACTAAAATTACAAATTTAAAGTACAACACATTCGTGGTACCCAAAATGTAGTTGCCAATACACTGTCCCGTATGTTCCAGCCGCCTAATAAAATATCCGAAAATAAGGAAAGTGGTGAAACACCAATTATCAATACCCTAATTACTGAATTCCCCCTTGCATTTACTGATATAGCTCAGTATCAACAACAAGACCCGTATTTAAATACAATCATGGAACAGCTAGATAAAGGAAATAGTTCAGAAAAATATATATTGAGTAAGAGAGTATTATGTTATAGAGTAGCAAATGGAAAATTCTTGAGAATAATTGCCCCTGATATCATTAAACCCATGCTTATGGAATACTACCACTCATCCACCATTGGAGCACATATGGGAATAAATAAAACGATACATCGTATTTGAAAAGAGTATCATTGGCAAAATATGAACAGCGAGATAGCTAAATTCGTAAAACAGTGTAAGTTGTGTGCACTGAGCAAGCCAGCTAGAAACAGCCACATAGGTAAATTAATCTCGGAGACTCCCACGATACCCTTTTCTAACATTTACTTAGATTTTTCTGGCCCCTACCCACGTTCCAAATCAGGTAATACCATGCTACTCATTTGTGTAGACTCGTTCACCAAATTCGTCTGGATGTATCCCATGCAACGAACGTTAGCATCTACCACCGGGAAGATTTTGCAAGATAGATTATTTATAGACTTCGGTACGGAATACTACCACTCATCCACCATTGGAGCACATATGGGAATAAATAAAACGATACATCGTATTTGAAAAGAGTATCATTGGCAAAATATGAACAGCGAGATAGCTAAATTCGTAAAACAGTGTAAGTTGTGTGCACTGAGCAAGCCAGCTAGAAACAGCCACATAGGTAAATTAATCTCGGAGACTCCCACGATACCCTTTTCTAACATTTACTTAGATTTTTCTGGCCCCTACCCACGTTCCAAATCAGGTAATACCATGCTACTCATTTGTGTAGACTCGTTCACCAAATTCGTCTGGATGTATCCCATGCAACGAGCGTTAGCATCTACCACCGTGAAGATTTTGCAAGATAGATTATTTATAGACTTCGGTACACCAGTACGTCTAGTGTCAAATAACGGACCCCAGTTTAAGTCCAAAGAATTCAAGGACATGTGTTTCAGACTAGGCATAGACCACATTACCATTACAGAGTATCGTCCACAAGGTAATATTGCTGAAAGGTATTTGCGAAACCTAAAATCTACTTTAATAGCCTACCATGCAAACGACCATACCTCTTGGGACCAGAACCTATCCTGGATACAATTTGCCTTCAACTCAGCATATCATGAAGGACATAAATCGACTCCCTTTGATTTATTGTATAAATATAAACCAAATCACCCATTATCCACCAAGTGGAAAATACATGAATTACTACCTCACGACATTAGTGGTAAAAATATAAAAAAGATATGGAACGAAGCTCGCACTAACTTAAGAGTTAACTTGAGAAAATCTCGAAAATAACACGAGCGGGATAGTAAAGAAGTAAAGTATCAAGTCGGTGACTTAGTGATGTACAAAACTCACCCGACGAGTAGTGCAGTTGATAAGACCACCTCCAAACTATCTTACCGATGGTGTGGCCCTTACAAAATTTACAGATACTTAACCCCTGTAACCGTATCACTGTATGAACCCACTACGAATAAATATGTACGTAGAAGTCATGTTTCCCAGATAAAATATTATCACAAAAAGGCTAGTGAGCTAGAAAATAAATGACGTAGAAGAGAGATGTATAATAGAAGTAGAAGAATAGATGTATTAAGAAGTATATTTGCTACATTGTAATTGAGTCACTACTTAATTACCAAATCGTATAAATAGGAATAAGGCCTGATCAACCTTAGATCCTGTTCATCGAGATGTTCATCAAGAAGGAGAAAAGTAAGAAGTCAGCTGACACAGAGTATAAGTATCAATTGCATAACAATTACATCACAAGTATGTTAATAAAATGATTGTGACACCTACTCTGCGAAGAGTAACTCCATAACCAGAGTAAGAAAAAGCTAAAGAAAAAACCGGTAGTAGTTATAAGTAGTAGAATTAAGATGAATTTTGTGTATTTTATATATTTCATGAAGTTTGAATTTAATGTATTTTAAGTATTAGTTAATAAGGCATAGTATATCTTGCTAATAGTAAATAGTGAATTGAGAGTGATTCATGTACCTCATAAAGAAATTGTTGAAGGAGAGGAAGCGATATCACACAGAAATTCCGAGCATGCTCCCAGTGCAATTCTGATCTATTTCCCCGTAGACAACACTTCGGTCCCTGACCCTGTGTCTTCTTTAAGTGGAGCAGTATGTGATGATTTTTTATAAAAAATAAAAAAAAATAAAAGAAAGTTTTTTTATTTAAAATCTCACATTAAAACATGAAATAAACCCCTAAAGAAAATGATAAAGTAACACCGAAATAATAACCAAAATAAATAGTTTAAAACCAAAAAAAGAATTCGAGAATAAAATTGAGAAAACTCCCCTTAATAATTAACCCTGCTTTAACCTGCCGAAACCGGCATCAACACGCAAAATTACCCGTGAATTAGACTAATAATAGTATTAAATTGCAACTTGATAAAAAACATAACGATGTACAATAGTAAAATAAAAAGTAAGAGATACCATAGTATAATTAAATATGTCAGAGAATAAATGAATAGATATTAATCGGAATATGGAACTACGTTTATGCTGAATAGTAAACGAGGCGAGATTACTACTCTCACCCCTTAACGAAACACACTTGAAATGGAGCGCTCGGACCGTAAACAGCATACAGCCGTGATGCGGTACAATAATAATACTTTTAAAGGTTAATAAACTCGCCAGTTGAGACGTAGCGGCACCCAGTACACCTTTAAAACCATGTGAACCGCGAATATAGTCTAACAGTGCAATTACAGTAAATATGTAATAAAGTAGATATGTAATAAACGAGTGAGTGTGGATGAGAATTGCGCATCTATGACATCTCTAAAAATTTTAACAATAAAATGTATATAATTAGATATATGGTAAAATCATAATGTGAAACTCAAGAACTGAACCAACATGTGACGTGAATACAAGTGAATAAAACTTTTGTGCAAATCATCCAAAACTACGAACGATTACTACAAGTTATTGAGAAAGAGAGAACCAGGACCCACCATGACTAAAATGACTTCAGGACTTCACCATCACCGGATACGAACCTAACAACAGAAACCTGATCTACAAAAAAACTACAAGACACACTGCACAACCGAGAGAAGCGCCGATTCGCCGAGGATGATACACACAGGTGACACGGAGGTTTAGCTTCCGTGGTTCAGAACTTGAATTAGAATAATACATGATAGACACTTAATATAAAAAAAAAAAGAAAGTAAAGTGAAACAAGAAAGACTGATTTAATTACCATAAAACTATAATTTCATGTTTAGTAATAATATGCGTTAAGTTTAATGATTTTTAAAGTTAAATAAGCCAAATTTTCAGATGGCACAAGAATAAAGATTATCATTTTAATATCCAACTGTAACAAACTACTCGGATCCGAGGGCAGTAAAAAACTATGTTAACTCATTACTAAATTACTCTAATTCTATTTGTACAAGAGCTGCAAATCCTTTAACTTTTAATATACTCATTGCTAAATTTATGTAATAAAGAGATGTCATGGTCCAAAAAGGTGAGTGAATAAATCTACAAAACCCCTGTCAATATCCCTTAATTCACAGGATCTTATTTA
The DNA here is from genome assembly GCA_034769895.1 of Magicicada septendecula. NCBI lineage: Eukaryota > Metazoa > Arthropoda > Insecta > Hemiptera > Cicadidae > Magicicada > Magicicada septendecula. The sequence continues at coordinate 715,671,311 of CM068367.1, read as the reverse complement.
ACATTTGTTTACCTTCCAGTTATTTATGAGTTTGTTAAGATTATGGCAGCCTGTTTAATTGACCTGAGCCAATTAACCAGGTTCCCGATATTATAACGACGAGACGTTATAAAATGCGCCACTCTGTTGCTTTGCTTTTCCTTGTTTTGTTGTAATGTGCCAATGACAATAGCAAAATAAAATACTCTGCGTTTGTCATTTAATATGTGGTAGAATTATTCACTCTGTCAGTTTAACTACCGTGTTAATTTAAAATATGCAAAAGGAAGAATTTAAGTAAGTAAAATCAGAATTAGGATAGAGTGTTTTTATAATCATTATGCGGCGTAATAATATAATATAATAACAATAATATATAAGGTAAGGATATTTAAATATAATATAATAATTATTTAAACGTTGTAAGCCCAGGTTATTGCCTGTTTAAAAATGCATTCCCCAACTTGTCTGTTTAACGACAATCTCAGACAGGAAAATGACCTGTTACCGCCTGTACCAAACTGTCCCTTTGTTACACTCTGCCACGTCGAGTTAGACAATACATCACCTCCCTCTATTGTATTACAAAGTGTGTGATCCCTTTGCCCAGTAACAAAAGATTATAACCATATGTTGAAAACTAAAAGATGTCTGTGTGAGACTCCTTTTCTCTCTTTCTCTCTCTCTCTCTCTGAGGCGAGATTAAATTCTCGTATCACCAATTTGTAAATATATATAATGTATTTAACAGTTTTACTAAACCTAAAAAAATAGTAAAATTGAGTGTTTAGTATAAGTAGAATAAGTACTTATAAGACTTAGCATCTTAACAACATGGCTCAATTCAATCCAGATTTGTTGTTAAAAGACGAATTATGTTATGAAGCTTTGTTACACGAACTACCTTACGCAAACGTAACGGTCGCAGAACTACGCAAAACGTTACGCGAAAGTAGGGCAGATACACCCGCACAGTTAGGTTGATTAAGCGAAATAGATCTTGATAGCGAAAGAGAAACATGTTATGCGAAGTATAGGGAATTGACGTTAATATCGCAAACCCTCCACGACGAAAAATCACCCGCTATAATCTTACGTACCACACAGAGAATAGAGCATTTAACCCGTCGGATAAATAATTTATTAAACTGGCCAAAGTTACTGTAATTCCCCCAGATGTGCAAAAATTTGCTGATGAAGCATTACAGCAATTACCCACAATAATAAGAGAATTACGTAGAAAGTCTGACTCATTTAAAATGGAGGATATTGAACGAGCTCTGAAAAAATTATATATCTCCCCATTTCAATCACCTACCCTAGAACAGCCACCCACTACCGTGAATTTCGAATCGCCCCCTGTATCAAGGATCGAACCGAGAAATGATCAGATACCGAATAAGAACGTGAATACCCTACCGACATCCGAAGCATCACTTCCCAATGCCCTCCACAATCTCACCAATACGTATGAGTTACCACCCTCAGCGATGACAAATCAAGCACCAGGACCTTCTAGAATAACACCTCAAGTAAACTTTAGTGCGGACCTCTACGGAAAGATAACCCACCCCGTAGAAAAAATTTTGTCAGAAATTCCATACACCGATGGATTGAGAATCACCAAACTATTGACTTTCATAAAATATCTAGTATAAATAAAAGATTTACAGCAACTAAGCGATTGCCAAATATTACAAGTGCTTCTACCCAAATGTAGACCACCATTAAAGGATCGTGTACTGGAGTCATTAAGCTCACAACATCCAGTAGAAGAACTTCATACAAATCTAATAAGACATTTTATTCCAACGGGAATTTACGAAGAGCTGAAACGAAACACCGTACTTCGAGTACAAGGAACCCATGAGAGACTCGCCCACTATATCGCTGACATAAGAGAAGCTTCACAATTACTGCAAGTACACTGGAGCGAAAAGCAGTTAGTAGAAACTATCTTGGTAGGATTATCCCCGGAAGAGAGATCTCGCTTAGCACTTATAAATAAGCCCAATACGTTCGCAGAATTAGAACAATGCAGTGTTCACTCATCCAACGTATGGTATTCGGATCAGAACAGACGTGCGTTACTCCCCCAGGTACAACGTAGAAATGAAATACAACCCCTGGTAACAGATACAAGAACACACCATGATAGACGACCATTTCGAATTCCTGCTACTTCTCACTACCAAAGTAAATCGAATAACCCACAACCTCAACAGAATACCAGTGATACCGTGAGTAGAGAAAAAAGATGTTATAACTGCGGAAAATTAGGACACATCAGTAGATACTGTAAACAAAAACAGCACTACCAAAAACCCCCCTTATTCAAAAAAACATGTAAGGCAGGGAGATCCGAAACCCTGTGTCTTCCGCAGCATCGTGAAAATAGGTAAAACCCGGGAGTATCAAAAAGGAAACAAAAAAAATAATAAAAAAAAAATTAGACCCCTACGTAGAGAGATTTATCGAAAAATGCAACTCCATTACTACATGCAAGTCTAGTATGTGTCAATTACCATACATACAAGTTGACCTTGGCGTTACAACCACACTTGGATTACCCAGAATCATCTGGGTCGACACGGAGCCTAATCAGCCAACAGTTAGCCGATACTTTAGCTAAACACAACCTTGTTAAACATAGTCAGCCGGTGAACATTAAATGCGCTACAGCTAACAAACAAAACTTAAGCATAAAACTCAGCGTTATGATTAAACTAAAAATTAAAAATTTAACATATTTTCCAGTGTTAGTATACGACGAATTAGGACCAGACTTAATATTGGGAGCGGACTTTATCAGTAAAACAGGTATAATTCTTGACATGTACGATAAGAAGTATTATTTTAGATTCGACCGCAGTAAAAAATATAATTTTGATAATGAAATAAATAACAGTAAAAAAATGGAAACTTCTGCAACCCACCTAGAACACCGTGAGTCTGAATTAGACCATTTAGAAAGTAAAGATAGACTGAAAATACAGAAACTAATAAAAGAATTTTCCACTGTCCTCACCCCAAAGTTAGGATTAACGAATCTTATAGAGCACAAGATCAACCTGAGTGACAATAAAGTAATACGACTGGACCCATACAAATTATCACCACCGAAAATGGAATAATGAGAAATCAAATCAATAAATTGTTAGAACAACAAGTCATAGAACCTTCTACTTCACCGTATTCTTCACCTGCGTTTTTAGTACCTAAAGGCACCGATAAACATAGATTAGTTGTGGACTATAGACAATTAAATAAAAGGATAGAATTCGAGTCCATACCACTTCCCGACATCCACAGCGCCTTCCATTACTTTACAAAAGCTAAAGTTTTCACCATAATGGATCTCAATCAGGCATTTCATCAAATACCACTATCGGAAGAATCCAAACGCCTAACCGCCTTCGCCATTCCATTCAACCTGTACCAATTTACTAGAGTACCCTTCGGAATATCCCAAGGAAGTTCTGTATGTAGCCGTTTGTTAGAGAAAATATTCCACGACATAAAATTTAAATTTGTGTATCACTACCTAGATGACATAGTTATTTACAGTGAATCTATGGATCAACATCTTCATCATTTACGTGACGTATTATCACAATTAAAGAAAGCCGGATTAACAGTAAACCCTAGTAAAGTAAATTTTGCTGTTAAACAATTTTCGTTTTTAGGTCACATAGTAAAGGCAGACGGAAAGGTAAGCATAGACCCAGAACGCACCCATGCTATCAGAGAATTTTTACCACCACAAGATACGAAGGAATAGCCCGATTTTTGGGAATGATAAATTACTTCCACAAGTATATCCCTCACCTAGCCGATATAGCAGCCCCGCTGAACACACTGAGAAAAAAAGGAGCAAAATTTGAATGGACTCCACAACACCAATCTGCATTCGAAAAACTGAAAGAAAGCATAATATCACCCCCAGTATTACAATTAGCTGATTTTACTAAACCATTCGTAGTACAGACTGACAGTTCAAGTGTAGCACTAGGAGCAGTAATATATCAGGAAGTAGATAATTCTAGATTACCGATCAGTTATGCCTCACGAACACTAACAGACCAGGAAAAGAAATTCTCCGCATATGAATTAGAATGTTTAGCTGTAGTATTCGCATTTGAGAAATTCAAACCCTTTTTAGAACATAAAGAATTCCTGTTAGAAACGGATAATCAAGCCTTATCATGGTTATTAAATCACCCTAAACAGTTAGGTTGTATCGGACGATGGGTATTGAGACTAAAATTACAAATTTAAAGTACAACACATTCGTGGTACCCAAAATGTAGTTGCCAATACACTGTCCCGTATGTTCCAGCCGCCTAATAAAATATCCGAAAATAAGGAAAGTGGTGAAACACCAATTATCAATACCCTAATTACTGAATTCCCCCTTGCATTTACTGATATAGCTCAGTATCAACAACAAGACCCGTATTTAAATACAATCATGGAACAGCTAGATAAAGGAAATAGTTCAGAAAAATATATATTGAGTAAGAGAGTATTATGTTATAGAGTAGCAAATGGAAAATTCTTGAGAATAATTGCCCCTGATATCATTAAACCCATGCTTATGGAATACTACCACTCATCCACCATTGGAGCACATATGGGAATAAATAAAACGATACATCGTATTTGAAAAGAGTATCATTGGCAAAATATGAACAGCGAGATAGCTAAATTCGTAAAACAGTGTAAGTTGTGTGCACTGAGCAAGCCAGCTAGAAACAGCCACATAGGTAAATTAATCTCGGAGACTCCCACGATACCCTTTTCTAACATTTACTTAGATTTTTCTGGCCCCTACCCACGTTCCAAATCAGGTAATACCATGCTACTCATTTGTGTAGACTCGTTCACCAAATTCGTCTGGATGTATCCCATGCAACGAGCGTTAGCATCTACCACCGTGAAGATTTTGCAAGATAGATTATTTATAGACTTCGGTACGGAATACTACCACTCATCCACCATTGGAGCACATATGGGAATAAATAAAACGATACATCGTATTTGAAAAGAGTATCATTGGCAAAATATGAACAGCGAGATAGCTAAATTCGTAAAACAGTGTAAGTTGTGTGCACTGAGCAAGCCAGCTAGAAACAGCCACATAGGTAAATTAATCTCGGAGACTCCCACGATACCCTTTTCTAACATTTACTTAGATTTTTCTGGCCCCTACCCACGTTCCAAATCAGGTAATACCATGCTACTCATTTGTGTAGACTCGTTCACCAAATTCGTCTGGATGTATCCCATGCAACGAGCGTTAGCATCTACCACCGTGAAGATTTTGCAAGATAGATTATTTATAGACTTCGGTACACCAGTACGTCTAGTGTCAAATAACGGACCCCAGTTTAAGTCCAAAGAATTCAAGGACATGTGTTTCAGACTAGGCATAGACCACATTACCATTACAGAGTATCGTCCACAAGGTAATATTGCTGAAAGGTATTTGCGAAACCTAAAATCTACTTTAATAGCCTACCATGCAAACGACCATACCTCTTGGGACCAGAACCTATCCTGGATACAATTTGCCTTCAACTCAGCATATCATGAAGGACATAAATCGACTCCCTTTGATTTATTGTATAAATATAAACCAAATCACCCATTATCCACCAAGTGGAAAATACATGAATTACTACCTCACGACATTAGTGGTAAAAATATAAAAAAGATATGGAACGAAGCTCGCACTAACTTAAGAGTTAACTTGAGAAAATCTCGAAAATAACACGAGCGGGATAGTAAAGAAGTAAAGTATCAAGTCGGTGACTTAGTGATGTACAAAACTCACCCGACGAGTAGTGCAGTTGATAAGACCACCTCCAAACTATCTTACCGATGGTGTGGCCCTTACAAAATTTACAGATACTTAACCCCTGTAACCGTATCACTGTATGAACCCACTACGAATAAATATGTACGTAGAAGTCATGTTTCCCAGATAAAATATTATCACAAAAAGGCTAGTGAGCTAGAAAATAAATGACGTAGAAGAGAGATGTATAATAGAAGTAGAAGAATAGATGTATTAAGAAGTATATTTGCTACATTGTAATTGAGTCACTACTTAATTACCAAATCGTATAAATAGGAATAAGGCCTGATCAACCTTAGATCCTGTTCATCGAGATGTTCATCAAGAAGGAGAAAAGTAAGAAGTCAGCTGACACAGAGTATAAGTATCAATTGCATAACAATTACATCACAAGTATGTTAATAAAATGATTGTGACACCTACTCTGCGAAGAGTAACTCCATAACCAGAGTAAGAAAAAGCTAAAGAAAAAACCGGTAGTAGTTATAAGTAGTAGAATTAAGATGAATTTTGTGTATTTTATATATTTCATGAAGTTTGAATTTAATGTATTTTAAGTATTAGTTAATAAGGCATAGTATATCTTGCTAATAGTAAATAGTGAATTGAGAGTGATTCATGTACCTCATAAAGAAATTGTTGAAGGAGAGGAAGCGATATCACACAGAAATTCCGAGCATGCTCCCAGTGCAATTCTGATCTATTTCCCCGTAGACAACACTTCGGTCCCTGACCCTGTGTCTTCTTTAAGTGGAGCAGTATGTGATGATTTTTTATAAAAAATAAAAAAAAATAAAAGAAAGTTTTTTTATTTAAAATCTCACATTAAAACATGAAATAAACCCCTAAAGAAAATGATAAAGTAACACCGAAATAATAACCAAAATAAATAGTTTAAAACCAAAAAAAGAATTCGAGAATAAAATTGAGAAAACTCCCCTTAATAATTAACCCTGCTTTAACCTGCCAAAACCGGCATAAACACGCAAAATTACCCATGAATTAAACCAATAATAGTATTAAATTGCAACTTGATAAAAAACATAACGATGTACAATAGTAAAATAAAAAGTAAGAGATACCATAGTATAATTAAATATGTCAGAGAATAAATGAATAGATATTAATCGGAATATGGAACTACGTTTATGCTGAATAGTAAACGAGGCGAGATTACTACTCTCACCCCTTAACGAAACACACTTGAAATGGAGCGCTCGGACCGTAAACAGCATACAGCCGTGATGCGGTACAATAATAATACTTTTAAAGGTTAATAAACTCGCCAGTTGAGACGTAGCGGCACCCAGTACACCTTTAAAACCATGTGAACCGCGAATATAGTCTAACAGTGCAATTACAGTAAATATGTAATAAAGTAGATATGTAATAAACGAGTGAGTGTGGATGAGAATTGCGCATCTATGACATCTCTAAAAATTTTAACAATAAAATGTATATAATTAGATATATGGTAAAATCATAATGTGAAACTCAAGAACTGAACCAACATGTGACGTGAATACAAGTGAATAAAACTTTTGTGCAAATCATCCAAAACTACGAACGATTACTACAAGTTATTGAGAAAGAGAGAACCAGGACCCACCATGACTAAAATGACTTCAGGACTTCACCATCACCGGATACGAACCTAACAACAGAAACCTGATCTACAAAAAAACTACAAGACACACTGCACAACCGAGAGAAGCGCCGATTCGCCGAGGATGATACACACAGGTGACACGGAGGTTTAGCTTCCGTGGTTCAGAACTTGAATTAGAATAATACATGATAGACACTTAATATAAAAAAAAAAAGAAAGTAAAGTGAAACAAGAAAGACTGATTTAATTACCATAAAACTATAATTTCATGTTTAGTAATAATATGCGTTAAGTTTAATGATTTTTAAAGTTAAATAAGCCAAATTTTCAGATGGCACAAGAATAAAGATTATCATTTTAATATCCAACTGTAACAAACTACTCGGATCCGAGGGCAGTAAAAAACTATGTTAACTCATTACTAAATTACTCTAATTCTATTTGTACAAGAGCTGCAAATCCTTTAACTTTTAATATACTCATTGCTAAATTTATGTAATAAAGAGATGTCATGGTCCAAAAAGGTGAGTGAATAAATCTACAAAACCCCTGTCAATATCCCTTAATTCACAGGATCTTATTTAACATTTGTTTACCTTCCAGTTATTTATGAGTTTGTTAAGATTATGGCAGCCTGTTTAATTGACCTGAGCCAATTAACCAGGTTCCCGATATTATAACGACGAGACGTTATAAAATGCGCCACTCTGTTGCTTTGCTTTTCCTTGTTTTGTTGTAATGTGCCAATGACAATAGCAAAATAAAATACTCTGCGTTTGTCATTTAATATGTGGTAGAATTATTCACTCTGTCAGTTTAACTACCGTGTTAATTTAAAATATGCAAAAGGAAGAATTTAAGTAAGTAAAATCAGAATTAGGATAGAGTGTTTTTATAATCATTATGCGGCGTAATAATATAATATAATAACAATAATATATAAGGTAAGGATATTTAAATATAATATAATAATTATTTAAACGTTGTAAGCCCAGGTTATTGCCTGTTTAAAAATGCATTCCCCAACTTGTCTGTTTAACGACAATCTCAGACAGGAAAATGACCTGTTACCGCCTGTACCAAACTGTCCCTTTGTTACACTCTGCCACGTCGAGTTAGACAATACATCACCTCCCTCTATTGTATTACAAAGTGTGTGATCCCTTTGCCCAGTAACAAAAGATTATAACCATATGTTGAAAACTAAAAGATGTCTGTGTGAGACTCCTTTTCTCTCTTTCTCTCTCTCTCTCTCTGAGGCGAGATTAAATTCTCGTATCACCAATTTGTAAATATATATAATGTATTTAACAGTTTTACTAAACCTAAAAAAATAGTAAAATTGAGTGTTTAGTATAAGTAGAATAAGTACTTATAAGACTTAGCATCTTAACAACATGGCTCAATTCAATCCAGATTTGTTGTTAAAAGACGAATTATGTTATGAAGCTTTGTTACACGAACTACCTTACGCAAACGTAACGGTCGCAGAACTACGCAAAACGTTACGCGAAAGTAGGGCAGATACACCCGCACAGTTAGGTTGATTAAGCGAAATAGATCTTGATAGCGAAAGAGAAACATGTTATGCGAAGTATAGGGAATTGACGTTAATATCGCAAACCCTCCACGACGAAAAATCACCCGCTATAATCTTACGTACCACACAGAGAATAGAGCATTTAACCCGTCGGATAAATAATTTATTAAACTGGCCAAAGTTACTGTAATTCCCCCAGATGTGCAAAAATTTGCTGATGAAGCATTACAGCAATTACCCACAATAATAAGAGAATTACGTAGAAAGTCTGACTCATTTAAAATGGAGGATATTGAACGAGCTCTGAAAAAATTATATATCTCCCCATTTCAATCACCTACCCTAGAACAGCCACCCACTACCGTGAATTTCGAATCGCCCCCTGTATCAAGGATCGAACCGAGAAATGATCAGATACCGAATAAGAACGTGAATACCCTACCGACATCCGAAGCATCACTTCCCAATGCCCTCCACAATCTCACCAATACGTATGAGTTACCACCCTCAGCGATGACAAATCAAGCACCAGGACCTTCTAGAATAACACCTCAAGTAAACTTTAGTGCGGACCTCTACGGAAAGATAACCCACCCCGTAGAAAAAATTTTGTCAGAAATTCCATACACCGATGGATTGAGAATCACCAAACTATTGACTTTCATAAAATATCTAGTATAAATAAAAGATTTACAGCAACTAAGCGATTGCCAAATATTACAAGTGCTTCTACCCAAATGTAGACCACCATTAAAGGATCGTGTACTGGAGTCATTAAGCTCACAACATCCAGTAGAAGAACTTCATACAAATCTAATAAGACATTTTATTCCAACGGGAATTTACGAAGAGCTGAAACGAAACACCGTACTTCGAGTACAAGGAACCCATGAGAGACTCGCCCACTATATCGCTGACATAAGAGAAGCTTCACAATTACTGCAAGTACACTGGAGCGAAAAGCAGTTAGTAGAAACTATCTTGGTAGGATTATCCCCGGAAGAGAGATCTCGCTTAGCACTTATAAATAAGCCCAATACGTTCGCAGAATTAGAACAATGCAGTGTTCACTCATCCAACGTATGGTATTCGGATCAGAACAGACGTGCGTTACTCCCCCAGGTACAACGTAGAAATGAAACACAACCCCTGGTAACAGATACAAGAACACACCATGATAGACGACCATTTCGAATTCCTGCTACTTCTCACTACCAAAGTAAATCGAATAACCCACAACCTCAACAGAATACCAGTGATACCGTGAGTAGAGAAAAAAGATGTTATAACTGCGGAAAATTAGGACACATCAGTAGATACTGTAAACAAAAACAGCACTACCAAAAACCCCCCTTATTCAAAAAAACATGTAAGGCAGGGAGATCCGAAACCCTGTGTCTTCCGCAGCATCGTGAAAATAGGTAAAACCCGGGAGTATCAAAAAGGAAACAAAAAAAATAATAAAAAAAAAATTAGACCCCTACGTAGAGAGATTTATCGAAAAATGCAACTCCATTACTACATGCAAGTCTAGTATGTGTCAATTACCATACATACAAGTTGACCTTGGCGTTACAACCACACTTGGATTACCCAGAATCATCTGGGTCGGCACGGAGCCTAATCAGCCAACAGTTAGCCGATACTTTAGCTAAACACAACCTTGTTAAACATAGTCAGCCGGTGAACATTAAATGCGCTACAGCTAACAAACAAAACTTAAGCATAAAACTCAGCGTTATGATTAAACTAAAAATTAAAAATTTAACATATTTTCCAGTGTTAGTATACGACGAATTAGGACCAGACTTAATATTGGGAGCGGACTTTATCAGTAAAACAGGTATAATTCTTGACATGTACGATAAGAAGTATTATTTTAGATTCGACCGCAGTAAAAAATATAATTTTGATAATGAAATAAATAACAGTAAAAAAATGGAAACTTCTGCAACCCACCTAGAACACCGTGAGTCTGAATTAGACCATTTAGAAAGTAAAGATAGACTGAAAATACAGAAACTAATAAAAGAATTTTCCACTGTCCTCACCCCAAAGTTAGGATTAACGAATCTTATAGAGCACAAGATCAACCTGAGTGACAATAAAGTAATACGACTGGACCCATACAAATTATCACCACCGAAAATGGAATAATGAGAAATCAAATCAATAAATTGTTAGAACAACAAGTCATAGAACCTTCTACTTCACCGTATTCTTCACCTGCGTTTTTAGTACCTAAAGGCACCGATAAACATAGATTAGTTGTGGACTATAGACAATTAAATAAAAGGATAGAATTCGAGTCCATACCACTTCCCGACATCCACAGCGCCTTCCATTACTTTACAAAAGCTAAAGTTTTCACCATAATGGATCTCAATCAGGCATTTCATCAAATACCACTATCGGAAGAATCCAAACGCCTAACCGCCTTCGCCATTCCATTCAACCTGTACCAATTTACTAGAGTACCCTTCGGAATATCCCAAGGAAGTTCTGTATGTAGCCGTTTGTTAGAGAAAATATTCCACGACATAAAATTTAAATTTGTGTATCACTACCTAGATGACATAGTTATTTACAGTGAATCTATGGATCAACATCTTCATCATTTACGTGACGTATTATCACAATTAAAGAAAGCCGGATTAACAGTAAACCCTAGTAAAGTAAATTTTGCTGTTAAACAATTTTCGTTTTTAGGTCACATAGTAAAGGCAGACGGAAAGGTAAGCATAGACCCAGAACGCACCCATGCTATCAGAGAATTTTTACCACCACAAGATACGAAGGAATAGCCCGATTTTTGGGAATGATAAATTACTTCCACAAGTATATCCCTCACCTAGCCGATATAGCAGCCCCGCTGAACACACTGAGAAAAAAAGGAGCAAAATTTGAATGGACTCCACAACACCAATCTGCATTCGAAAAACTGAAAGAAAGCATAATATCACCCCCAGTATTACAATTAGCTGATTTTACTAAACCATTCGTAGTACAGACTGACAGTTCAAGTGTAGCACTAGGAGCAGTAATATATCAGGAAGTAGATAATTCTAGATTACCGATCAGTTATGCCTCACGAACACTAACAGACCAGGAAAAGAAATTCTCCGCATATGAATTAGAATGTTTAGCTGTAGTATTCGCATTTGAGAAATTCAAACCCTTTTTAGAACATAAAGAATTCCTGTTAGAAACGGATAATCAAGCCTTATCATGGTTATTAAATCACCCTAAACAGTTAGGTTGTATCGGACGATGGGTATTGAGACTAAAATTACAAATTTAAAGTACAACACATTCGTGGTACCCAAAATGTAGTTGCCAATACACTGTCCCGTATGTTCCAGCCGCCTAATAAAATATCCGAAAATAAGGAAAGTGGTGAAACACCAATTATCAATACCCTAATTACTGAATTCCCCCTTGCATTTACTGATATAGCTCAGTATCAACAACAAGACCCGTATTTAAATACAATCATGGAACAGCTAGATAAAGGAAATAGTTCAGAAAAATATATATTGAGTAAGAGAGTATTATGTTATAGAGTAGCAAATGGAAAATTCTTGAGAATAATTGCCCCTGATATCATTAAACCCATGCTTATGGAATACTACCACTCATCCACCATTGGAGCACATATGGGAATAAATAAAACGATACATCGTATTTGAAAAGAGTATCATTGGCAAAATATGAACAGCGAGATAGCTAAATTCGTAAAACAGTGTAAGTTGTGTGCACTGAGCAAGCCAGCTAGAAACAGCCACATAGGTAAATTAATCTCGGAGACTCCCACGATACCCTTTTCTAACATTTACTTAGATTTTTCTGGCCCCTACCCACGTTCCAAATCAGGTAATACCATGCTACTCATTTGTGTAGACTCGTTCACCAAATTCGTCTGGATGTATCCCATGCAACGAGCGTTAGCATCTACCACCGTGAAGATTTTGCAAGATAGATTATTTAAAGACTTCGGTACACCAGTACGTCTAGTGTCAAATAACGGACCCCAGTTTAAGTCCAAAGAATTCAAGGACATGTGTTTCAGACTAGGCATAGACCACATTACCATTACAGAGTATCGTCCACAAGGTAATATTGCTGAAAGGTATTTGCGAAACCTAAAATCTACTTTAATAGCCTACCATGCAAACGACCATACCTCTTGGGACCAGAACCTATCCTGGATACAATTTGCCTTCAACTCAGCATATCATGAAGGACATAAATCGACTCCCTTTGATTTATTGTATAAATATAAACCAAATCACCCATTATCCACCAAGTGGAAAATACATGAATTACTACCTCACGACATTAGTGGTAAAAATATAAAAAAGATGTGGAACGAAGCTCGCACTAACTTAAGAGTTAACTTGAGAAAATCTCGAAAATAACACGAGTGGGATAGTAAAGAAGTAAAGTATCAAGTCGGTGACTTAGTGATGTACAAAACTCACCCGACGAGTAGTGCAGTTGATAAGACCACCTCCAAACTATCTTACCGATGGTGTGGCCCTTACAAAATTTACAGATACTTAACCCCTGTAACCGTATCACTGTATGAACCCACTACGAATAAATATGTACGTAGAAGTCATGTTTCCCAGATAAAATATTATCACAAAAAGGCTAGTGAGCTAGAAAATAAATGACGTAGAAGAGAGATGTATAATAGAAGTAGAAGAATAGATGTATTAAGAAGTATATTTGCTACATTGTAATTGAGTCACTACTTAATTACCAAATCGTATAAATAGGAATAAGGCCTGATCAACCTTAGATCCTGTTCATCGAGATGTTCATCAAGAAGGAGAAAAGTAAGAAGTCAGCTGACACAGAGTATAAGTATCAATTGCATAACAATTACATCACAAGTATGTTAATAAAATGATTGTGACACCTACTCTGCGAAGAGTAACTCCATAACCAGAGTAAGAAAAAGCTAAAGAAAAAACCGGTAGTAGTTATAAGTAGTAGAATTAAGATGAATTTTGTGTATTTTATATATTTCATGAAGTTTGAATTTAATGTATTTTAAGTATTAGTTAATAAGGCATAGTATATCTTGCTAATAGTAAATAGTGAATTGAGAGTGATTCATGTACCTCATAAAGAAATTGTTGAAGGAGAGGAAGCGATATCACACAGAAATTCCGAGCATGCTCCCAGTGCAATTCTGATCTATTTCCCCGTAGACAACACTTCGGTCCCTGACCCTGTGTCTTCTTTAAGTGGAGCAGTATGTGATGATTTTTTATAAAAAATAAAAAAAAATAAAAGAAAGTTTTTTTATTTAAAATCTCACATTAAAACATGAAATAAACCCCTAAAGAAAATGATAAAGTAACACCGAAATAATAACCAAAATAAATAGTTTAAAACCAAAAAAAGAATTCGAGAATAAAATTGAGAAAACTCCCCTTAATAATTAACCCTGCTTTAACCTGCCGAAACCGGCATCAACACGCAAAATTACCCGTGAATTAGACTAATAATAGTATTAAATTGCAACTTGATAAAAAACATAACGATGTACAATAGTAAAATAAAAAGTAAGAGATACCATAGTATAATTAAATATGTCAGAGAATAAATGAATAGATATTAATCGGAATATGGAACTACGTTTATGCTGAATAGTAAACGAGGCGAGATTACTATTCTCACCCCTTAACGAAACACACTTGAAATGGAGCGCTCGGACCGTAAACAGCATACAGCCGTGATGCGGTACAATAATAATACTTTTAAAGGTTAATAAACTCGCCAGTTGAGACGTAGCGGCACCCAGTACACCTTTAAAACCATGTGAACCGCGAATATAGTCTAACAGTGCAATTACAGTAAATATGTAATAAAGTAGATATGTAATAAACGAGTGAGTGTGGATGAGAATTGCGCATCTATGACATCTCTAAAAATTTTAACAATAAAATGTATATAATTAGATATATGGTAAAATCATAATGTGAAACTCAAGAACTAAACCAACATGTGACGTGAATACAAGTGAATAAAACTTTTGTGCAAATCATCCAAAACTACGAACGATTACTACAAGTTATTGAGAAAGAGAGAACCAGGACCCACCATGACTAAAATGACTTCAGGACTTCACCATCACCGGATACGAACCTAACAACAGAAACCTGATCTACAAAAAAACTACAAGACACACTGCACAACCGAGAGAAGCGCCGATTCGCCGAGGATGATACACACAGGTGACACGGAGGTTTAGCTTCCGTGGTTCAGAACTTGAATTAGAATAATACATGATAGACACTTAATATAAAAAAAAAAAGAAAGTAAAGTGAAACAAGAAAGACTGATTTAATTACCATAAAACTATAATTTCATGTTTAGTAATAATATGCGTTAAGTTTAATGATTTTTAAAGTTAAATAAGCCAAATTTTCAGATGGCACAAGAATAAAGATTATCATTTTAATATCCAACTGTAACAAACTACTCGGATCCGAGGGCAGTAAAAAACTATGTTAACTCATTACTAAATTACTCTAATTCTATTTGTACAAGAGCTGCAAATCCTTTAACTTTTAATATACTCATTGCTAAATTTATGTAATAAAGAGATGTCATGGTCCAAAAAGGTGAGTGAATAAATCTACAAAACCCCTGTCAATATCCCTTAATTCACAGGATCTTATTTAACATTTGTTTACCTTCCAGTTATTTATGAGTTTGTTAAGATTATGGCAGCCTGTTTAATTGACCTGAGCCAATTAACCAGGTTCCCGATATTATAACGACGAGACGTTATAAAATGCGCCACTCTGTTGCTTTGCTTTTCCTTGTTTTGTTGTAATGTGCCAATGACAATAGCAAAATAAAATACTCTGCGTTTGTCATTTAATATGTGGTAGAATTATTCACTCTGTCAGTTTAACTACCGTGTTAATTTAAAATATGCAAAAGGAAGAATTTAAGTAAGTAAAATCAGAATTAGGATAGAGTGTTTTTATAATCATTATGCGGCGTAATAATATAATATAATAACAATAATATATAAGGTAAGGATATTTAAATATAATATAATAATTATTTAAACGTTGTAAGCCCAGGTTATTGCCTGTTTAAAAATGCATTCCCCAACTTGTCTGTTTAACGACAATCTCAGACAGGAAAATGACCTGTTACCGCCTGTACCAAACTGTCCCTTTGTTACACTCTGCCACGTCGAGTTAGACAATACATCACCTCCCTCTATTGTATTACAAAGTGTGTGATCCCTTTGCCCAGTAACAAAAGATTATAACCATATGTTGAAAATTAAAAGATGTCTGTGTGAGACTCCTTTTCTCTCTTTCTCTCTCTCTCTCTCTCTGAGGCGAGATTAAATTCTCGTATCACCAATTTGTAAATATATATAATGTATTTAACAGTTTTACTAAACCTAAAAAAATAGTAAAATTGAGTGTTTAGTATAAGTAGAATAAGTACTTATAAGACTTAGCATCTTAACAACATGGCTCAATTCAATCCAGATTTGTTGTTAAAAGACGAATTATGTTATGAAGCTTTGTTACACGAACTACCTTACGCAAACGTAACGGTCGCAGAACTACGCAAAACGTTACGCGAAAGTAGGGCAGATACACCCGCACAGTTAGGTTGATTAAGCGAAATAGATCTTGATAGCGAAAGAGAAACATGTTATGCGAAGTATAGGGAATTGACGTTAATATCGCAAACCCTCCACGACGAAAAATCACCCGCTATAATCTTACGTACCACACAGAGAATAGAGCATTTAACCCGTCGGATAAATAATTTATTAAACTGGCCAAAGTTACTGTAATTCCCCCAGATGTGCAAAAATTTGCTGATGAAGCATTACAGCAATTACCCACAATAATAAGAGAATTACGTAGAAAGTCTGACTCATTTAAAATGGAGGATATTGAACGAGCTCTGAAAAAATTATATATCTCCCCATTTCAATCACCTACCCTAGAACAGCCACCCACTACCGTGAATTTCGAATCGCCCCCTGTATCAAGGATCGAACCGAGAAATGATCAGATACCGAATAAGAACGTGAATACCCTACCGACATCCGAAGCATCACTTCCCAATGCCCTCCACAATCTCACCAATACGTATGAGTTACCACCCTCAGCGATGACAAATCAAGCACCAGGACCTTCTAGAATAACACCTCAAGTAAACTTTAGTGCGGACCTCTACGGAAAGATAACCCACCCCGTAGAAAAAATTTTGTCAGAAATTCCATACACCGATGGATTGAGAATCACCAAACTATTGACTTTCATAAAATATCTAGTATAAATAAAAGATTTACAGCAACTAAGCGATTGCCAAATATTACAAGTGCTTCTACCCAAATGTAGACCACCATTAAAGGATCGTGTACTGGAGTCATTAAGCTCACAACATCCAGTAGAAGAACTTCATACAAATCTAATAAGACATTTTATTCCAACGGGAATTTACGAAGAGCTGAAACGAAACACCGTACTTCGAGTACAAGGAACCCATGAGAGACTCGCCCACTATATCGCTGACATAAGAGAAGCTTCACAATTACTGCAAGTACACTGGAGCGAAAAGCAGTTAGTAGAAACTATCTTGGTAGGATTATCCCCGGAAGAGAGATCTCGCTTAGCACTTATAAATAAGCCCAATACGTTCGCAGAATTAGAACAATGCAGTGTTCACTCATCCAACGTATGGTATTCGGATCAGAACAGACGTGCGTTACTCCCCCAGGTACAACGTAGAAATGAAACACAACCCCTGGTAACAGATACAAGAACACACCATGATAGACGACCATTTCGAATTCCTGCTACTTCTCACTACCAAAGTAAATCGAATAACCCACAACCTCAACAGAATACCAGTGATACCGTGAGTAGAGAAAAAAGATGTTATAACTGCGGAAAATTAGGACACATCAGTAGATACTGTAAACAAAAACAGCACTACCAAAAACCCCCCTTATTCAAAAAAACATGTAAGGCAGGGAGATCCGAAACCCTGTGTCTTCCGCAGCATCGTGAAAATAGGTAAAACCCGGGAGTATCAAAAAGGAAACAAAAAAAATAATAAAAAAAAAATTAGACCCCTACGTAGAGAGATTTATCGAAAAATGCAACTCCATTACTACATGCAAGTCTAGTATGTGTCAATTACCATACATACAAGTTGACCTTGGCGTTACAACCACACTTGGATTACCCAGAATCATCTGGGTCGACACGGAGCCTAATCAGCCAACAGTTAGCCGATACTTTAGCTAAACACAACCTTGTTAAACATAGTCAGCCGGTGAACATTAAATGCGCTACAGCTAACAAACAAAACTTAAGCATAAAACTCAGCGTTATGATTAAACTAAAAATTAAAAATTTAACATATTTTCCAGTGTTAGTATACGACGAATTAGGACCAGACTTAATATTGGGAGCGGACTTTATCAGTAAAACAGGTATAATTCTTGACATGTACGATAAGAAGTATTATTTTAGATTCGACCGCAGTAAAAAATATAATTTTGATAATGAAATAAATAACAGTAAAAAAATGGAAACTTCTGCAACCCACCTAGAACACCGTGAGTCTGAATTAGACCATTTAGAAAGTAAAGATAGACTGAAAATACAGAAACTAATAAAAGAATTTTCCACTGTCCTCACCCCAAAGTTAGGATTAACGAATCTTATAGAGCACAAGATCAACCTGAGTGACAATAAAGTAATACGACTGGACCCATACAAATTATCACCACCGAAAATGGAATAATGAGAAATCAAATCAATAAATTGTTAGAACAACAAGTCATAGAACCTTCTACTTCACCGTATTCTTCACCTGCGTTTTTAGTACCTAAAGGCACCGATAAACATAGATTAGTTGTGGACTATAGACAATTAAATAAAAGGATAGAATTCGAGTCCATACCACTTCCCGACATCCACAGCGCCTTCCATTACTTTACAAAAGCTAAAGTTTTCACCATAATGGATCTCAATCAGGCATTTCATCAAATACCACTATCGGAAGAATCCAAACGCCTAACCGCCTTCGCCATTCCATTCAACCTGTACCAATTTACTAGAGTACCCTTCGGAATATCCCAAGGAAGTTCTGTATGTAGCCGTTTGTTAGAGAAAATATTCCACGACATAAAATTTAAATTTGTGTATCACTACCTAGATGACATAGTTATTTACAGTGAATCTATGGATCAACATCTTCATCATTTACGTGACGTATTATCACAATTAAAGAAAGCCGGATTAACAGTAAACCCTAGTAAAGTAAATTTTGCTGTTAAACAATTTTCGTTTTTAGGTCACATAGTAAAGGCAGACGGAAAGGTAAGCATAGACCCAGAACGCACCCATGCTATCAGAGAATTTTTACCACCACAAGATATGAAGGAATAGCCCGATTTTTGGGAATGATAAATTACTTCCACAAGTATATCCCTCACCTAGCCGATATAGCAGCCCCGCTGAACACACTGAGAAAAAAAGGAGCAAAATTTGAATGGACTCCACAACACCAATCTGCATTCGAAAAACTGAAAGAAAGCATAATATCACCCCCAGTATTACAATTAGCTGATTTTACTAAACCATTCGTAGTACAGACTGACAGTTCAAGTGTAGCACTAGGAGCAGTAATATATCAGGAAGTAGATAATTCTAGATTACCGATCAGTTATGCCTCACGAACACTAACAGACCAGGAAAAGAAATTCTCCGCATATGAATTAGAATGTTTAGCTGTAGTATTCGCATTTGAGAAATTCAAACCCTTTTTAGAACATAAAGAATTCCTGTTAGAAACGGATAATCAAGCCTTATCATGGTTATTAAATCACCCTAAACAGTTAGGTTGTATCGGACGATGGGTATTGAGACTAAAATTACAAATTTAAAGTACAACACATTCGTGGTACCCAAAATGTAGTTGCCAATACACTGTCCCGTATGTTCCAGCCGCCTAATAAAATATCCGAAAATAAGGAAAGTGGTGAAACACCAATTATCAATACCCAAATTACTGAATTCCCCCTTGCATTTACTGATATAGCTCAGTATCAACAACAAGACCCGTATTTAAATACAATCATGGAACAGCTAGATAAAGGAAATAGTTCAGAAAAATATATATTGAGTAAGAGAGTATTATGTTATAGAGTAGCAAATGGAAAATTCTTGAGAATAATTGCCCCTGATATCATTAAACCCATGCTTATGGAATACTACCACTCATCCACCATTGGAGCACATATGGGAATAAATAAAACGATACATCGTATTTGAAAAGAGTATCATTGGCAAAATATGAACAGCGAGATAGCTAAATTCGTAAAACAGTGTAAGTTGTGTGCACTGAGCAAGCCAGCTAGAAACAGCCACATAGGTAAATTAATCTCGGAGACTCCCACGATACCCTTTTCTAACATTTACTTAGATTTTTCTGGCCCCTACCCATGTTCCAAATCAGGTAATACCATGCTACTCATTTGTGTAGACTCGTTCACCAAATTCGTCTGGATGTATCCCATGCAACGAGCGTTAGCATCTACCACCGTGAAGATTTTGCAAGATAGATTATTTATAGACTTCGGTACGGAATACTACCACTCATCCACCATTGGAGCACATATGGGAATAAATAAAACGATACATCGTATTTGAAAAGAGTATCATTGGCAAAATATGAACAGCGAGATAGCTAAATTCGTAAAACAGTGTAAGTTGTGTGCACTGAGCAAGCCAGCTAGAAACAGCCACATAGGTAAATTAATCTCGGAGACTCCCACGATACCCTTTTCTAACATTTACTTAGATTTTTCTGGCCCCTACCCACGTTCCAAATCAGGTAATACCATGCTACTCATTTGTGTAGACTCGTTCACCAAATTCGTCTGGATGTATCCCATGCAACGAGCGTTAGCATCTACCACCGTGAAGATTTTGCAAGATAGATTATTTATAGACTTCGGTACACCAGTACGTCTAGTGTCAAATAACGGACCCCAGTTTAAGTCCAAAGAATTCAAGGACATGTGTTTCAGACTAGGCATAGACCACATTACCATTACAGAGTATCGTCCACAAGGTAATATTGCTGAAAGGTATTTGCGAAACCTAAAATCTACTTTAATAGCCTACCATGCAAACGACCATACCTCTTGGGACCAGAACCTATCCTGGATACAATTTGCCTTCAACTCAGCATATCATGAAGGACATAAATCGACTCCCTTTGATTTATTGTATAAATATAAACCAAATCACCCATTATCCACCAAGTGGAAAATACATGAATTACTACCTCACGACATTAGTGGTAAAAATATAAAAAAGATATGGAACGAAGCTCGCACTAACTTAAGAGTTAACTTGAGAAAATCTCGAAAATAACACGAGCGGGATAGTAAAGAAGTAAAGTATCAAGTCGGTGACTTAGTGATGTACAAAACTCACCCGACGAGTAGTGCAGTTGATAAGACCACCTCCAAACTATCTTACCGATGGTGTGGCCCTTACAAAATTTACAGATACTTAACCCCTGTAACCGTATCACTGTATGAACCCACTATGAATAAATATGTACGTAGAAGTCATGTTTCCCAGATAAAATATTATCACAAAAAGGCTAGTGAGCTAGAAAATAAATGACGTAGAAGAGAGATGTATAATAGAAGTAGAAGAATAGATGTATTAAGAAGTATATTTGCTACATTGTAATTGAGTCACTACTTAATTACCAAATCGTATAAATAGGAATAAGGCCTGATCAACCTTAGATCCTGTTCATCGAGATGTTCATCAAGAAGGAGAAAAGTAAGAAGTCAGCTGACACAGAGTATAAGTATCAATTGCATAACAATTACATCACAAGTATGTTAATAAAATGATTGTGACACCTACTCTGCGAAGAGTAACTCCATAACCAGAGTAAGAAAAAGCTAAAGAAAAAACCGGTAGTAGTTATAAGTAGTAGAATTAAGATGAATTTTGTGTATTTTATATATTTCATGAAGTTTGAATTTAATGTATTTTAAGTATTAGTTAATAAGGCATAGTATATCTTGCTAATAGTAAATAGTGAATTGAGAGTGATTCATGTACCTCATAAAGAAATTGTTGAAGGAGAGGAAGCGATATCACACAGAAATTCCGAGCATGCTCCCAGTGCAATTCTGATCTATTTCCCCGTAGACAACACTTCGGTCCCTGACCCTGTGTCTTCTTTAAGTGGAGCAGTATGTGATGATTTTTTATAAAAAATAAAAAAAAATAAAAGAAAGTTTTTTTATTTAAAATCTCACATTAAAACATGAAATAAACCCCTAAAGAAAATGATAAAGTAACACCGAAATAATAACCAAAATAAATAGTTTAAAACCAAAAAAAGAATTCGAGAATAAAATTGAGAAAACTCCCCTTAATAATTAACCCTGCTTTAACCTGCCAAAACCGGCATAAACACGCAAAATTACCCATGAATTAAACCAATAATAGTATTAAATTGCAACTTGATAAAAAACATAACGATGTACAATAGTAAAATAAAAAGTAAGAGATACCATAGTATAATTAAATATGTCAGAGAATAAATGAATAGATATTAATCGGAATATGGAACTACGTTTATGCTGAATAGTAAACGAGGCGAGATTACTACTCTCACCCCTTAACGAAACACACTTGAAATGGAGCGCTCGGACCGTAAACAGCATACAGCCGTGATGCGGTACAATAATAATACTTTTAAAGGTTAATAAACTCGCCAGTTGAGACGTAGCGGCACCCAGTACACCTTTAAAACCATGTGAACCGCGAATATAGTCTAACAGTGCAATTACAGTAAATATGTAATAAAGTAGATATGTAATAAACGAGTGAGTGTGGATGAGAATTGCGCATCTATGACATCTCTAAAAATTTTAACAATAAAATGTATATAATTAGATATATGGTAAAATCATAATGTGAAACTCAAGAACTAAACCAACATGTGACGTGAATACAAGTGAATAAAACTTTTGTGCAAATCATCCAAAACTACGAACGATTACTACAAGTTATTGAGAAAGAGAGAACCAGGACCCACCATGACTAAAATGACTTCAGGACTTCACCATCACCGGATACGAACCTAACAACAGAAACCTGATCTACAAAAAAACTACAAGACACACTGCACAACCGAGAGAAGCGCCGATTCGCCGAGGATGATACACACAGGTGACACGGAGGTTTAGCTTCCGTGGTTCAGAACTTGAATTAGAATAATACATGATAGACACTTAATATAAAAAAAAAAAGAAAGTAAAGTGAAACAAGAAAGACTGATTTAATTACCATAAAACTATAATTTCATGTTTAGTAATAATATGCGTTAAGTTTAATGATTTTTAAAGTTAAATAAGCCAAATTTTCAGATGGCACAAGAATAAAGATTATCATTTTAATATCCAACTGTAACAAACTACTCGGATCCGAGGGCAGTAAAAAACTATGTTAACTCATTACTAAATTACTCTAATTCTATTTGTACAAGAGCTGCAAATCCTTTAACTTTTAATATACTCATTGCTAAATTTATGTAATAAAGAGATGTCATGGTCCAAAAAGGTGAGTGAATAAATCTACAAAACCCCTGTCAATATCCCTTAATTCACAGGATCTTATTTAACATTTGTTTACCTTCCAGTTATTTATGAGTTTGTTAAGATTATGGCAGCCTGTTTAATTGACCTGAGCCAATTAACCAGGTTCCCGATATTATAACGACGAGACGTTATAAAATGCGCCACTCTGTTGCTTTGCTTTTCCTTGTTTTGTTGTAATGTGCCAATGACAATAGCAAAATAAAATACTCTGCGTTTGTCATTTAATATGTGGTAGAATTATTCACTCTGTCAGTTTAACTACCGTGTTAATTTAAAATATGCAAAAGGAAGAATTTAAGTAAGTAAAATCAGAATTAGGATAGAGTGTTTTTATAATCATTATGCGGCGTAATAATATAATATAATAACAATAATATATAAGGTAAGGATATTTAAATATAATATAATAATTATTTAAACGTTGTAAGCCCAGGTTATTGCCTGTTTAAAAATGCATTCCCCAACTTGTCTGTTTAACGACAATCTCAGACAGGAAAATGACCTGTTACCGCCTGTACCAAACTGTCCCTTTGTTACACTCTGCCACGTCGAGTTAGACAATACATCACCTCCCTCTATTGTATTACAAAGTGTGTGATCCCTTTGCCCAGTAACAAAAGATTATAACCATATGTTGAAAATTAAAAGATGTCTGTGTGAGACTCCTTTTCTCTCTTTCTCTCTCTCTCTCTCTCTGAGGCGAGATTAAATTCTCGTATCACCAATTTGTAAATATATATAATGTATTTAACAGTTTTACTAAACCTAAAAAAATAGTAAAATTGAGTGTTTAGTATAAGTAGAATAAGTACTTATAAGACTTAGCATCTTAACAACATGGCTCAATTCAATCCAGATTTGTTGTTAAAAGACGAATTATGTTATGAAGCTTTGTTACACGAACTACCTTACGCAAACGTAACGGTCGCAGAACTACGCAAAACGTTACGCGAAAGTAGGGCAGATACACCCGCACAGTTAGGTTGATTAAGCGAAATAGATCTTGATAGCGAAAGAGAAACATGTTATGCGAAGTATAGGGAATTGACGTTAATATCGCAAACCCTCCACGACGAAAAATCACCCGCTATAATCTTACGTACCACACAGAGAATAGAGCATTTAACCCGTCGGATAAATAATTTATTAAACTGGCCAAAGTTACTGTAATTCCCCCAGATGTGCAAAAATTTGCTGATGAAGCATTACAGCAATTACCCACAATAATAAGAGAATTACGTAGAAAGTCTGACTCATTTAAAATGGAGGATATTGAACGAGCTCTGAAAAAATTATATATCTCCCCATTTCAATCACCTACCCTAGAACAGCCACCCACTACCGTGAATTTCGAATCGCCCCCTGTATCAAGGATCGAACCGAGAAATGATCAGATACCGAATAAGAACGTGAATACCCTACCGACATCCGAAGCATCACTTCCCAATGCCCTCCACAATCTCACCAATACGTATGAGTTACCACCCTCAGCGATGACAAATCAAGCACCAGGACCTTCTAGAATAACACCTCAAGTAAACTTTAGTGCGGACCTCTACGGAAAGATAACCCACCCCGTAGAAAAAATTTTGTCAGAAATTCCATACACCGATGGATTGAGAATCACCAAACTATTGACTTTCATAAAATATCTAGTATAAATAAAAGATTTACAGCAACTAAGCGATTGCCAAATATTACAAGTGCTTCTACCCAAATGTAGACCACCATTAAAGGATCGTGTACTGGAGTCATTAAGCTCACAACATCCAGTAGAAGAACTTCATACAAATCTAATAAGACATTTTATTCCAACGGGAATTTACGAAGAGCTGAAACGAAACACCGTACTTCGAGTACAAGGAACCCATGAGAGACTCGCCCACTATATCGCTGACATAAGAGAAGCTTCACAATTACTGCAAGTACACTGGAGCGAAAAGCAGTTAGTAGAAACTATCTTGGTAGGATTATCCCCGGAAGAGAGATCTCGCTTAGCACTTATAAATAAGCCCAATACGTTCGCAGAATTAGAACAATGCAGTGTTCACTCATCCAACGTATGGTATTCGGATCAGAACAGACGTGCGTTACTCCCCCAGGTACAACGTAGAAATGAAACACAACCCCTGGTAACAGATACAAGAACACACCATGATAGACGACCATTTCGAATTCCTGCTACTTCTCACTACCAAAGTAAATCGAATAACCCACAACCTCAACAGAATACCAGTGATACCGTGAGTAGAGAAAAAAGATGTTATAACTGCGGAAAATTAGGACACATCAGTAGATACTGGAAACAAAAACAGCACTACCAAAAACCCCCCTTATTCAAAAAAACATGTAAGGCAGGGAGATCCGAAACCCTGTGTCTTCCGCAGCATCGTGAAAATAGGTAAAACCCGGGAGTATCAAAAAGGAAACAAAAAAAATAATAAAAAAAAAATTAGACCCCTACGTAGAGAGATTTATCGAAAAATGCAACTCCATTACTACATGCAAGTCTAGTATGTGTCAATTACCATACATACAAGTTGACCTTGGCGTTACAACCACACTTGGATTACCCAGAATCATCTGGGTCGACACGGAGCCTAATCAGCCAACAGTTAGCCGATACTTTAGCTAAACACAACCTTGTTAAACATAGTCAGCCGGTGAACATTAAATGCGCTACAGCTAACAAACAAAACTTAAGCATAAAACTCAGCGTTATGATTAAACTAAAAATTAAAAATTTAACATATTTTCCAGTGTTAGTATACGACGAATTAGGACCAGACTTAATATTGGGAGCGGACTTTATCAGTAAAACAGGTATAATTCTTGACATGTACGATAAGAAGTATTATTTTAGATTCGACCGCAGTAAAAAATATAATTTTGATAATGAAATAAATAACAGTAAAAAAATGGAAACTTCTGCAACCCACCTAGAACACCGTGAGTCTGAATTAGACCATTTAGAAAGTAAAGATAGACTGAAAATACAGAAACTAATAAAAGAATTTTCCACTGTCCTCACCCCAAAGTTAGGATTAACGAATCTTATAGAGCACAAGATCAACCTGAGTGACAATAAAGTAATACGACTGGACCCATACAAATTATCACCACCGAAAATGGAATAATGAGAAATCAAATCAATAAATTGTTAGAACAACAAGTCATAGAACCTTCTACTTCACCGTATTCTTCACCTGCGTTTTTAGTACCTAAAGGCACCGATAAACATAGATTAGTTGTGGACTATAGACAATTAAATAAAAGGATAGAATTCGAGTCCATACCACTTCCCGACATCCACAGCGCCTTCCATTACTTTACAAAAGCTAAAGTTTTCACCATAATGGATCTCAATCAGGCATTTCATCAAATACCACTATCGGAAGAATCCAAACGCCTAACCGCCTTCGCCATTCCATTCAACCTGTACCAATTTACTAGAGTACCCTTCGGAATATCCCAAGGAAGTTCTGTATGTAGCCGTTTGTTAGAGAAAATATTCCACGACATAAAATTTAAATTTGTGTATCACTACCTAGATGACATAGTTATTTACAGTGAATCTATGGATCAACATCTTCATCATTTACGTGACGTATTATCACAATTAAAGAAAGCCGGATTAACAGTAAACCCTAGTAAAGTAAATTTTGCTGTTAAACAATTTTCGTTTTTAGGTCACATAGTAAAGGCAGACGGAAAGGTAAGCATAGACCCAGAACGCACCCATGCTATCAGAGAATTTTTACCACCACAAGATACGAAGGAATAGCCCGATTTTTGGGAATGATAAATTACTTCCACAAGTATATCCCTCACCTAGCCGATATAGCAGCCCCGCTGAACACACTGAGAAAAAAAGGAGCAAAATTTGAATGGACTCCACAACACCAATCTGCATTCGAAAAACTGAAAGAAAGCATAATATCACCCCCAGTATTACAATTAGCTGATTTTACTAAACCATTCGTAGTACAGACTGACAGTTCAAGTGTAGCACTAGGAGCAGTAATATATCAGGAAGTAGATAATTCTAGATTACCGATCAGTTATGCCTCACGAACACTAACAGACCAGGAAAAGAAATTCTCCGCATATGAATTAGAATGTTTAGCTGTAGTATTCGCATTTGAGAAATTCAAACCCTTTTTAGAACATAAAGAATTCCTGTTAGAAACGGATAATCAAGCCTTATCATGGTTATTAAATCACCCTAAACAGTTAGGTTGTATCGGACGATGGGTATTGAGACTAAAATTACAAATTTAAAGTACAACACATTCGTGGTACCCAAAATGTAGTTGCCAATACACTGTCCCGTATGTTCCAGCCGCCTAATAAAATATCCGAAAATAAGGAAAGTGGTGAAACACCAATTATCAATACCCTAATTACTGAATTCCCCCTTGCATTTACTGATATAGCTCAGTATCAACAACAAGACCCGTATTTAAATACAATCATGGAACAGCTAGATAAAGGAAATAGTTCAGAAAAATATATATTGAGTAAGAGAGTATTATGTTATAGAGTAGCAAATGGAAAATTCTTGAGAATAATTGCCCCTGATATCATTAAACCCATGCTTATGGAATACTACCACTCATCCACCATTGGAGCACATATGGGAATAAATAAAACGATACATCGTATTTGAAAAGAGTATCATTGGCAAAATATGAACAGCGAGATAGCTAAATTCGTAAAACAGTGTAAGTTGTGTGCACTGAGCAAGCCAGCTAGAAACAGCCACATAGGTAAATTAATCTCGGAGACTCCCACGATACCCTTTTCTAACATTTACTTAGATTTTTCTGGCCCCTACCCACGTTCCAAATCAGGTAATACCATGCTACTCATTTGTGTAGACTCGTTCACCAAATTCGTCTGGATGTATCCCATGCAACGAGCGTTAGCATCTACCACCGTGAAGATTTTGCAAGATAGATTATTTATAGACTTCGGTACGGAATACTACCACTCATCCACCATTGGAGCACATATGGGAATAAATAAAACGATACATCGTATTTGAAAAGAGTATCATTGGCAAAATATGAACAGCGAGATAGCTAAATTCGTAAAACAGTGTAAGTTGTGTGCACTGAGCAAGCCAGCTAGAAACAGCCACATAGGTAAATTAATCTCGGAGACTCCCACGATACCCTTTTCTAACATTTACTTAGATTTTTCTGGCCCCTACCCACGTTCCAAATCAGGTAATACCATGCTACTCATTTGTGTAGACTCGTTCACCAAATTCGTCTGGATGTATCCCATGCAACGAGCGTTAGCATCTACCACCGTGAAGATTTTGCAAGATAGATTATTTATAGACTTCGGTACACCAGTACGTCTAGTGTCAAATAACGGACCCCAGTTTAAGTCCAAAGAATTCAAGGACATGTGTTTCAGACTAGGCATAGACCACATTACCATTACAGAGTATCGTCCACAAGGTAATATTGCTGAAAGGTATTTGCGAAACCTAAAATCTACTTTAATAGCCTACCATGCAAACGACCATACCTCTTGGGACCAGAACCTATCCTGGATACAATTTGCCTTCAACTCAGCATATCATGAAGGACATAAATCGACTCCCTTTGATTTATTGTATAAATATAAACCAAATCACCCATTATCCACCAAGTGGAAAATACATGAATTACTACCTCACGACATTAGTGGTAAAAATATAAAAAAGATATGGAACGAAGCTCGCACTAACTTAAGAGTTAACTTGAGAAAATCTCGAAAATAACACGAGCGGGATAGTAAAGAAGTAAAGTATCAAGTCGGTGACTTAGTGATGTACAAAACTCACCCGACGAGTAGTGCAGTTGATAAGACCACCTCCAAACTATCTTACCGATGGTGTGGCCCTTACAAAATTTACAGATACTTAACCCCTGTAACCGTATCACTGTATGAACCCACTACGAATAAATATGTACGTAGAAGTCATGTTTCCCAGATAAAATATTATCACAAAAAGGCTAGTGAGCTAGAAAATAAATGACGTAGAAGAGAGATGTATAATAGAAGTAGAAGAATAGATGTATTAAGAAGTATATTTGCTACATTGTAATTGAGTCACTACTTAATTACCAAATCGTATAAATAGGAATAAGGCCTGATCAACCTTAGATCCTGTTCATCGAGATGTTCATCAAGAAGGAGAAAAGTAAGAAGTCAGCTGACACAGAGTATAAGTATCAATTGCATAACAATTACATCACAAGTATGTTAATAAAATGATTGTGACACCTACTCTGCGAAGAGTAACTCCATAACCAGAGTAAGAAAAAGCTAAAGAAAAAACCGGTAGTAGTTATAAGTAGTAGAATTAAGATGAATTTTGTGTATTTTATATATTTCATGAAGTTTGAATTTAATGTATTTTAAGTATTAGTTAATAAGGCATAGTATATCTTGCTAATAGTAAATAGTGAATTGAGAGTGATTCATGTACCTCATAAAGAAATTGTTGAAGGAGAGGAAGCGATATCACACAGAAATTCCGAGCATGCTCCCAGTGCAATTCTGATCTATTTCCCCGTAGACAACACTTCGGTCCCTGACCCTGTGTCTTCTTTAAGTGGAGCAGTATGTGATGATTTTTTATAAAAAATAAAAAAAAATAAAAGAAAGTTTTTTTATTTAAAATCTCACATTAAAACATGAAATAAACCCCTAAAGAAAATGATAAAGTAACACCGAAATAATAACCAAAATAAATAGTTTAAAACCAAAAAAAGAATTCGAGAATAAAATTGAGAAAACTCCCCTTAATAATTAACCCTGCTTTAACCTGCCAAAACCGGCATAAACACGCAAAATTACCCATGAATTAAACCAATAATAGTATTAAATTGCAACTTGATAAAAAACATAACGATGTACAATAGTAAAATAAAAAGTAAGAGATACCATAGTATAATTAAATATGTCAGAGAATAAATGAATAGATATTAATCGGAATATGGAACTACGTTTATGCTGAATAGTAAACGAGGCGAGATTACTACTCTCACCCCTTAACGAAACACACTTGAAATGGAGCGCTCGGACCGTAAACAGCATACAGCCGTGATGCGGTACAATAATAATACTTTTAAAGGTTAATAAACTCGCCAGTTGAGACGTAGCGGCACCCAGTACACCTTTAAAACCATGTGAACCGCGAATATAGTCTAACAGTGCAATTACAGTAAATATGTAATAAAGTAGATATGTAATAAACGAGTGAGTGTGGATGAGAATTGCGCATCTATGACATCTCTAAAAATTTTAACAATAAAATGTATATAATTAGATATATGGTAAAATCATAATGTGAAACTCAAGAACTAAACCAACATGTGACGTGAATACAAGTGAATAAAACTTTTGTGCAAATCATCCAAAACTACGAACGATTACTACAAGTTATTGAGAAAGAGAGAACCAGGACCCACCATGACTAAAATGACTTCAGGACTTCACCATCACCGGATACGAACCTAACAACAGAAACCTGATCTACAAAAAAACTACAAGACACACTGCACAACCGAGAGAAGCGCCGATTCGCCGAGGATGATACACACAGGTGACACGGAGGTTTAGCTTCCGTGGTTCAGAACTTGAATTAGAATAATACATGATAGACACTTAATATAAAAAAAAAAAGAAAGTAAAGTGAAACAAGAAAGACTGATTTAATTACCATAAAACTATAATTTCATGTTTAGTAATAATATGCGTTAAGTTTAATGATTTTTAAAGTTAAATAAGCCAAATTTTCAGATGGCACAAGAATAAAGATTATCATTTTAATATCCAACTGTAACAAACTACTCGGATCCGAGGGCAGTAAAAAACTATGTTAACTCATTACTAAATTACTCTAATTCTATTTGTACAAGAGCTGCAAATCCTTTAACTTTTAATATACTCATTGCTAAATTTATGTAATAAAGAGATGTCATGGTCCAAAAAGGTGAGTGAATAAATCTACAAAACCCCTGTCAATATCCCTTAATTCACAGGATCTTATTTAACATTTGTTTACCTTCCAGTTATTTATGAGTTTGTTAAGATTATGGCAGCCTGTTTAATTGACCTGAGCCAATTAACCAGGTTCCCGATATTATAACGACGAGACGTTATAAAATGCGCCACTCTGTTGCTTTGCTTTTCCTTGTTTTGTTGTAATGTGCCAATGACAATAGCAAAATAAAATACTCTGCGTTTGTCATTTAATATGTGGTAGAATTATTCACTCTGTCAGTTTAACTACCGTGTTAATTTAAAATATGCAAAAGGAAGAATTTAAGTAAGTAAAATCAGAATTAGGATAGAGTGTTTTTATAATCATTATGCGGCGTAATAATATAATATAATAACAATAATATATAAGGTAAGGATATTTAAATATAATATAATAATTATTTAAACGTTGTAAGCCCAGGTTATTGCCTGTTTAAAAATGCATTCCCCAACTTGTCTGTTTAACGACAATCTCAGACAGGAAAATGACCTGTTACCGCCTGTACCAAACTGTCCCTTTGTTACACTCTGCCACGTCGAGTTAGACAATACATCACCTCCCTCTATTGTATTACAAAGTGTGTGATCCCTTTGCCCAGTAACAAAAGATTATAACCATATGTTGAAAATTAAAAGATGTCTGTGTGAGACTCCTTTTCTCTCTTTCTCTCTCTCTCTCTCTCTGAGGCGAGATTAAATTCTCGTATCACCAATTTGTAAATATATATAATGTATTTAACAGTTTTACTAAACCTAAAAAAATAGTAAAATTGAGTGTTTAGTATAAGTAGAATAAGTACTTATAAGACTTAGCATCTTAACAACATGGCTCAATTCAATCCAGATTTGTTGTTAAAAGACGAATTATGTTAT
Organism: Magicicada septendecula; assembly: GCA_034769895.1. NCBI lineage: Eukaryota > Metazoa > Arthropoda > Insecta > Hemiptera > Cicadidae > Magicicada > Magicicada septendecula. Next base: position 715,638,694 of record CM068367.1, on the reverse strand, counting down.
GAAGCTTTGTTACACGAACTACCTTACGCAAACGTAACGGTCGCAGAACTACGCAAAACGTTACGCGAAAGTAGGGCAGATACACCCGCACAGTTAGGTTGATTAAGCGAAATAGATCTTGATAGCGAAAGAGAAACATGTTATGCGAAGTATAGGGAATTGACGTTAATATCGCAAACCCTCCACGACGAAAAATCACCCGCTATAATCTTACGTACCACACAGAGAATAGAGCATTTAACCCGTCGGATAAATAATTTATTAAACTGGCCAAAGTTACTGTAATTCCCCCAGATGTGCAAAAATTTGCTGATGAAGCATTACAGCAATTACCCACAATAATAAGAGAATTACGTAGAAAGTCTGACTCATTTAAAATGGAGGATATTGAACGAGCTCTGAAAAAATTATATATCTCCCCATTTCAATCACCTACCCTAGAACAGCCACCCACTACCGTGAATTTCGAATCGCCCCCTGTATCAAGGATCGAACCGAGAAATGATCAGATACCGAATAAGAACGTGAATACCCTACCGACATCCGAAGCATCACTTCCCAATGCCCTCCACAATCTCACCAATACGTATGAGTTACCACCCTCAGCGATGACAAATCAAGCACCAGGACCTTCTAGAATAACACCTCAAGTAAACTTTAGTGCGGACCTCTACGGAAAGATAACCCACCCCGTAGAAAAAATTTTGTCAGAAATTCCATACACCGATGGATTGAGAATCACCAAACTATTGACTTTCATAAAATATCTAGTATAAATAAAAGATTTACAGCAACTAAGCGATTGCCAAATATTACAAGTGCTTCTACCCAAATGTAGACCACCATTAAAGGATCGTGTACTGGAGTCATTAAGCTCACAACATCCAGTAGAAGAACTTCATACAAATCTAATAAGACATTTTATTCCAACGGGAATTTACGAAGAGCTGAAACGAAACACCGTACTTCGAGTACAAGGAACCCATGAGAGACTCGCCCACTATATCGCTGACATAAGAGAAGCTTCACAATTACTGCAAGTACACTGGAGCGAAAAGCAGTTAGTAGAAACTATCTTGGTAGGATTATCCCCGGAAGAGAGATCTCGCTTAGCACTTATAAATAAGCCCAATACGTTCGCAGAATTAGAACAATGCAGTGTTCACTCATCCAACGTATGGTATTCGGATCAGAACAGACGTGCGTTACTCCCCCAGGTACAACGTAGAAATGAAACACAACCCCTGGTAACAGATACAAGAACACACCATGATAGACGACCATTTCGAATTCCTGCTACTTCTCACTACCAAAGTAAATCGAATAACCCACAACCTCAACAGAATACCAGTGATACCGTGAGTAGAGAAAAAAGATGTTATAACTGCGGAAAATTAGGACACATCAGTAGATACTGTAAACAAAAACAGCACTACCAAAAACCCCCCTTATTCAAAAAAACATGTAAGGCAGGGAGATCCGAAACCCTGTGTCTTCCGCAGCATCGTGAAAATAGGTAAAACCCGGGAGTATCAAAAAGGAAACAAAAAAAATAATAAAAAAAAAATTAGACCCCTACGTAGAGAGATTTATCGAAAAATGCAACTCCATTACTACATGCAAGTCTAGTATGTGTCAATTACCATACATACAAGTTGACCTTGGCGTTACAACCACACTTGGATTACCCAGAATCATCTGGGTCGACACGGAGCCTAATCAGCCAACAGTTAGCCGATACTTTAGCTAAACACAACCTTGTTAAACATAGTCAGCCGGTGAACATTAAATGCGCTACAGCTAACAAACAAAACTTAAGCATAAAACTCAGCGTTATGATTAAACTAAAAATTAAAAATTTAACATATTTTCCAGTGTTAGTATACGACGAATTAGGACCAGACTTAATATTGGGAGCGGACTTTATCAGTAAAACAGGTATAATTCTTGACATGTACGATAAGAAGTATTATTTTAGATTCGACCGCAGTAAAAAATATAATTTTGATAATGAAATAAATAACAGTAAAAAAATGGAAACTTCTGCAACCCACCTAGAACACCGTGAGTCTGAATTAGACCATTTAGAAAGTAAAGATAGACTGAAAATACAGAAACTAATAAAAGAATTTTCCACTGTCCTCACCCCAAAGTTAGGATTAACGAATCTTATAGAGCACAAGATCAACCTGAGTGACAATAAAGTAATACGACTGGACCCATACAAATTATCACCACCGAAAATGGAATAATGAGAAATCAAATCAATAAATTGTTAGAACAACAAGTCATAGAACCTTCTACTTCACCGTATTCTTCACCTGCGTTTTTAGTACCTAAAGGCACCGATAAACATAGATTAGTTGTGGACTATAGACAATTAAATAAAAGGATAGAATTCGAGTCCATACCACTTCCCGACATCCACAGCGCCTTCCATTACTTTACAAAAGCTAAAGTTTTCACCATAATGGATCTCAATCAGGCATTTCATCAAATACCACTATCGGAAGAATCCAAACGCCTAACCGCCTTCGCCATTCCATTCAACCTGTACCAATTTACTAGAGTACCCTTCGGAATATCCCAAGGAAGTTCTGTATGTAGCCGTTTGTTAGAGAAAATATTCCACGACATAAAATTTAAATTTGTGTATCACTACCTAGATGACATAGTTATTTACAGTGAATCTATGGATCAACATCTTCATCATTTACGTGACGTATTATCACAATTAAAGAAAGCCGGATTAACAGTAAACCCTAGTAAAGTAAATTTTGCTGTTAAACAATTTTCGTTTTTAGGTCACATAGTAAAGGCAGACGGAAAGGTAAGCATAGACCCAGAACGCACCCATGCTATCAGAGAATTTTTACCACCACAAGATACGAAGGGAATAGCCGATTTTTGGGAATGATAAATTACTTCCACAAGTATATCCCTCACCTAGCCGATATAGCAGCCCCGCTGACACACACTGAGAAAAAAAGGAGCAAAATTTGAATGGACTCCACAACACCAATCTGCATTCGAAAACTGAAAGAAAGCATAATATCACCCCCAGTATTACAATTAGCTGATTTTACTAAACCATTCGTAGTACAGACTGACAGTTCAAGTGTAGCACTAGGAGCAGTAATATATCAGGAAGTAGATAATTCTAGATTACCGATCAGTTATGCCTCACGAACACTAACAGACCAGGAAAAGAAATTCTCCGCATATGAATTAGAATGTTTAGCTGTAGTATTCGCATTTGAGAAATTCAAACCCTTTTTAGAACATAAAGAATTCCTGTTAGAAACGGATAATCAAGCCTTATCATGGTTATTAAATCACCCTAAACAGTTAGGTTGTATCGGACGATGGGTATTGAGACTAAAATTACAAATTTAAAGTACAACACATTCGTGGTACCCAAAATGTAGTTGCCAATACACTGTCCCGTATGTTCCAGCCGCCTAATAAAATATCCGAAAATAAGGAAAGTGGTGAAACACCAATTATCAATACCCTAATTACTGAATTCCCCCTTGCATTTACTGATATAGCTCAGTATCAACAACAAGACCCGTATTTAAATACAATCATGGAACAGCTAGATAAAGGAAATAGTTCAGAAAAATATATATTGAGTAAGAGAGTATTATGTTATAGAGTAGCAAATGGAAAAATTCTTGAGAATAATTGCCCCTGATATCATTAAACCCATGCTTATGGAATACTACCACTCATCCACCATTGGAGCACATATGGGAATAAATAAAACGATACATCGTATTTGAAAAGAGTATCATTGGCAAAATATGAACAGCGAGATAGCTAAATTCGTAAAACAGTGTAAGTTGTGTGCACTGAGCAAGCCAGCTAGAAACAGCCACATAGGTAAATTAATCTCGGAGACTCCCACGATACCCTTTTCTAACATTTACTTAGATTTTTCTGGCCCCTACCCACGTTCCAAATCAGGTAATACCATGCTACTCATTTGTGTAGACTCGTTCACCAAATTCGTCTGGATGTATCCATGCAACGAGCGTTAGCATCTACCACCGTGAAGATTTTGCAAGATAGATTATTTATAGACTTCGGTACGGAATACTACCACTCATCCACCATTGGAGCACATATGGAATAAATAAAACGATACATCGTATTTGAAAAGAGTATCATTGGCAAAATATGAACAGCGAGATAGCTAAATTCGTAAAACAGTGTAAGTTGTGTGCACTGAGCAAGCCAGCTAGAAACAGCCACATAGGTAAATTAATCTCGGAGACTCCCACGATACCCTTTTTCCTAACATTTACTTAGATTTTTCTGGCCCCTACCCACGTTCCAAATCAGGTAATACCATGCTACTCATTTGTGTAGACTCGTTCACCAAATTCGTCTGGATGTATCCCATGCAACGAGCGTTAGCATCTACCACCGTGAAGATTTTGCAAGATAGATTATTTATAGACTTCGGTACACCAGTACGTCTAGTGTCAAATAACGGACCCCAGTTTAAGTCCAAAGAATTCAAGGACATGTGTTTCAGACTAGGCATAAGACCACATTACCATTACAGAGTATCGTCCACAAGGTAATATTGCTGAAAGGTATTTGCGAAACCTAAAATCTACTTTAATAGCCTACCATGCAAACGACCATACTCTCTTGGGACCAGAACCTATCCTGGATACAATTTGCCTTCAACTCAGCATATCATGAAGGGACATAAATCGACTCCCTTTGAATTTATAAATATAAACCAAATCACCCATTATCCACCAAGTGGAAAATACATGAATTACTACCTCACGACATTAGTGGTAAAAATATAAAAAAGATATGGAACGAAGCTCGCACTAACTTAAGAGTTAACTTGAGAAAATCTCGAAAATAACACGAGCGGGATAGTAAAGAAGTAAAGTATCAAGTCGGTGACTTAGTGATGTACAAAACTCACCCGACGAGTAGTGCAGTTGATAAGACCACCTCCAAACTATCTTACCGATGGTGTGGCCCTTACAAAATTTACAGATACTTAACCCCTGTAACCGTATCACTGTATGAACCCACTACGAATAAATATGTACGTAGAAGTCATGTTTCCCAGATAAAATATTATCACAAAAAGGCTAGTGAGCTAGAAAATAAATGACGTAGAAGAGAGATGTATAATAGAAGTAGAAGAATAGATGTATTAAGAAGTATATTTGCTACATTGTAATTGAGTCACTACTTAATTACCAAATCGTATAAATAGGAATAAGGCCTGATCAACCTTAGATCCTGTTCATCGAGATGTTCATCAAGAAGGAGAAAAGTAAGAAGTCAGCTGACACAGAGTATAAGTATCAATTGCATAACAATTACATCACAAGTATGTTAATAAAATGATTGTGACACCTACTCTGCGAAGAGTAACTCCATAACCAGAGTAAGAAAAAGCTAAAGAAAAAACCGGTAGTAGTTATAAGTAGTAGAATTAAGATGAATTTTGTGTATTTTATATATTTCATGAAGTTTGAATTTAATGTATTTTAAGTATTAGTTAATAAGGCATAGTATATCTTGCTAATAGTAAATAGTGAATTGAGAGTGATTCATGTACCTCATAAAGAAATTGTTGAAGGAGAGGAAGCGATATCACACAGAAATTCCGAGCATGCTCCCAGTGCAATTCTGATCTATTTCCCCGTAGACAACACTTCGGTCCCTGACCCTGTGTCTTCTTTAAGTGGAGCAGTATGTGATGATTTTTTATAAAAAATAAAAAAAAATAAAAGAAAGTTTTTTTATTTAAAATCTCACATTAAAACATGAAATAAACCCCTAAAGAAAATGATAAAGTAACACCGAAATAATAACCAAAATAAATAGTTTAAAACCAAAAAAAGAATTCGAGAATAAAATTGAGAAAACTCCCCTTAATAATTAACCCTGCTTTAACCTGCCAAAACCGGCATAAACACGCAAAATTACCCATGAATTAAACCAATAATAGTATTAAATTGCAACTTGATAAAAAACATAACGATGTACAATAGTAAAATAAAAAGTAAGAGATACCATAGTATAATTAAATATGTCAGAGAATAAATGAATAGATATTAATCGGAATATGGAACTACGTTTATGCTGAATAGTAAACGAGGCGAGATTACTACTCTCACCCCTTAACGAAACACACTTGAAATGGAGCGCTCGGACCGTAAACAGCATACAGCCGTGATGCGGTACAATAATAATACTTTTAAAGGTTAATAAACTCGCCAGTTGAGACGTAGCGGCACCCAGTACACCTTTAAAACCATGTGAACCGCGAATATAGTCTAACAGTGCAATTACAGTAAATATGTAATAAAGTAGATATGTAATAAACGAGTGAGTGTGGATGAGAATTGCGCATCTATGACATCTCTAAAAATTTTAACAATAAAATGTATATAATTAGATATATGGTAAAATCATAATGTGAAACTCAAGAACTGAACCAACATGTGACGTGAATACAAGTGAATAAAACTTTTGTGCAAATCATCCAAAACTACGAACGATTACTACAAGTTATTGAGAAAGAGAGAACCAGGACCCACCATGACTAAAATGACTTCAGGACTTCACCATCACCGGATACGAACCTAACAACAGAAACCTGATCTACAAAAAAACTACAAGACACACTGCACAACCGAGAGAAGCGCCGATTCGCCGAGGATGATACACACAGGTGACACGGAGGTTTAGCTTCCGTGGTTCAGAACTTGAATTAGAATAATACATGATAGACACTTAATATAAAAAAAAAAAGAAAGTAAAGTGAAACAAGAAAGACTGATTTAATTACCATAAAACTATAATTTCATGTTTAGTAATAATATGCGTTAAGTTTAATGATTTTTAAAGTTAAATAAGCCAAATTTTCAGATGGCACAAGAATAAAGATTATCATTTTAATATCCAACTGTAACAAACTACTCGGATCCGAGGGCAGTAAAAAACTATGTTAACTCATTACTAAATTACTCTAATTCTATTTGTACAAGAGCTGCAAATCCTTTAACTTTTAATATACTCATTGCTAAATTTATGTAATAAAGAGATGTCATGGTCCAAAAAGGTGAGTGAATAAATCTACAAAACCCCTGTCAATATCCCTTAATTCACAGGATCTTATTTAACATTTGTTTACCTTCCAGTTATTTATGAGTTTGTTAAGATTATGGCAGCCTGTTTAATTGACCTGAGCCAATTAACCAGGTTCCCGATATTATAACGACGAGACGTTATAAAATGCGCCACTCTGTTGCTTTGCTTTTCCTTGTTTTGTTGTAATGTGCCAATGACAATAGCAAAATAAAATACTCTGCGTTTGTCATTTAATATGTGGTAGAATTATTCACTCTGTCAGTTTAACTACCGTGTTAATTTAAAATATGCAAAAGGAAGAATTTAAGTAAGTAAAATCAGAATTAGGATAGAGTGTTTTTATAATCATTATGCGGCGTAATAATATAATATAATAACAATAATATATAAGGTAAGGATATTTAAATATAATATAATAATTATTTAAACGTTGTAAGCCCAGGTTATTGCCTGTTTAAAAATGCATTCCCCAACTTGTCTGTTTAACGACAATCTCAGACAGGAAAATGACCTGTTACCGCCTGTACCAAACTGTCCCTTTGTTACACTCTGCCACGTCGAGTTAGACAATACATCACCTCCCTCTATTGTATTACAAAGTGTGTGATCCCTTTGCCCAGTAACAAAAGATTATAACCATATGTTGAAAACTAAAAGATGTCTGTGTGAGACTCCTTTTCTCTCTTTCTCTCTCTCTCTCTCTGAGGCGAGATTAAATTCTCGTATCACCAATTTGTAAATATATATAATGTATTTAACAGTTTTACTAAACCTAAAAAAATAGTAAAATTGAGTGTTTAGTATAAGTAGAATAAGTACTTATAAGACTTAGCATCTTAACAACATGGCTCAATTCAATCCAGATTTGTTGTTAAAAGACGAATTATGTTATGAAGCTTTGTTACACGAACTACCTTACGCAAACGTAACGGTCGCAGAACTACGCAAAACGTTACGCGAAAGTAGGGCAGATACACCCGCACAGTTAGGTTGATTAAGCGAAATAGATCTTGATAGCGAAAGAGAAACATGTTATGCGAAGTATAGGGAATTGACGTTAATATCGCAAACCCTCCACGACGAAAAATCACCCGCTATAATCTTACGTACCACACAGAGAATAGAGCATTTAACCCGTCGGATAAATAATTTATTAAACTGGCCAAAGTTACTGTAATTCCCCCAGATGTGCAAAAATTTGCTGATGAAGCATTACAGCAATTACCCACAATAATAAGAGAATTACGTAGAAAGTCTGACTCATTTAAAATGGAGGATATTGAACGAGCTCTGAAAAAATTATATATCTCCCCATTTCAATCACCTACCCTAGAACAGCCACCCACTACCGTGAATTTCGAATCGCCCCCTGTATCAAGGATCGAACCGAGAAATGATCAGATACCGAATAAGAACGTGAATACCCTACCGACATCCGAAGCATCACTTCCCAATGCCCTCCACAATCTCACCAATACGTATGAGTTACCACCCTCAGCGATGACAAATCAAGCACCAGGACCTTCTAGAATAACACCTCAAGTAAACTTTAGTGCGGACCTCTACGGAAAGATAACCCACCCCGTAGAAAAAATTTTGTCAGAAATTCCATACACCGATGGATTGAGAATCACCAAACTATTGACTTTCATAAAATATCTAGTATAAATAAAAGATTTACAGCAACTAAGCGATTGCCAAATATTACAAGTGCTTCTACCCAAATGTAGACCACCATTAAAGGATCGTGTACTGGAGTCATTAAGCTCACAACATCCAGTAGAAGAACTTCATACAAATCTAATAAGACATTTTATTCCAACGGGAATTTACGAAGAGCTGAAACGAAACACCGTACTTCGAGTACAAGGAACCCATGAGAGACTCGCCCACTATATCGCTGACATAAGAGAAGCTTCACAATTACTGCAAGTACACTGGAGCGAAAAGCAGTTAGTAGAAACTATCTTGGTAGGATTATCCCCGGAAGAGAGATCTCGCTTAGCACTTATAAATAAGCCCAATACGTTCGCAGAATTAGAACAATGCAGTGTTCACTCATCCAACGTATGGTATTCGGATCAGAACAGACGTGCGTTACTCCCCCAGGTACAACGTAGAAATGAAACACAACCCCTGGTAACAGATACAAGAACACACCATGATAGACGACCATTTCGAATTCCTGCTACTTCTCACTACCAAAGTAAATCGAATAACCCACAACCTCAACAGAATACCAGTGATACCGTGAGTAGAGAAAAAAGATGTTATAACTGCGGAAAATTAGGACACATCAGTAGATACTGTAAACAAAAACAGCACTACCAAAAACCCCCCTTATTCAAAAAAACATGTAAGGCAGGGAGATCCGAAACCCTGTGTCTTCCGCAGCATCGTGAAAATAGGTAAAACCCGGGAGTATCAAAAAGGAAACAAAAAAAATAATAAAAAAAAAATTAGACCCCTACGTAGAGAGATTTATCGAAAAATGCAACTCCATTACTACATGCAAGTCTAGTATGTGTCAATTACCATACATACAAGTTGACCTTGGCGTTACAACCACACTTGGATTACCCAGAATCATCTGGGTCGGCACGGAGCCTAATCAGCCAACAGTTAGCCGATACTTTAGCTAAACACAACCTTGTTAAACATAGTCAGCCGGTGAACATTAAATGCGCTACAGCTAACAAACAAAACTTAAGCATAAAACTCAGCGTTATGATTAAACTAAAAATTAAAAATTTAACATATTTTCCAGTGTTAGTATACGACGAATTAGGACCAGACTTAATATTGGGAGCGGACTTTATCAGTAAAACAGGTATAATTCTTGACATGTACGATAAGAAGTATTATTTTAGATTCGACCGCAGTAAAAAATATAATTTTGATAATGAAATAAATAACAGTAAAAAAATGGAAACTTCTGCAACCCACCTAGAACACCGTGAGTCTGAATTAGACCATTTAGAAAGTAAAGATAGACTGAAAATACAGAAACTAATAAAAGAATTTTCCACTGTCCTCACCCCAAAGTTAGGATTAACGAATCTTATAGAGCACAAGATCAACCTGAGTGACAATAAAGTAATACGACTGGACCCATACAAATTATCACCACCGAAAATGGAATAATGAGAAATCAAATCAATAAATTGTTAGAACAACAAGTCATAGAACCTTCTACTTCACCGTATTCTTCACCTGCGTTTTTAGTACCTAAAGGCACCGATAAACATAGATTAGTTGTGGACTATAGACAATTAAATAAAAGGATAGAATTCGAGTCCATACCACTTCCCGACATCCACAGCGCCTTCCATTACTTTACAAAAGCTAAAGTTTTCACCATAATGGATCTCAATCAGGCATTTCATCAAATACCACTATCGGAAGAATCCAAACGCCTAACCGCCTTCGCCATTCCATTCAACCTGTACCAATTTACTAGAGTACCCTTCGGAATATCCCAAGGAAGTTCTGTATGTAGCCGTTTGTTAGAGAAAATATTCCACGACATAAAATTTAAATTTGTGTATCACTACCTAGATGACATAGTTATTTACAGTGAATCTATGGATCAACATCTTCATCATTTACGTGACGTATTATCACAATTAAAGAAAGCCGGATTAACAGTAAACCCTAGTAAAGTAAATTTTGCTGTTAAACAATTTTCGTTTTTAGGTCACATAGTAAAGGCAGACGGAAAGGTAAGCATAGACCCAGAACGCACCCATGCTATCAGAGAATTTTTACCACCACAAGATACGAAGGAATAGCCCGATTTTTGGGAATGATAAATTACTTCCACAAGTATATCCCTCACCTAGCCGATATAGCAGCCCCGCTGAACACACTGAGAAAAAAAGGAGCAAAATTTGAATGGACTCCACAACACCAATCTGCATTCGAAAAACTGAAAGAAAGCATAATATCACCCCCAGTATTACAATTAGCTGATTTTACTAAACCATTCGTAGTACAGACTGACAGTTCAAGTGTAGCACTAGGAGCAGTAATATATCAGGAAGTAGATAATTCTAGATTACCGATCAGTTATGCCTCACGAACACTAACAGACCAGGAAAAGAAATTCTCCGCATATGAATTAGAATGTTTAGCTGTAGTATTCGCATTTGAGAAATTCAAACCCTTTTTAGAACATAAAGAATTCCTGTTAGAAACGGATAATCAAGCCTTATCATGGTTATTAAATCACCCTAAACAGTTAGGTTGTATCGGACGATGGGTATTGAGACTAAAATTACAAATTTAAAGTACAACACATTCGTGGTACCCAAAATGTAGTTGCCAATACACTGTCCCGTATGTTCCAGCCGCCTAATAAAATATCCGAAAATAAGGAAAGTGGTGAAACACCAATTATCAATACCCTAATTACTGAATTCCCCCTTGCATTTACTGATATAGCTCAGTATCAACAACAAGACCCGTATTTAAATACAATCATGGAACAGCTAGATAAAGGAAATAGTTCAGAAAAATATATATTGAGTAAGAGAGTATTATGTTATAGAGTAGCAAATGGAAAATTCTTGAGAATAATTGCCCCTGATATCATTAAACCCATGCTTATGGAATACTACCACTCATCCACCATTGGAGCACATATGGGAATAAATAAAACGATACATCGTATTTGAAAAGAGTATCATTGGCAAAATATGAACAGCGAGATAGCTAAATTCGTAAAACAGTGTAAGTTGTGTGCACTGAGCAAGCCAGCTAGAAACAGCCACATAGGTAAATTAATCTCGGAGACTCCCACGATACCCTTTTCTAACATTTACTTAGATTTTTCTGGCCCCTACCCACGTTCCAAATCAGGTAATACCATGCTACTCATTTGTGTAGACTCGTTCACCAAATTCGTCTGGATGTATCCCATGCAACGAGCGTTAGCATCTACCACCGTGAAGATTTTGCAAGATAGATTATTTAAAGACTTCGGTACACCAGTACGTCTAGTGTCAAATAACGGACCCCAGTTTAAGTCCAAAGAATTCAAGGACATGTGTTTCAGACTAGGCATAGACCACATTACCATTACAGAGTATCGTCCACAAGGTAATATTGCTGAAAGGTATTTGCGAAACCTAAAATCTACTTTAATAGCCTACCATGCAAACGACCATACCTCTTGGGACCAGAACCTATCCTGGATACAATTTGCCTTCAACTCAGCATATCATGAAGGACATAAATCGACTCCCTTTGATTTATTGTATAAATATAAACCAAATCACCCATTATCCACCAAGTGGAAAATACATGAATTACTACCTCACGACATTAGTGGTAAAAATATAAAAAAGATGTGGAACGAAGCTCGCACTAACTTAAGAGTTAACTTGAGAAAATCTCGAAAATAACACGAGTGGGATAGTAAAGAAGTAAAGTATCAAGTCGGTGACTTAGTGATGTACAAAACTCACCCGACGAGTAGTGCAGTTGATAAGACCACCTCCAAACTATCTTACCGATGGTGTGGCCCTTACAAAATTTACAGATACTTAACCCCTGTAACCGTATCACTGTATGAACCCACTACGAATAAATATGTACGTAGAAGTCATGTTTCCCAGATAAAATATTATCACAAAAAGGCTAGTGAGCTAGAAAATAAATGACGTAGAAGAGAGATGTATAATAGAAGTAGAAGAATAGATGTATTAAGAAGTATATTTGCTACATTGTAATTGAGTCACTACTTAATTACCAAATCGTATAAATAGGAATAAGGCCTGATCAACCTTAGATCCTGTTCATCGAGATGTTCATCAAGAAGGAGAAAAGTAAGAAGTCAGCTGACACAGAGTATAAGTATCAATTGCATAACAATTACATCACAAGTATGTTAATAAAATGATTGTGACACCTACTCTGCGAAGAGTAACTCCATAACCAGAGTAAGAAAAAGCTAAAGAAAAAACCGGTAGTAGTTATAAGTAGTAGAATTAAGATGAATTTTGTGTATTTTATATATTTCATGAAGTTTGAATTTAATGTATTTTAAGTATTAGTTAATAAGGCATAGTATATCTTGCTAATAGTAAATAGTGAATTGAGAGTGATTCATGTACCTCATAAAGAAATTGTTGAAGGAGAGGAAGCGATATCACACAGAAATTCCGAGCATGCTCCCAGTGCAATTCTGATCTATTTCCCCGTAGACAACACTTCGGTCCCTGACCCTGTGTCTTCTTTAAGTGGAGCAGTATGTGATGATTTTTTATAAAAAATAAAAAAAAATAAAAGAAAGTTTTTTTATTTAAAATCTCACATTAAAACATGAAATAAACCCCTAAAGAAAATGATAAAGTAACACCGAAATAATAACCAAAATAAATAGTTTAAAACCAAAAAAAGAATTCGAGAATAAAATTGAGAAAACTCCCCTTAATAATTAACCCTGCTTTAACCTGCCGAAACCGGCATCAACACGCAAAATTACCCGTGAATTAGACTAATAATAGTATTAAATTGCAACTTGATAAAAAACATAACGATGTACAATAGTAAAATAAAAAGTAAGAGATACCATAGTATAATTAAATATGTCAGAGAATAAATGAATAGATATTAATCGGAATATGGAACTACGTTTATGCTGAATAGTAAACGAGGCGAGATTACTATTCTCACCCCTTAACGAAACACACTTGAAATGGAGCGCTCGGACCGTAAACAGCATACAGCCGTGATGCGGTACAATAATAATACTTTTAAAGGTTAATAAACTCGCCAGTTGAGACGTAGCGGCACCCAGTACACCTTTAAAACCATGTGAACCGCGAATATAGTCTAACAGTGCAATTACAGTAAATATGTAATAAAGTAGATATGTAATAAACGAGTGAGTGTGGATGAGAATTGCGCATCTATGACATCTCTAAAAATTTTAACAATAAAATGTATATAATTAGATATATGGTAAAATCATAATGTGAAACTCAAGAACTAAACCAACATGTGACGTGAATACAAGTGAATAAAACTTTTGTGCAAATCATCCAAAACTACGAACGATTACTACAAGTTATTGAGAAAGAGAGAACCAGGACCCACCATGACTAAAATGACTTCAGGACTTCACCATCACCGGATACGAACCTAACAACAGAAACCTGATCTACAAAAAAACTACAAGACACACTGCACAACCGAGAGAAGCGCCGATTCGCCGAGGATGATACACACAGGTGACACGGAGGTTTAGCTTCCGTGGTTCAGAACTTGAATTAGAATAATACATGATAGACACTTAATATAAAAAAAAAAAGAAAGTAAAGTGAAACAAGAAAGACTGATTTAATTACCATAAAACTATAATTTCATGTTTAGTAATAATATGCGTTAAGTTTAATGATTTTTAAAGTTAAATAAGCCAAATTTTCAGATGGCACAAGAATAAAGATTATCATTTTAATATCCAACTGTAACAAACTACTCGGATCCGAGGGCAGTAAAAAACTATGTTAACTCATTACTAAATTACTCTAATTCTATTTGTACAAGAGCTGCAAATCCTTTAACTTTTAATATACTCATTGCTAAATTTATGTAATAAAGAGATGTCATGGTCCAAAAAGGTGAGTGAATAAATCTACAAAACCCCTGTCAATATCCCTTAATTCACAGGATCTTATTTAACATTTGTTTACCTTCCAGTTATTTATGAGTTTGTTAAGATTATGGCAGCCTGTTTAATTGACCTGAGCCAATTAACCAGGTTCCCGATATTATAACGACGAGACGTTATAAAATGCGCCACTCTGTTGCTTTGCTTTTCCTTGTTTTGTTGTAATGTGCCAATGACAATAGCAAAATAAAATACTCTGCGTTTGTCATTTAATATGTGGTAGAATTATTCACTCTGTCAGTTTAACTACCGTGTTAATTTAAAATATGCAAAAGGAAGAATTTAAGTAAGTAAAATCAGAATTAGGATAGAGTGTTTTTATAATCATTATGCGGCGTAATAATATAATATAATAACAATAATATATAAGGTAAGGATATTTAAATATAATATAATAATTATTTAAACGTTGTAAGCCCAGGTTATTGCCTGTTTAAAAATGCATTCCCCAACTTGTCTGTTTAACGACAATCTCAGACAGGAAAATGACCTGTTACCGCCTGTACCAAACTGTCCCTTTGTTACACTCTGCCACGTCGAGTTAGACAATACATCACCTCCCTCTATTGTATTACAAAGTGTGTGATCCCTTTGCCCAGTAACAAAAGATTATAACCATATGTTGAAAATTAAAAGATGTCTGTGTGAGACTCCTTTTCTCTCTTTCTCTCTCTCTCTCTCTCTGAGGCGAGATTAAATTCTCGTATCACCAATTTGTAAATATATATAATGTATTTAACAGTTTTACTAAACCTAAAAAAATAGTAAAATTGAGTGTTTAGTATAAGTAGAATAAGTACTTATAAGACTTAGCATCTTAACAACATGGCTCAATTCAATCCAGATTTGTTGTTAAAAGACGAATTATGTTATGAAGCTTTGTTACACGAACTACCTTACGCAAACGTAACGGTCGCAGAACTACGCAAAACGTTACGCGAAAGTAGGGCAGATACACCCGCACAGTTAGGTTGATTAAGCGAAATAGATCTTGATAGCGAAAGAGAAACATGTTATGCGAAGTATAGGGAATTGACGTTAATATCGCAAACCCTCCACGACGAAAAATCACCCGCTATAATCTTACGTACCACACAGAGAATAGAGCATTTAACCCGTCGGATAAATAATTTATTAAACTGGCCAAAGTTACTGTAATTCCCCCAGATGTGCAAAAATTTGCTGATGAAGCATTACAGCAATTACCCACAATAATAAGAGAATTACGTAGAAAGTCTGACTCATTTAAAATGGAGGATATTGAACGAGCTCTGAAAAAATTATATATCTCCCCATTTCAATCACCTACCCTAGAACAGCCACCCACTACCGTGAATTTCGAATTGCCCCCTGTATCAAGGATCGAACCGAGAAATGATCAGATACCGAATAAGAACGTGAATACCCTACCGACATCCGAAGCATCACTTCCCAATGCCCTCCACAATCTCACCAATACGTATGAGTTACCACCCTCAGCGATGACAAATCAAGCACCAGGACCTTCTAGAATAACACCTCAAGTAAACTTTAGTGCGGACCTCTACGGAAAGATAACCCACCCCGTAGAAAAAATTTTGTCAGAAATTCCATACACCGATGGATTGAGAATCACCAAACTATTGACTTTCATAAAATATCTAGTATAAATAAAAGATTTACAGCAACTAAGCGATTGCCAAATATTACAAGTGCTTCTACCCAAATGTAGACCACCATTAAAGGATCGTGTACTGGAGTCATTAAGCTCACAACATCCAGTAGAAGAACTTCATACAAATCTAATAAGACATTTTATTCCAACGGGAATTTACGAAGAGCTGAAACGAAACACCGTACTTCGAGTACAAGGAACCCATGAGAGACTCGCCCACTATATCGCTGACATAAGAGAAGCTTCACAATTACTGCAAGTACACTGGAGCGAAAAGCAGTTAGTAGAAACTATCTTGGTAGGATTATCCCCGGAAGAGAGATCTCGCTTAGCACTTATAAATAAGCCCAATACGTTCGCAGAATTAGAACAATGCAGTGTTCACTCATCCAACGTATGGTATTCGGATCAGAACAGACGTGCGTTACTCCCCCAGGTACAACGTAGAAATGAAACACAACCCCTGGTAACAGATACAAGAACACACCATGATAGACGACCATTTCGAATTCCTGCTACTTCTCACTACCAAAGTAAATCGAATAACCCACAACCTCAACAGAATACCAGTGATACCGTGAGTAGAGAAAAAAGATGTTATAACTGCGGAAAATTAGGACACATCAGTAGATACTGTAAACAAAAACAGCACTACCAAAAACCCCCCTTATTCAAAAAAACATGTAAGGCAGGGAGATCCGAAACCCTGTGTCTTCCGCAGCATCGTGAAAATAGGTAAAACCCGGGAGTATCAAAAAGGAAACAAAAAAAATAATAAAAAAAAAATTAGACCCCTACGTAGAGAGATTTATCGAAAAATGCAACTCCATTACTACATGCAAGTCTAGTATGTGTCAATTACCATACATACAAGTTGACCTTGGCGTTACAACCACACTTGGATTACCCAGAATCATCTGGGTCGACACGGAGCCTAATCAGCCAACAGTTAGCCGATACTTTAGCTAAACACAACCTTGTTAAACATAGTCAGCCGGTGAACATTAAATGCGCTACAGCTAACAAACAAAACTTAAGCATAAAACTCAGCGTTATGATTAAACTAAAAATTAAAAATTTAACATATTTTCCAGTGTTAGTATACGACGAATTAGGACCAGACTTAATATTGGGAGCGGACTTTATCAGTAAAACAGGTATAATTCTTGACATGTACGATAAGAAGTATTATTTTAGATTCGACCGCAGTAAAAAATATAATTTTGATAATGAAATAAATAACAGTAAAAAAATGGAAACTTCTGCAACCCACCTAGAACACCGTGAGTCTGAATTAGACCATTTATAAAGTAAAGATAGACTGAAAATACAGAAACTAATAAAAGAATTTTCCACTGTCCTCACCCCAAAGTTAGGATTAACGAATCTTATAGAGCACAAGATCAACCTGAGTGACAATAAAGTAATACGACTGGACCCATACAAATTATCACCACCGAAAATGGAATAATGAGAAATCAAATCAATAAATTGTTAGAACAACAAGTCATAGAACCTTCTACTTCACCGTATTCTTCACCTGCGTTTTTAGTACCTAAAGGCACCGATAAACATAGATTAGTTGTGGACTATAGACAATTAAATAAAAGGATAGAATTCGAGTCCATACCACTTCCCGACATCCACAGCGCCTTCCATTACTTTACAAAAGCTAAAGTTTTCACCATAATGGATCTCAATCAGGCATTTCATCAAATACCACTATCGGAAGAATCCAAACGCCTAACCGCCTTCGCCATTCCATTCAACCTGTACCAATTTACTAGAGTACCCTTCGGAATATCCCAAGGAAGTTCTGTATGTAGCCGTTTGTTAGAGAAAATATTCCACGACATAAAATTTAAATTTGTGTATCACTACCTAGATGACATAGTTATTTACAGTGAATCTATGGATCAACATCTTCATCATTTACGTGACGTATTATCACAATTAAAGAAAGCCGGATTAACAGTAAACCCTAGTAAAGTAAATTTTGCTGTTAAACAATTTTCGTTTTTAGGTCACATAGTAAAGGCAGACGGAAAGGTAAGCATAGACCCAGAACGCACCCATGCTATCAGAGAATTTTTACCACCACAAGATATGAAGGAATAGCCCGATTTTTGGGAATGATAAATTACTTCCACAAGTATATCCCTCACCTAGCCGATATAGCAGCCCCGCTGAACACACTGAGAAAAAAAGGAGCAAAATTTGAATGGACTCCACAACACCAATCTGCATTCGAAAAACTGAAAGAAAGCATAATATCACCCCCAGTATTACAATTAGCTGATTTTACTAAACCATTCGTAGTACAGACTGACAGTTCAAGTGTAGCACTAGGAGCAGTAATATATCAGGAAGTAGATAATTCTAGATTACCGATCAGTTATGCCTCACGAACACTAACAGACCAGGAAAAGAAATTCTCCGCATATGAATTAGAATGTTTAGCTGTAGTATTCGCATTTGAGAAATTCAAACCCTTTTTAGAACATAAAGAATTCCTGTTAGAAACGGATAATCAAGCCTTATCATGGTTATTAAATCACCCTAAACAGTTAGGTTGTATCGGACGATGGGTATTGAGACTAAAATTACAAATTTAAAGTACAACACATTCGTGGTACCCAAAATGTAGTTGCCAATACACTGTCCCGTATGTTCCAGCCGCCTAATAAAATATCCGAAAATAAGGAAAGTGGTGAAACACCAATTATCAATACCCAAATTACTGAATTCCCCCTTGCATTTACTGATATAGCTCAGTATCAACAACAAGACCCGTATTTAAATACAATCATGGAACAGCTAGATAAAGGAAATAGTTCAGAAAAATATATATTGAGTAAGAGAGTATTATGTTATAGAGTAGCAAATGGAAAATTCTTGAGAATAATTGCCCCTGATATCATTAAACCCATGCTTATGGAATACTACCACTCATCCACCATTGGAGCACATATGGGAATAAATAAAACGATACATCGTATTTGAAAAGAGTATCATTGGCAAAATATGAACAGCGAGATAGCTAAATTCGTAAAACAGTGTAAGTTGTGTGCACTGAGCAAGCCAGCTAGAAACAGCCACATAGGTAAATTAATCTCGGAGACTCCCACGATACCCTTTTCTAACATTTACTTAGATTTTTCTGGCCCCTACCCATGTTCCAAATCAGGTAATACCATGCTACTCATTTGTGTAGACTCGTTCACCAAATTCGTCTGGATGTATCCCATGCAACGAGCGTTAGCATCTACCACCGTGAAGATTTTGCAAGATAGATTATTTATAGACTTCGGTACGGAATACTACCACTCATCCACCATTGGAGCACATATGGGAATAAATAAAACGATACATCGTATTTGAAAAGAGTATCATTGGCAAAATATGAACAGCGAGATAGCTAAATTCGTAAAACAGTGTAAGTTGTGTGCACTGAGCAAGCCAGCTAGAAACAGCCACATAGGTAAATTAATCTCGGAGACTCCCACGATACCCTTTTCTAACATTTACTTAGATTTTTCTGGCCCCTACCCACGTTCCAAATCAGGTAATACCATGCTACTCATTTGTGTAGACTCGTTCACCAAATTCGTCTGGATGTATCCCATGCAACGAGCGTTAGCATCTACCACCGTGAAGATTTTGCAAGATAGATTATTTATAGACTTCGGTACACCAGTACGTCTAGTGTCAAATAACGGACCCCAGTTTAAGTCCAAAGAATTCAAGGACATGTGTTTCAGACTAGGCATAGACCACATTACCATTACAGAGTATCGTCCACAAGGTAATATTGCTGAAAGGTATTTGCGAAACCTAAAATCTACTTTAATAGCCTACCATGCAAACGACCATACCTCTTGGGACCAGAACCTATCCTGGATACAATTTGCCTTCAACTCAGCATATCATGAAGGACATAAATCGACTCCCTTTGATTTATTGTATAAATATAAACCAAATCACCCATTATCCACCAAGTGGAAAATACATGAATTACTACCTCACGACATTAGTGGTAAAAATATAAAAAAGATATGGAACGAAGCTCGCACTAACTTAAGAGTTAACTTGAGAAAATCTCGAAAATAACACGAGCGGGATAGTAAAGAAGTAAAGTATCAAGTCGGTGACTTAGTGATGTACAAAACTCACCCGACGAGTAGTGCAGTTGATAAGACCACCTCCAAACTATCTTACCGATGGTGTGGCCCTTACAAAATTTACAGATACTTAACCCCTGTAACCGTATCACTGTATGAACCCACTATGAATAAATATGTACGTAGAAGTCATGTTTCCCAGATAAAATATTATCACAAAAAGGCTAGTGAGCTAGAAAATAAATGACGTAGAAGAGAGATGTATAATAGAAGTAGAAGAATAGATGTATTAAGAAGTATATTTGCTACATTGTAATTGAGTCACTACTTAATTACCAAATCGTATAAATAGGAATAAGGCCTGATCAACCTTAGATCCTGTTCATCGAGATGTTCATCAAGAAGGAGAAAAGTAAGAAGTCAGCTGACACAGAGTATAAGTATCAATTGCATAACAATTACATCACAAGTATGTTAATAAAATGATTGTGACACCTACTCTGCGAAGAGTAACTCCATAACCAGAGTAAGAAAAAGCTAAAGAAAAAACCGGTAGTAGTTATAAGTAGTAGAATTAAGATGAATTTTGTGTATTTTATATATTTCATGAAGTTTGAATTTAATGTATTTTAAGTATTAGTTAATAAGGCATAGTATATCTTGCTAATAGTAAATAGTGAATTGAGAGTGATTCATGTACCTCATAAAGAAATTGTTGAAGGAGAGGAAGCGATATCACACAGAAATTCCGAGCATGCTCCCAGTGCAATTCTGATCTATTTCCCCGTAGACAACACTTCGGTCCCTGACCCTGTGTCTTCTTTAAGTGGAGCAGTATGTGATGATTTTTTATAAAAAATAAAAAAAAATAAAAGAAAGTTTTTTTATTTAAAATCTCACATTAAAACATGAAATAAACCCCTAAAGAAAATGATAAAGTAACACCGAAATAATAACCAAAATAAATAGTTTAAAACCAAAAAAAGAATTCGAGAATAAAATTGAGAAAACTCCCCTTAATAATTAACCCTGCTTTAACCTGCCAAAACCGGCATAAACACGCAAAATTACCCATGAATTAAACCAATAATAGTATTAAATTGCAACTTGATAAAAAACATAACGATGTACAATAGTAAAATAAAAAGTAAGAGATACCATAGTATAATTAAATATGTCAGAGAATAAATGAATAGATATTAATCGGAATATGGAACTACGTTTATGCTGAATAGTAAACGAGGCGAGATTACTACTCTCACCCCTTAACGAAACACACTTGAAATGGAGCGCTCGGACCGTAAACAGCATACAGCCGTGATGCGGTACAATAATAATACTTTTAAAGGTTAATAAACTCGCCAGTTGAGACGTAGCGGCACCCAGTACACCTTTAAAACCATGTGAACCGCGAATATAGTCTAACAGTGCAATTACAGTAAATATGTAATAAAGTAGATATGTAATAAACGAGTGAGTGTGGATGAGAATTGCGCATCTATGACATCTCTAAAAATTTTAACAATAAAATGTATATAATTAGATATATGGTAAAATCATAATGTGAAACTCAAGAACTAAACCAACATGTGACGTGAATACAAGTGAATAAAACTTTTGTGCAAATCATCCAAAACTACGAACGATTACTACAAGTTATTGAGAAAGAGAGAACCAGGACCCACCATGACTAAAATGACTTCAGGACTTCACCATCACCGGATACGAACCTAACAACAGAAACCTGATCTACAAAAAAACTACAAGACACACTGCACAACCGAGAGAAGCGCCGATTCGCCGAGGATGATACACACAGGTGACACGGAGGTTTAGCTTCCGTGGTTCAGAACTTGAATTAGAATAATACATGATAGACACTTAATATAAAAAAAAAAAGAAAGTAAAGTGAAACAAGAAAGACTGATTTAATTACCATAAAACTATAATTTCATGTTTAGTAATAATATGCGTTAAGTTTAATGATTTTTAAAGTTAAATAAGCCAAATTTTCAGATGGCACAAGAATAAAGATTATCATTTTAATATCCAACTGTAACAAACTACTCGGATCCGAGGGCAGTAAAAAACTATGTTAACTCATTACTAAATTACTCTAATTCTATTTGTACAAGAGCTGCAAATCCTTTAACTTTTAATATACTCATTGCTAAATTTATGTAATAAAGAGATGTCATGGTCCAAAAAGGTGAGTGAATAAATCTACAAAACCCCTGTCAATATCCCTTAATTCACAGGATCTTATTTAACATTTGTTTACCTTCCAGTTATTTATGAGTTTGTTAAGATTATGGCAGCCTGTTTAATTGACCTGAGCCAATTAACCAGGTTCCCGATATTATAACGACGAGACGTTATAAAATGCGCCACTCTGTTGCTTTGCTTTTCCTTGTTTTGTTGTAATGTGCCAATGACAATAGCAAAATAAAATACTCTGCGTTTGTCATTTAATATGTGGTAGAATTATTCACTCTGTCAGTTTAACTACCGTGTTAATTTAAAATATGCAAAAGGAAGAATTTAAGTAAGTAAAATCAGAATTAGGATAGAGTGTTTTTATAATCATTATGCGGCGTAATAATATAATATAATAACAATAATATATAAGGTAAGGATATTTAAATATAATATAATAATTATTTAAACGTTGTAAGCCCAGGTTATTGCCTGTTTAAAAATGCATTCCCCAACTTGTCTGTTTAACGACAATCTCAGACAGGAAAATGACCTGTTACCGCCTGTACCAAACTGTCCCTTTGTTACACTCTGCCACGTCGAGTTAGACAATACATCACCTCCCTCTATTGTATTACAAAGTGTGTGATCCCTTTGCCCAGTAACAAAAGATTATAACCATATGTTGAAAATTAAAAGATGTCTGTGTGAGACTCCTTTTCTCTCTTTCTCTCTCTCTCTCTCTCTGAGGCGAGATTAAATTCTCGTATCACCAATTTGTAAATATATATAATGTATTTAACAGTTTTACTAAACCTAAAAAAATAGTAAAATTGAGTGTTTAGTATAAGTAGAATAAGTACTTATAAGACTTAGCATCTTAACAACATGGCTCAATTCAATCCAGATTTGTTGTTAAAAGACGAATTATGTTATGAAGCTTTGTTACACGAACTACCTTACGCAAACGTAACGGTCGCAGAACTACGCAAAACGTTACGCGAAAGTAGGGCAGATACACCCGCACAGTTAGGTTGATTAAGCGAAATAGATCTTGATAGCGAAAGAGAAACATGTTATGCGAAGTATAGGGAATTGACGTTAATATCGCAAACCCTCCACGACGAAAAATCACCCGCTATAATCTTACGTACCACACAGAGAATAGAGCATTTAACCCGTCGGATAAATAATTTATTAAACTGGCCAAAGTTACTGTAATTCCCCCAGATGTGCAAAAATTTGCTGATGAAGCATTACAGCAATTACCCACAATAATAAGAGAATTACGTAGAAAGTCTGACTCATTTAAAATGGAGGATATTGAACGAGCTCTGAAAAAATTATATATCTCCCCATTTCAATCACCTACCCTAGAACAGCCACCCACTACCGTGAATTTCGAATCGCCCCCTGTATCAAGGATCGAACCGAGAAATGATCAGATACCGAATAAGAACGTGAATACCCTACCGACATCCGAAGCATCACTTCCCAATGCCCTCCACAATCTCACCAATACGTATGAGTTACCACCCTCAGCGATGACAAATCAAGCACCAGGACCTTCTAGAATAACACCTCAAGTAAACTTTAGTGCGGACCTCTACGGAAAGATAACCCACCCCGTAGAAAAAATTTTGTCAGAAATTCCATACACCGATGGATTGAGAATCACCAAACTATTGACTTTCATAAAATATCTAGTATAAATAAAAGATTTACAGCAACTAAGCGATTGCCAAATATTACAAGTGCTTCTACCCAAATGTAGACCACCATTAAAGGATCGTGTACTGGAGTCATTAAGCTCACAACATCCAGTAGAAGAACTTCATACAAATCTAATAAGACATTTTATTCCAACGGGAATTTACGAAGAGCTGAAACGAAACACCGTACTTCGAGTACAAGGAACCCATGAGAGACTCGCCCACTATATCGCTGACATAAGAGAAGCTTCACAATTACTGCAAGTACACTGGAGCGAAAAGCAGTTAGTAGAAACTATCTTGGTAGGATTATCCCCGGAAGAGAGATCTCGCTTAGCACTTATAAATAAGCCCAATACGTTCGCAGAATTAGAACAATGCAGTGTTCACTCATCCAACGTATGGTATTCGGATCAGAACAGACGTGCGTTACTCCCCCAGGTACAACGTAGAAATGAAACACAACCCCTGGTAACAGATACAAGAACACACCATGATAGACGACCATTTCGAATTCCTGCTACTTCTCACTACCAAAGTAAATCGAATAACCCACAACCTCAACAGAATACCAGTGATACCGTGAGTAGAGAAAAAAGATGTTATAACTGCGGAAAATTAGGACACATCAGTAGATACTGTAAACAAAAACAGCACTACCAAAAACCCCCCTTATTCAAAAAAACATGTAAGGCAGGGAGATCCGAAACCCTGTGTCTTCCGCAGCATCGTGAAAATAGGTAAAACCCGGGAGTATCAAAAAGGAAACAAAAAAAATAATAAAAAAAAAATTAGACCCCTACGTAGAGAGATTTATCGAAAAATGCAACTCCATTACTACATGCAAGTCTAGTATGTGTCAATTACCATACATACAAGTTGACCTTGGCGTTACAACCACACTTGGATTACCCAGAATCATCTGGGTCGACACGGAGCCTAATCAGCCAACAGTTAGCCGATACTTTAGCTAAACACAACCTTGTTAAACATAGTCAGCCGGTGAACATTAAATGCGCTACAGCTAACAAACAAAACTTAAGCATAAAACTCAGCGTTATGATTAAACTAAAAATTAAAAATTTAACATATTTTCCAGTGTTAGTATACGACGAATTAGGACCAGACTTAATATTGGGAGCGGACTTTATCAGTAAAACAGGTATAATTCTTGACATGTACGATAAGAAGTATTATTTTAGATTCGACCGCAGTAAAAAATATAATTTTGATAATGAAATAAATAACAGTAAAAAAATGGAAACTTCTGCAACCCACCTAGAACACCGTGAGTCTGAATTAGACCATTTAGAAAGTAAAGATAGACTGAAAATACAGAAACTAATAAAAGAATTTTCCACTGTCCTCACCCCAAAGTTAGGATTAACGAATCTTATAGAGCACAAGATCAACCTGAGTGACAATAAAGTAATACGACTGGACCCATACAAATTATCACCACCGAAAATGGAATAATGAGAAATCAAATCAATAAATTGTTAGAACAACAAGTCATAGAACCTTCTACTTCACCGTATTCTTCACCTGCGTTTTTAGTACCTAAAGGCACCGATAAACATAGATTAGTTGTGGACTATAGACAATTAAATAAAAGGATAGAATTCGAGTCCATACCACTTCCCGACATCCACAGCGCCTTCCATTACTTTACAAAAGCTAAAGTTTTCACCATAATGGATCTCAATCAGGCATTTCATCAAATACCACTATCGGAAGAATCCAAACGCCTAACCGCCTTCGCCATTCCATTCAACCTGTACCAATTTACTAGAGTACCCTTCGGAATATCCCAAGGAAGTTCTGTATGTAGCCGTTTGTTAGAGAAAATATTCCACGACATAAAATTTAAATTTGTGTATCACTACCTAGATGACATAGTTATTTACAGTGAATCTATGGATCAACATCTTCATCATTTACGTGACGTATTATCACAATTAAAGAAAGCCGGATTAACAGTAAACCCTAGTAAAGTAAATTTTGCTGTTAAACAATTTTCGTTTTTAGGTCACATAGTAAAGGCAGACGGAAAGGTAAGCATAGACCCAGAACGCACCCATGCTATCAGAGAATTTTTACCACCACAAGATACGAAGGAATAGCCCGATTTTTGGGAATGATAAATTACTTCCACAAGTATATCCCTCACCTAGCCGATATAGCAGCCCCGCTGAACACACTGAGAAAAAAAGGAGCAAAATTTGAATGGACTCCACAACACCAATCTGCATTCGAAAAACTGAAAGAAAGCATAATATCACCCCCAGTATTACAATTAGCTGATTTTACTAAACCATTCGTAGTACAGACTGACAGTTCAAGTGTAGCACTAGGAGCAGTAATATATCAGGAAGTAGATAATTCTAGATTACCGATCAGTTATGCCTCACGAACACTAACAGACCAGGAAAAGAAATTCTCCGCATATGAATTAGAATGTTTAGCTGTAGTATTCGCATTTGAGAAATTCAAACCCTTTTTAGAACATAAAGAATTCCTGTTAGAAACGGATAATCAAGCCTTATCATGGTTATTAAATCACCCTAAACAGTTAGGTTGTATCGGACGATGGGTATTGAGACTAAAATTACAAATTTAAAGTACAACACATTCGTGGTACCCAAAATGTAGTTGCCAATACACTGTCCCGTATGTTCCAGCCGCCTAATAAAATATCCGAAAATAAGGAAAGTGGTGAAACACCAATTATCAATACCCTAATTACTGAATTCCCCCTTGCATTTACTGATATAGCTCAGTATCAACAACAAGACCCGTATTTAAATACAATCATGGAACAGCTAGATAAAGGAAATAGTTCAGAAAAATATATATTGAGTAAGAGAGTATTATGTTATAGAGTAGCAAATGGAAAATTCTTGAGAATAATTGCCCCTGATATCATTAAACCCATGCTTATGGAATACTACCACTCATCCACCATTGGAGCACATATGGGAATAAATAAAACGATACATCGTATTTGAAAAGAGTATCATTGGCAAAATATGAACAGCGAGATAGCTAAATTCGTAAAACAGTGTAAGTTGTGTGCACTGAGCAAGCCAGCTAGAAACAGCCACATAGGTAAATTAATCTCGGAGACTCCCACGATACCCTTTTCTAACATTTACTTAGATTTTTCTGGCCCCTACCCACGTTCCAAATCAGGTAATACCATGCTACTCATTTGTGTAGACTCGTTCACCAAATTCGTCTGGATGTATCCCATGCAACGAGCGTTAGCATCTACCACCGTGAAGATTTTGCAAGATAGATTATTTATAGACTTCGGTACGGAATACTACCACTCATCCACCATTGGAGCACATATGGGAATAAATAAAACGATACATCGTATTTGAAAAGAGTATCATTGGCAAAATATGAACAGCGAGATAGCTAAATTCGTAAAACAGTGTAAGTTGTGTGCACTGAGCAAGCCAGCTAGAAACAGCCACATAGGTAAATTAATCTCGGAGACTCCCACGATACCCTTTTCTAACATTTACTTAGATTTTTCTGGCCCCTACCCACGTTCCAAATCAGGTAATACCATGCTACTCATTTGTGTAGACTCGTTCACCAAATTCGTCTGGATGTATCCCATGCAACGAGCGTTAGCATCTACCACCGTGAAGATTTTGCAAGATAGATTATTTATAGACTTCGGTACACCAGTACGTCTAGTGTCAAATAACAGACCCCAG
This sequence comes from Magicicada septendecula, assembly GCA_034769895.1. Classification (NCBI taxonomy): domain Eukaryota; kingdom Metazoa; phylum Arthropoda; class Insecta; order Hemiptera; family Cicadidae; genus Magicicada; species Magicicada septendecula. Next base: position 715,610,465 of record CM068367.1, on the reverse strand, counting down.
TTTAAGTCCAAAGAATTCAAGGACATGTGTTTCAGACTAGGCATAGACCACATTACCATTACAGAGTATCGTCCACAAGGTAATATTGCTGAAAGGTATTTGCGAAACCTAAAATCTACTTTAATAGCCTACCATGCAAACGACCATACCTCTTGGGACCAGAACCTATCCTGGATACAATTTGCCTTCAACTCAGCATATCATGAAGGACATAAATCGACTCCCTTTGATTTATTGTATAAATATAAACCAAATCACCCATTATCCACCAAGTGGAAAATACATGAATTACTACCTCACGACATTAGTGGTAAAAATATAAAAAAGATATGGAACGAAGCTCGCACTAACTTAAGAGTTAACTTGAGAAAATCTCGAAAATAACACGAGCGGGATAGTAAAGAAGTAAAGTATCAAGTCGGTGACTTAGTGATGTACAAAACTCACCCGACGAGTAGTGCAGTTGATAAGACCACCTCCAAACTATCTTACCGATGGTGTGGCCCTTACAAAATTTACAGATACTTAACCCCTGTAACCGTATCACTGTATGAACCCACTACGAATAAATATGTACGTAGAAGTCATGTTTCCCAGATAAAATATTATCACAAAAAGGCTAGTGAGCTAGAAAATAAATGACGTAGAAGAGAGATGTATAATAGAAGTAGAAGAATAGATGTATTAAGAAGTATATTTGCTACATTGTAATTGAGTCACTACTTAATTACCAAATCGTATAAATAGGAATAAGGCCTGATCAACCTTAGATCCTGTTCATCGAGATGTTCATCAAGAAGGAGAAAAGTAAGAAGTCAGCTGACACAGAGTATAAGTATCAATTGCATAACAATTACATCACAAGTATGTTAATAAAATGATTGTGACACCTACTCTGCGAAGAGTAACTCCATAACCAGAGTAAGAAAAAGCTAAAGAAAAAACCGGTAGTAGTTATAAGTAGTAGAATTAAGATGAATTTTGTGTATTTTATATATTTCATGAAGTTTGAATTTAATGTATTTTAAGTATTAGTTAATAAGGCATAGTATATCTTGCTAATAGTAAATAGTGAATTGAGAGTGATTCATGTACCTCATAAAGAAATTGTTGAAGGAGAGGAAGCGATATCACACAGAAATTCCGAGCATGCTCCCAGTGCAATTCTGATCTATTTCCCCGTAGACAACACTTCGGTCCCTGACCCTGTGTCTTCTTTAAGTGGAGCAGTATGTGATGATTTTTTATAAAAAATAAAAAAAAATAAAAGAAAGTTTTTTTATTTAAAATCTCACATTAAAACATGAAATAAACCCCTAAAGAAAATGATAAAGTAACACCGAAATAATAACCAAAATAAATAGTTTAAAACCAAAAAAAGAATTCGAGAATAAAATTGAGAAAACTCCCCTTAATAATTAACCCTGCTTTAACCTGCCGAAACCGGCATCAACACGCAAAATTACCCGTGAATTAGACTAATAATAGTATTAAATTGCAACTTGATAAAAAACATAACGATGTACAATAGTAAAATAAAAAGTAAGAGATACCATAGTATAATTAAATATGTCAGAGAATAAATGAATAGATATTAATCGGAATATGGAACTACGTTTATGCTGAATAGTAAACGAGGCGAGATTACTACTCTCACCCCTTAACGAAACACACTTGAAATGGAGCGCTCGGACCGTAAACAGCATACAGCCGTGATGCGGTACAATAATAATACTTTTAAAGGTTAATAAACTCGCCAGTTGAGACGTAGCGGCACCCAGTACACCTTTAAAACCATGTGAACCGCGAATATAGTCTAACAGTGCAATTACAGTAAATATGTAATAAAGTAGATATGTAATAAACGAGTGAGTGTGGATGAGAATTGCGCATCTATGACATCTCTAAAAATTTTAACAATAAAATGTATATAATTAGATATATGGTAAAATCATAATGTGAAACTCAAGAACTAAACCAACATGTGACGTGAATACAAGTGAATAAAACTTTTGTGCAAATCATCCAAAACTACGAACGATTACTACAAGTTATTGAGAAAGAGAGAACCAGGACCCACCATGACTAAAATGACTTCAGGACTTCACCATCACCGGATACGAACCTAACAACAGAAACCTGATCTACAAAAAAACTACAAGACACACTGCACAACCGAGAGAAGCGCCGATTCGCCGAGGATGATACACACAGGTGACACGGAGGTTTAGCTTCCGTGGTTCAGAACTTGAATTAGAATAATACATGATAGACACTTAATATAAAAAAAAAAAGAAAGTAAAGTGAAACAAGAAAGACTGATTTAATTACCATAAAACTATAATTTCATGTTTAGTAATAATATGCGTTAAGTTTAATGATTTTTAAAGTTAAATAAGCCAAATTTTCAGATGGCACAAGAATAAAGATTATCATTTTAATATCCAACTGTAACAAACTACTCGGATCCGAGGGCAGTAAAAAACTATGTTAACTCATTACTAAATTACTCTAATTCTATTTGTACAAGAGCTGCAAATCCTTTAACTTTTAATATACTCATTGCTAAATTTATGTAATAAAGAGATGTTATGGTCCAAAAAGGTGAGTGAATAAATCTACAAAACCCCTGTCAATATCCCTTAATTCACAGGATCTTATTTAACATTTGTTTACCTTCCAGTTATTTATGAGTTTGTTAAGATTATGGCAGCCTGTTTAATTGACCTGAGCCAATTAACCAGGTTCCCGATATTATAACGACGAGACGTTATAAAATGCGCCACTCTGTTGCTTTGCTTTTCCTTGTTTTGTTGTAATGTGCCAATGACAATAGCAAAATAAAATACTCTGCGTTTGTCATTTAATATGTGGTAGAATTATTCACTCTGTCAGTTTAACTACCGTGTTAATTTAAAATATGCAAAAGGAAGAATTTAAGTAAGTAAAATCAGAATTAGGATAGAGTGTTTTTATAATCATTATGCGGCGTAATAATATAATATAATAACAATAATATATAAGGTAAGGATATTTAAATATAATATAATAATTATTTAAACGTTGTAAGCCCAGGTTATTGCCTGTTTAAAAATGCATTCCCCAACTTGTCTGTTTAACGACAATCTCAGACAGGAAAATGACCTGTTACCGCCTGTACCAAACTGTCCCTTTGTTACACTCTGCCACGTCGAGTTAGACAATACATCACCTCCCTCTATTGTATTACAAAGTGTGTGATCCCTTTGCCCAGTAACAAAAGATTATAACCATATGTTGAAAACTAAAAGATGTCTGTGTGAGACTCCTTTTCTCTCTTTCTCTCTCTCTCTCTCTCTGAGGCGAGATTAAATTCTCGTATCACCAATTTGTAAATATATATAATGTATTTAACAGTTTTACTAAACCTAAAAAAATAGTAAAATTGAGTGTTTAGTATAAGTAGAATAAGTACTTATAAGACTTAGCATCTTAACAACATGGCTCAATTCAATCCAGATGTGTTGTTAAAAGACGAATTATGTTATGAAGCTTTGTTACACGAACTACCTTACGCAAACGTAACGGTCGCAGAACTACGCAAAACGTTACGCGAAAGTAGGGCAGATACACCCGCACAGTTAGGTTGATTAAGCGAAATAGATCTTGATAGCGAAAGAGAAACATGTTATGCGAAGTATAGGGAATTGACGTTAATATCGCAAACCCTCCACGACGAAAAATCACCCGCTATAATCTTACGTACCACACAGAGAATAGAGCATTTAACCCGTCGGATAAATAATTTATTAAACTGGCCAAAGTTACTGTAATTCCCCCAGATGTGCAAAAATTTGCTGATGAAGCATTACAGCAATTACCCACAATAATAAGAGAATTACGTAGAAAGTCTGACTCATTTAAAATGGAGGATATTGAACGAGCTCTGAAAAAATTATATATCTCCCCATTTCAATCACCTACCCTAGAACAGCCACCCACTACCGTGAATTTCGAATCGCCCCCTGTATCAAGGATCGAACCGAGAAATGATCAGATACCGAATAAGAACGTGAATACCCTACCAACATCCGAAGCATCACTTCCCAATGCCCTCCACAATCTCACCAATACGTATGAGTTACCACCCTCAGCGATGACAAATCAAGCACCAGGACCTTCTAGAATAACACCTCAAGTAAACTTTAGTGCGGACCTCTACGGAAAGATAACCCACCCCGTAGAAAAAATTTTGTCAGAAATTCCATACACCGATGGATTGAGAATCACCAAACTATTGACTTTCATAAAATATCTAGTATAAATAAAAGATTTACAGCAACTAAGCGATTGCCAAATATTACAAGTGCTTCTACCCAAATGTAGACCACCATTAAAGGATCGTGTACTGGAGTCATTAAGCTCACAACATCCAGTAGAAGAACTTCATACAAATCTAATAAGACATTTTATTCCAACGGGAATTTACGAAGAGCTGAAACGAAACACCGTACTTCGAGTACAAGGAACCCATGAGAGACTCGCCCACTATATCGCTGACATAAGAGAAGCTTCACAATTACTGCAAGTACACTGGAGCGAAAAGCAGTTAGTAGAAACTATCTTGGTAGGATTATCCCCGGAAGAGAGATCTCGCTTAGCACTTATAAATAAGCCCAATACGTTCGCAGAATTAGAACAATGCAGTGTTCACTCATCCAACGTATGGTATTCGGATCAGAACAGACGTGCGTTACTCCCCCAGGTACAACGTAGAAATGAAACACAACCCCTGGTAACAGATACAAGAACACACCATGATAGACGACCATTTCGAATTCCTGCTACTTCTCACTACCAAAGTAAATCGAATAACCCACAACCTCAACAGAATACCAGTGATACCGTGAGTAGAGAAAAAAGATGTTATAACTGCGGAAAATTAGGACACATCAGTAGATACTGTAAACAAAAACAGCACTACCAAAAACCCCCCTTATTCAAAAAAACATGTAAGGCAGGGAGATCCGAAACCCTGTGTCTTCCGCAGCATCGTGAAAATAGGTAAAACCCGGGAGTATCAAAAAGGAAACAAAAAAAATAATAAAAAAAAAATTAGACCCCTACGTAGAGAGATTTATCGAAAAATGCAACTCCATTACTACATGCAAGTCTAGTATGTGTCAATTACCATACATACAAGTTGACCTTGGCGTTACAACCACACTTGGATTACCCAGAATCATCTGGGTCGACACGGAGCCTAATCAGCCAACAGTTAGCCGATACTTTAGCTAAACACAACCTTGTTAAACATAGTCAGCCGGTGAACATTAAATGCGCTACAGCTAACAAACAAAACTTAAGCATAAAACTCAGCGTTATGATTAAACTAAAAATTAAAAATTTAACATATTTTCCAGTGTTAGTATACGACGAATTAGGACCAGACTTAATATTGGGAGCGGACTTTATCAGTAAAACAGGTATAATTCTTGACATGTACGATAAGAAGTATTATTTTAGATTCGACCGCAGTAAAAAATATAATTTTGATAATGAAATAAATAACAGTAAAAAAATGGAAACTTCTGCAACCCACCTAGAACACCGTGAGTCTGAATTAGACCATTTATAAAGTAAAGATAGACTGAAAATACAGAAACTAATAAAAGAATTTTCCACTGTCCTCACCCCAAAGTTAGGATTAACGAATCTTATAGAGCACAAGATCAACCTGAGTGACAATAAAGTAATACGACTGGACCCATACAAATTATCACCACCGAAAATGGAATAATGAGAAATCAAATCAATAAATTGTTAGAACAACAAGTCATAGAACCTTCTACTTCACCGTATTCTTCACCTGCGTTTTTAGTACCTAAAGGCACCGATAAACATAGATTAGTTGTGGACTATAGACAATTAAATAAAAGGATAGAATTCGAGTCCATACCACTTCCCGACATCCACAGCGCCTTCCATTACTTTACAAAAGCTAAAGTTTTCACCATAATGGATCTCAATCAGGCATTTCATCAAATACCACTATCGGAAGAATCCAAACGCCTAACCGCCTTCGCCATTCCATTCAACCTGTACCAATTTACTAGAGTACCCTTCGGAATATCCCAAGGAAGTTCTGTATGTAGCCGTTTGTTAGAGAAAATATTCCACGACATAAAATTTAAATTTGTGTATCACTACCTAGATGACATAGTTATTTACAGTGAATCTATGGATCAACATCTTCATCATTTACGTGACGTATTATCACAATTAAAGAAAGCCGGATTAACAGTAAACCCTAGTAAAGTAAATTTTGCTGTTAAACAATTTTCGTTTTTAGGTCACATAGTAAAGGCAGACGGAAAGGTAAGCATAGACCCAGAACGCACCCATGCTACCAGAGAATTTTTACCACCACAAGATACGAAGGAATAGCCCGATTTTTGGGAATGATAAATTACTTCCACAAGTATATCCCTCACCTAGCCGATATAGCAGCCCCGCTGAACACACTGAGAAAAAAAGGAGCAAAATTTGAATGGACTCCACAACACCAATCTGCATTCGAAAAACTGAAAGAAAGCATAATATCACCCCCAGTATTACAATTAGCTGATTTTACTAAACCATTCGTAGTACAGACTGACAGTTCAAGTGTAGCACTAGGAGCAGTAATATATCAGGAAGTAGATAATTCTAGATTACCGATCAGTTATGCCTCACGAACACTAACAGACCAGGAAAAGAAATTCTCCGCATATGAATTAGAATGTTTAGCTGTAGTATTCGCATTTGAGAAATTCAAACCCTTTTTAGAACATAAAGAATTCCTGTTAGAAACGGATAATCAAGCCTTATCATGGTTATTAAATCACCCTAAACAGTTAGGTTGTATCGGACGATGGGTATTGAGACTAAAATTACAAATTTAAAGTACAACACATTCGTGGTACCCAAAATGTAGTTGCCAATACACTGTCCCGTATGTTCCAGCCGCCTAATAAAATATCCGAAAATAAGGAAAGTGGTGAAACACCAATTATCAATACCCTAATTACTGAATTCCCCCTTGCATTTACTGATATAGCTCAGTATCAACAACAAGACCCGTATTTAAATACAATCATGGAACAGCTAGATAAAGGAAATAGTTCAGAAAAATATATATTGAGTAAGAGAGTATTATGTTATAGAGTAGCAAATGGAAAATTCTTGAGAATAATTGCCCCTGATATCATTAAACCCATGCTTATGGAATACTACCACTCATCCACCATTGGAGCACATATGGGAATAAATAAAACGATACATCGTATTTGAAAAGAGTATCATTGGCAAAATATGAACAGCGAGATAGCTAAATTCGTAAAACAGTGTAAGTTGTGTGCACTGAGCAAGCCAGCTAGAAACAGCCACATAGGTAAATTAATCTCGGAGACTCCCACGATACCCTTTTCTAACATTTACTTAGATTTTTCTGGCCCCTACCCACGTTCCAAATCAGGTAATACCATGCTACTCATTTGTGTAGACTCGTTCACCAAATTCGTCTGGATGTATCCCATGCAACGAGCGTTAGCATCTACCACCGTGAAGATTTTGCAAGATAGATTATTTAAAGACTTCGGTACACCAGTACGTCTAGTGTCAAATAACGGACCCCAGTTTAAGTCCAAAGAATTCAAGGACATGTGTTTCAGACTAGGCATAGACCACATTACCATTACAGAGTATCGTCCACAAGGTAATATTGCTGAAAGGTATTTGCGAAACCTAAAATCTACTTTAATAGCCTACCATGCAAACGACCATACCTCTTGGGACCAGAACCTATCCTGGATACAATTTGCCTTCAACTCAGCATATCATGAAGGACATAAATCGACTCCCTTTGATTTATTGTATAAATATAAACCAAATCACCCATTATCCACCAAGTGGAAAATACATGAATTACTACCTCACGACATTAGTGGTAAAAATATAAAAAAGATGTGGAACGAAGCTCGCACTAACTTAAGAGTTAACTTGAGAAAATCTCGAAAATAACACGAGTGGGATAGTAAAGAAGTAAAGTATCAAGTCGGTGACTTAGTGATGTACAAAACTCACCCGACGAGTAGTGCAGTTGATAAGACCACCTCCAAACTATCTTACCGATGGTGTGGCCCTTACAAAATTTACAGATACTTAACCCCTGTAACCGTATCACTGTATGAACCCACTACGAATAAATATGTACGTAGAAGTCATGTTTCCCAGATAAAATATTATCACAAAAAGGCTAGTGAGCTAGAAAATAAATGACGTAGAAGAGAGATGTATAATAGAAGTAGAAGAATAGATGTATTAAGAAGTATATTTGCTACATTGTAATTGAGTCACTACTTAATTACCAAATCGTATAAATAGGAATAAGGCCTGATCAACCTTAGATCCTGTTCATCGAGATGTTCATCAAGAAGGAGAAAAGTAAGAAGTCAGCTGACACAGAGTATAAGTATGAATTGCATAACAATTACATCACAAGTATGTTAATAAAATGATTGTGACACCTACTCTGCGAAGAGTAACTCCATAACCAGAGTAAGAAAAAGCTAAAGAAAAAACCGGTAGTAGTTATAAGTAGTAGAATTAAGATGAATTTTGTGTATTTTATATATTTCATGAAGTTTGAATTTAATGTATTTTAAGTATTAGTTAATAAGGCATAGTATATCTTGCTAATAGTAAATAGTGAATTGAGAGTGATTCATGTACCTCATAAAGAAATTGTTGAAGGAGAGGAAGCGATATCACACAGAAATTCCGAGCATGCTCCCAGTGCAATTCTGATCTATTTCCCCGTAGACAACACTTCGGTCCCTGACCCTGTGTCTTCTTTAAGTGGAGCAGTATGTGATGATTTTTTATAAAAAATAAAAAAAAATAAAAGAAAGTTTTTTTATTTAAAATCTCACATTAAAACATGAAATAAACCCCTAAAGAAAATGATAAAGTAACACCGAAATAATAACCAAAATAAATAGTTTAAAACCAAAAAAAGAATTCGAGAATAAAATTGAGAAAACTCCCCTTAATAATTAACCCTGCTTTAACCTGCCGAAACCGGCATCAACACGCAAAATTACCCGTGAATTAGACTAATAATAGTATTAAATTGCAACTTGATAAAAAACATAACGATGTACAATAGTAAAATAAAAAGTAAGAGATACCATAGTATAATTAAATATGTCAGAGAATAAATGAATAGATATTAATCGGAATATGGAACTACGTTTATGCTGAATAGTAAACGAGGCGAGATTACTACTCTCACCCCTTAACGAAACACACTTGAAATGGAGCGCTCGGACCGTAAACAGCATACAGCCGTGATGCGGTACAATAATAATACTTTTAAAGGTTAATAAACTCGCCAGTTGAGACGTAGCGGCACCCAGTACACCTTTAAAACCATGTGAACCGCGAATATAGTCTAACAGTGCAATTACAGTAAATATGTAATAAAGTAGATATGTAATAAACGAGTGAGTGTGGATGAGAATTGCGCATCTATGACATCTCTAAAAATTTTAACAATAAAATGTATATAATTAGATATATGGTAAAATCATAATGTGAAACTCAAGAACTAAACCAACATGTGACGTGAATACAAGTGAATAAAACTTTTGTGCAAATCATCCAAAACTACGAACGATTACTACAAGTTATTGAGAAAGAGAGAACCAGGACCCACCATGACTAAAATGACTTCAGGACTTCACCATCACCGGATACGAACCTAACAACAGAAACCTGATCTACAAAAAAACTACAAGACACACTGCACAACCGAGAGAAGCGCCGATTCGCCGAGGATGATACACACAGGTGACACGGAGGTTTAGCTTCCGTGGTTCAGAACTTGAATTAGAATAATACATGATAGACACTTAATATAAAAAAAAAAGAAAGTAAAGTGAAACAAGAAAGACTGATTTAATTACCATAAAACTATAATTTCATGTTTAGTAATAATATGCGTTAAGTTTAATGATTTTTAAAGTTAAATAAGCCAAATTTTCAGATGGCACAAGAATAAAGATTATCATTTTAATATCCAACTGTAACAAACTACTCGGATCCGAGGGCAGTAAAAAACTATGTTAACTCATTACTAAATTACTCTAATTCTATTTGTACAAGAGCTGCAAATCCTTTAACTTTTAATATACTCATTGCTAAATTTATGTAATAAAGAGATGTCATGGTCCAAAAAGGTGAGTGAATAAATCTACAAAACCCCTGTCAATATCCCTTAATTCACAGGATCTTATTTAACATTTGTTTACCTTCCAGTTATTTATGAGTTTGTTAAGATTATGGCAGCCTGTTTAATTGACCTGAGCCAATTAACCAGGTTCCCGATATTATAACGACGAGACGTTATAAAATGCGCCACTCTGTTGCTTTGCTTTTCCTTGTTTTGTTGTAATGTGCCAATGACAATAGCAAAATAAAATACTCTGCGTTTGTCATTTAATATGTGGTAGAATTATTCACTCTGTCAGTTTAACTACCGTGTTAATTTAAAATATGCAAAAGGAAGAATTTAAGTAAGTAAAATCAGAATTAGGATAGAGTGTTTTTATAATCATTATGCGGCGTAATAATATAATATAATAACAATAATATATAAGGTAAGGATATTTAAATATAATATAATAATTATTTAAACGTTGTAAGCCCAGGTTATTGCCTGTTTAAAAATGCATTCCCCAACTTGTCTGTTTAACGACAATCTCAGACAGGAAAATGACCTGTTACCGCCTGTACCAAACTGTCCCTTTGTTACACTCTGCCACGTCGAGTTAGACAATACATCACCTCCCTCTATTGTATTACAAAGTGTGTGATCCCTTTGCCCAGTAACAAAAGATTATAACCATATGTTGAAAATTAAAAGATGTCTGTGTGAGACTCCTTTTCTCTCTTTCTCTCTCTCTCTCTCTCTGAGGCGAGATTAAATTCTCGTATCACCAATTTGTAAATATATATAATGTATTTAACAGTTTTACTAAACCTAAAAAAATAGTAAAATTGAGTGTTTAGTATAAGTAGAATAAGTACTTATAAGACTTAGCATCTTAACAACATGGCTCAATTCAATCCAGATTTGTTGTTAAAAGACGAATTATGTTATGAAGCTTTGTTACACGAACTACCTTACGCAAACGTAACGGTCGCAGAACTACGCAAAACGTTACGCGAAAGTAGGGCAGATACACCCGCACAGTTAGGTTGATTAAGCGAAATAGATCTTGATAGCGAAAGAGAAACATGTTATGCGAAGTATAGGGAATTGACGTTAATATCGCAAACCCTCCACGACGAAAAATCACCCGCTATAATCTTACGTACCACACAGAGAATAGAGCATTTAACCCGTCGGATAAATAATTTATTAAACTGGCCAAAGTTACTGTAATTCCCCCAGATGTGCAAAAATTTGCTGATGAAGCATTACAGCAATTACCCACAATAATAAGAGAATTACGTAGAAAGTCTGACTCATTTAAAATGGAGGATATTGAACGAGCTCTGAAAAAATTATATATCTCCCCATTTCAATCACCTACCCTAGAACAGCCACCCACTACCGTGAATTTCGAATCGCCCCCTGTATCAAGGATCGAACCGAGAAATGATCAGATACCGAATAAGAACGTGAATACCCTACCGACATCCGAAGCATCACTTCCCAATGCCCTCCACAATCTCACCAATACGTATGAGTTACCACCCTCAGCGATGACAAATCAAGCACCAGGACCTTCTAGAATAACACCTCAAGTAAACTTTAGTGCGGACCTCTACGGAAAGATAACCCACCCCGTAGAAAAAATTTTGTCAGAAATTCCATACACCGATGGATTGAGAATCACCAAACTATTGACTTTCATAAAATATCTAGTATAAATAAAAGATTTACAGCAACTAAGCGATTGCCAAATATTACAAGTGCTTCTACCCAAATGTAGACCACCATTAAAGGATCGTGTACTGGAGTCATTAAGCTCACAACATCCAGTAGAAGAACTTCATACAAATCTAATAAGACATTTTATTCCAACGGGAATTTACGAAGAGCTGAAACGAAACACCGTACTTCGAGTACAAGGAACCCATGAGAGACTCGCCCACTATATCGCTGACATAAGAGAAGCTTCACAATTACTGCAAGTACACTGGAGCGAAAAGCAGTTAGTAGAAACTATCTTGGTAGGATTATCCCCGGAAGAGAGATCTCGCTTAGCACTTATAAATAAGCCCAATACGTTCGCAGAATTAGAACAATGCAGTGTTCACTCATCCAACGTATGGTATTCGGATCAGAACAGACGTGCGTTACTCCCCCAGGTACAACGTAGAAATGAAACACAACCCCTGGTAACAGATACAAGAACACACCATGATAGACGACCATTTCGAATTCCTGCTACTTCTCACTACCAAAGTAAATCGAATAACCCACAACCTCAACAGAATACCAGTGATACCGTGAGTAGAGAAAAAAGATGTTATAACTGCGGAAAATTAGGACACATCAGTAGATACTGTAAACAAAAACAGCACTACCAAAAACCCCCCTTATTCAAAAAAACATGTAAGGCAGGGAGATCCGAAACCCTGTGTCTTCCGCAGCATCGTGAAAATAGGTAAAACCCGGGAGTATCAAAAAGGAAACAAAAAAAATAATAAAAAAAAAATTAGACCCCTACGTAGAGAGATTTATCGAAAAATGCAACTCCATTACTACATGCAAGTCTAGTATGTGTCAATTACCATACATACAAGTTGACCTTGGCGTTACAACCACACTTGGATTACCCAGAATCATCTGGGTCGACACGGAGCCTAATCAGCCAACAGTTAGCCGATACTTTAGCTAAACACAACCTTGTTAAACATAGTCAGCCGGTGAACATTAAATGCGCTACAGCTAACAAACAAAACTTAAGCATAAAACTCAGCGTTATGATTAAACTAAAAATTAAAAATTTAACATATTTTCCAGTGTTAGTATACGACGAATTAGGACCAGACTTAATATTGGGAGCGGACTTTATCAGTAAAACAGGTATAATTCTTGACATGTACGATAAGAAGTATTATTTTAGATTCGACCGCAGTAAAAAATATAATTTTGATAATGAAATAAATAACAGTAAAAAAATGGAAACTTCTGCAACCCACCTAGAACACCGTGAGTCTGAATTAGACCATTTAGAAAGTAAAGATAGACTGAAAATACAGAAACTAATAAAAGAATTTTCCACTGTCCTCACCCCAAAGTTAGGATTAACGAATCTTATAGAGCACAAGATCAACCTGAGTGACAATAAAGTAATACGACTGGACCCATACAAATTATCACCACCGAAAATGGAATAATGAGAAATCAAATCAATAAATTGTTAGAACAACAAGTCATAGAACCTTCTACTTCACCGTATTCTTCACCTGCGTTTTTAGTACCTAAAGGCACCGATAAACATAGATTAGTTGTGGACTATAGACAATTAAATAAAAGGATAGAATTCGAGTCCATACCACTTCCCGACATCCACAGCGCCTTCCATTACTTTACAAAAGCTAAAGTTTTCACCATAATGGATCTCAATCAGGCATTTCATCAAATACCACTATCGGAAGAATCCAAACGCCTAACCGCCTTCGCCATTCCATTCAACCTGTACCAATTTACTAGAGTACCCTTCGGAATATCCCAAGGAAGTTCTGTATGTAGCCGTTTGTTAGAGAAAATATTCCACGACATAAAATTTAAATTTGTGTATCACTACCTAGATGACATAGTTATTTACAGTGAATCTATGGATCAACATCTTCATCATTTACGTGACGTATTATCACAATTAAAGAAAGCCGGATTAACAGTAAACCCTAGTAAAGTAAATTTTGCTGTTAAACAATTTTCGTTTTTAGGTCACATAGTAAAGGCAGACGGAAAGGTAAGCATAGACCCAGAACGCACCCATGCTATCAGAGAATTTTTACCACCACAAGATACGAAGGAATAGCCCGATTTTTGGGAATGATAAATTACTTCCACAAGTATATCCCTCACCTAGCCGATATAGCAGCCCCGCTGAACACACTGAGAAAAAAAGGAGCAAAATTTGAATGGACTCCACAACACCAATCTGCATTCGAAAAACTGAAAGAAAGCATAATATCACCCCCAGTATTACAATTAGCTGATTTTACTAAACCATTCGTAGTACAGACTGACAGTTCAAGTGTAGCACTAGGAGCAGTAATATATCAGGAAGTAGATAATTCTAGATTACCGATCAGTTATGCCTCACGAACACTAACAGACCAGGAAAAGAAATTCTCCGCATATGAATTAGAATGTTTAGCTGTAGTATTCGCATTTGAGAAATTCAAACCCTTTTTAGAACATAAAGAATTCCTGTTAGAAACGGATAATCAAGCCTTATCATGGTTATTAAATCACCCTAAACAGTTAGGTTGTATCGGACGATGGGTATTGAGACTAAAATTACAAATTTAAAGTACAACACATTCGTGGTACCCAAAATGTAGTTGCCAATACACTGTCCCGTATGTTCCAGCCACCTAATAAAATATCCGAAAATAAGGAAAGTGGTGAAACACCAATTATCAATACCCTAATTACTGAATTCCCCCTTGCATTTACTGATATAGCTCAGTATCAACAACAAGACCCGTATTTAAATACAATCATGGAACAGCTAGATAAAGGAAATAGTTCAGAAAAATATATATTGAGTAAGAGAGTATTATGTTATAGAGTAGCAAATGGAAAATTCTTGAGAATAATTGCCCCTGATATCATTAAACCCATGCTTATGGAATACTACCACTCATCCACCATTGGAGCACATATGGGAATAAATAAAACGATACATCGTATTTGAAAAGAGTATCATTGGCAAAATATGAACAGCGAGATAGCTAAATTCGTAAAACAGTGTAAGTTGTGTGCACTGAGCAAGCCAGCTAGAAACAGCCACATAGGTAAATTAATCTCGGAGACTCCCACGATACCCTTTTCTAACATTTACTTAGATTTTTCTGGCCCCTACCCACGTTCCAAATCAGGTAATACCATGCTACTCATTTGTGTAGACTCGTTCACCAAATTCGTCTGGATGTATCCCATGCAACGAGCGTTAGCATCTACCACCGTGAAGATTTTGCAAGATAGATTATTTAAAGACTTCGGTACACCAGTACGTCTAGTGTCAAATAACGGACCCCAGTTTAAGTCCAAAGAATTCAAGGACATGTGTTTCAGACTAGGCATAGACCACATTACCATTACAGAGTATCGTCCACAAGGTAATATTGCTGAAAGGTATTTGCGAAACCTAAAATCTACTTTAATAGCCTACCATGCAAACGACCATACCTCTTGGGACCAGAACCTATCCTGGATACAATTTGCCTTCAACTCAGCATATCATGAAGGACATAAATCGACTCCCTTTGATTTATTGTATAAATATAAACCAAATCACCCATTATCCACCAAGTGGAAAATACATGAATTACTACCTCACGACATTAGTGGTAAAAATATAAAAAAGATATGGAACGAAGCTCGCACTAACTTAAGAGTTAACTTGAGAAAATCTCGAAAATAACACGAGCGGGATAGTAAAGAAGTAAAGTATCAAGTCGGTGACTTAGTGATGTACAAAACTCACCCGACGAGTAGTGCAGTTGATAAGACCACCTCCAAACTATCTTACCGATGGTGTGGCCCTTACAAAATTTACAGATACTTAACCCCTGTAACCGTATCACTGTATGAACCCACTACGAATAAATATGTACGTAGAAGTCATGTTTCCCAGATAAAATATTATCACAAAAAGGCTAGTGAGCTAGAAAATAAATGACGTAGAAGAGAGATGTATAATAGAAGTAGAAGAATAGATGTATTAAGAAGTATATTTGCTACATTGTAATTGAGTCACTACTTAATTACCAAATCGTATAAATAGGAATAAGGCCTGATCAACCTTAGATCCTGTTCATCGAGATGTTCATCAAGAAGGAGAAAAGTAAGAAGTCAGCTGACACAGAGTATAAGTATCAATTGCATAACAATTACATCACAAGTATGTTAATAAAATGATTGTGACACCTACTCTGCGAAGAGTAACTCCATAACCAGAGTAAGAAAAAGCTAAAGAAAAAACCGGTAGTAGTTATAAGTAGTAGAATTAAGATGAATTTTGTGTATTTTATATATTTCATGAAGTTTGAATTTAATGTATTTTAAGTATTAGTTAATAAGGCATAGTATATCTTGCTAATAGTAAATAGTGAATTGAGAGTGATTCATGTACCTCATAAAGAAATTGTTGAAGGAGAGGAAGCGATATCACACAGAAATTCCGAGCATGCTCCCAGTGCAATTCTGATCTATTTCCCCGTAGACAACACTTCGGTCCCTGACCCTGTGTCTTCTTTAAGTGGAGCAGTATGTGATGATTTTTTATAAAAAATAAAAAAAAATAAAAGAAAGTTTTTTTATTTAAAATCTCACATTAAAACATGAAATAAACCCCTAAAGAAAATGATAAAGTAACACCGAAATAATAACCAAAATAAATAGTTTAAAACCAAAAAAAGAATTCGAGAATAAAATTGAGAAAACTCCCCTTAATAATTAACCCTGCTTTAACCTGCCGAAACCGGCATCAACACGCAAAATTACCCGTGAATTAGACTAATAATAGTATTAAATTGCAACTTGATAAAAAACATAACGATGTACAATAGTAAAATAAAAAGTAAGAGATACCATAGTATAATTAAATATGTCAGAGAATAAATGAATAGATATTAATCGGAATATGGAACTACGTTTATGCTGAATAGTAAACGAGGCGAGATTACTACTCTCACCCCTTAACGAAACACACTTGAAATGGAGCGCTCGGACCGTAAACAGCATACAGCCGTGATGCGGTACAATAATAATACTTTTAAAGGTTAATAAACTCGCCAGTTGAGACGTAGCGGCACCCAGTACACCTTTAAAACCATGTGAACCGCGAATATAGTCTAACAGTGCAATTACAGTAAATATGTAATAAAGTAGATATGTAATAAACGAGTGAGTGTGGATGAGAATTGCGCATCTATGACATCTCTAAAAATTTTAACAATAAAATGTATATAATTAGATATATGGTAAAATCATAATGTGAAACTCAAGAACTAAACCAACATGTGACGTGAATACAAGTGAATAAAACTTTTGTGCAAATCATCCAAAACTACGAACGATTACTACAAGTTATTGAGAAAGAGAGAACCAGGACCCACCATGACTAAAATGACTTCAGGACTTCACCATCACCGGATACGAACCTAACAACAGAAACCTGATCTACAAAAAAACTACAAGACACACTGCACAACCGAGAGAAGCGCCGATTCGCCGAGGATGATACACACAGGTGACACGGAGGTTTAGCTTCCGTGGTTCAGAACTTGAATTAGAATAATACATGATAGACACTTAATATAAAAAAAAAGAAAGTAAAGTAAAACAAGAAAGACTGATTTAATTACCATAAAACTATAATTTCATGTTTAGTAATAATATGCGTTAAGTTAATGATTTTTAAAGTTAAATAAGCCAAATTTTCAGATGGCACAAGAATAAAGATTATCATTTTAATATCCAACTGTAACAAACTACTCGGATCCGAGGGCAGTAAAAAACTATGTTAACTCATTACTAAATTACTCTAATTCTATTTGTACAAGAGCTGCAAATCCTTTAACTTTTAATATACTCATTGCTAAATTTATGTAATAAAGAGACGTCATGGTCCAAAAAGGTGAGTGAGTAAATCTACAAAACCCCTGTCAATATCCCTTAATTCACGGGATCCTATTTAACATTTGTTTACCTTCCAGTTATTTATGAGTTTGTTAAGATTATGACAGCCTGTTTAATTGGCCTGAGCCAATTAACCAGGTTCCCGATATTATAATGACGAGACGTTATAGCAGGTAAACTACCCCTTTCCCTTAACCGATCTTCACCAAAAACAATAGGTCTTGAGAACTCCATAATTCAGGGCTGTATGCGAAACATTATTTTATTCTGTTTGAATTTGCGGCTGTTATCGTTTGCCAAAAAAAAAAAATTACCCTTGATAAAAAAAAACCGTTGCAGGTAAACTACCCCTTTCCCTCAACCGATCTTCACCAAAAACAATAGGTCGTGAGTACTCTACAAATCAGGGCTGTACGCAAAAAATTATTTGATTCTGTTTGAATTTGCGGCAGTTATCGTTTGCCATAGAAAAAATCTACAGACAGACACTTTTCGAAAAACGACTTTTTTCATGTTTTGAGTGTAGTACAATCAGAATCTGCAATAATCTCGAACACGATTTTTTTTGCCATCACCATACTTCCATTTCCTTAAGGAATATGGAAGTAAAAATTTACCTCCTCCATCATCAGCTACCATTTTAATTTATAAAAAAAATTATCCCCTCCCCTTCAACTACCCTTTTCATTTATAGATATTTCATCTACCTTTCTACAGTGGATTATTATGACCTTCTTTTCAGGATACTTTATTTATCAAAATTATTTGGTTCTATTTGAATTTGCGGCTGTTATCGTTTGCCATAGAAAAAATTCTACACACAGACACTTTTTGAAAAATGACTTTTACTTCCATGTTCCATAAGGAAATGGAAGTATGGTGATGTCAAAAAAGTCGTGTTCGAGATAACGGCTGATTCTGATTGTAGTACCCTCAAAACATGAAGAAAAGTCATTGTGTGTGTGTGTGTGTGTGTGTGTGTGTGTGTGTGTGTGTGTGTGTGTGTGTGTGTGTGTGTGTGTGTGTGTGTGTGTGTGTGTGTGTGTGTGTGTGTGTGTGTGTGTGTGTGTGTGTGTGTGTGTGTGTGTGTGTGTGTGTGTGTGTGTGTGTGTGTGTGTGTGTGTGTGTGTGTGTGTGTGTGTGTGTGTGTGTGTGGAATTTTTTCTATGGCAAACGATAACAGCCGCAAATTTAAACAGAATCAAATAATGTTTTGCATACATCCCTGAATTGTAGAGAACACAAAGTATATTGATTTTGGTGAAGATCGGTTAAGAGAAAGGGGTAGTTTACCTGCAACGTTTTATGTTTTAACAAGGGTAATTTTTTCTTTGACGAACTATAACTGCCGCACATTCAAACAGAATCAAATAATTTTTTGCATACATCCCTGAATTGTAGAGGACTCAAGGTCTATTGATTTTGGTGAACGTCTGTTAAGAGAAAGGGGTAGTTTACCTGCAACGTTTTATGTTTTAACAAGGGTAATTTTTTCTATTATGAACAATAACTGCCGCAAATTAAAACAGAATCAAATAAGTTTTTCCTGAATTGTAAAGGACTCGAGGCCTCTTGATTTAGGTGAAGATCAGTTAAGAGAAAGGGGTAGTTTACCTACAACGTTTTATGTTTTAACAAGCGTAAAGTACTTAATTTTAATAAATAAAGTATCCTGATAAGAAGATCATAATAATCCACTGTAGAAACATAGATGAAATATCTATAAATGAAAAGGCTAGTTGAACGGGAGGGGGTAATTTTCTATAAATGAAAATTATATTTGAAGGGGGAGGGGATAATTTTTTATTGTGTACTACGTTATCGGCAACAAAGAAGTAGTTTGTTGTTAAAATTCCTTCACGGGCTGTTTGGCCGTAGTCCTGTTTTCTGCAAAACCAGACGTTTCGGCAGTGCCATCGACTTACATCATTAGTGAAAATCGAGTGCGATAACGTGAGGTGGTATTCGTTAGTGACCACAGTACTGTGGTTAAGACTGAAGCAGTAAGTAGAAAGAAGTAGATTCTATGGAAATATTTCCTTTCAAAAATGATTTTAAATATAATTCTTAGAACATGGAAGTCATGTATGGTTCTCCATACCGATATTTTCATGTTTTGATGGTAGTACAATCAGAATCTGCCGTTATCCCGAACACGATTTTTTTCGCCATGACCTTATGGAACATGGAAGTAAAATGAAACATAAACTCATGCAACTTTGAAGTTTACCCAAATTATTAAAGTTCAGATTGCAATCATTTGTACAACGACAATAAATAAGTGTATTGATATATTTTTTAATTTTAAAAAATCCTGACAATTAAACAGACATGCCATAAACAACATAAGCATTGCAAAAACTAATGATATCCTGTAGTTTTATTATAAACTACTAACGCTTATTTTACATCTGACCAACTGACAGCTCTAAGAATTGATTCCTGTAATAATAGCATCAGTTTTAAATTGTGTCCACCACATACTGGTCCCCAAAGGAATAAGAACGTTTTTTATGAAATGCTAAATTATTAGTTGTTAATATATAAATAGCTGAGTTAACTTTGAACCTGTTCATTTTAAACTTGCTGTCCTTGTCAGGACTAGCCTTCTTATTTATTTATTTTATTTTATTTTATTTTTTGTAAAAGCTATACCTTCTAAACTTACTGTAAAAATGTCTTCCCTATACTGTTCTAATGTTAAATATTTTCTCTAAAACTTTATGAATTTGTTGCAAATTGGTATTAATTGTGCTCTGTCCTTGTTACTTAACAAAATTATTGTTTTCATGCAAAATAAAAATGTGGCATGTAGTAACACATGTATTTATTAAAAACTAATAAATATTATTATTGTTTATAATAAACATATCAGCAGATGTTATATAACACTGCTAATATAATTGTTTAATAAACTGTTATATTTCTTTTTTATGAAAGCCTTTAAAACATAGTACTAAACACAATACAATCATGTACAAACAAGTAACCAAGTGCATTGAATCATTTCTCAGTTACTTCTAATCTAGTGGATGAAGTGGGCAGTATATTCAGTAATTTTTTATTTGAAAATGTTATTAGATGCATTTATGAATCTAAACTAATATTTCAATATAAACTTGCAAAAGATATTGTTTGGTGTCACTTCAGATTTCTAGCAATTTTTTAAAGAATTAAGTTGATGTCCTCTAGCCTCAAATTGTTAAATTCTAGAAACCAAGTTGATTCCCATGTCAGCTCAAATAAGGTTGCAGTTGAAGGTTGAATAGGGCTTAAGTTTTAGTGTAGCTAAGTACATTTTATATTATTGAAGAAAACACCTTTAACACAAGATATTTAAAACAATGTTCCATGTTCTTGTGTTTGAATACGCAAGTATGTAATTTTTGATTTTATAGTAAACTTTTATATACCAGTAATAGAACATATATTAATTTTTTAAATAAATAAAAATAACTAAAGCTCTATGACTCTGACTATTTAATTTAATTATGTTATTGTCTATGAAACAATAATTATTGTGGATTATAAAAAGCATTTTAATAAAAACCATTTGAAAGTTAACAATTAACTTTAATTTAAAGTGCGTCAATTTATTAAAAGCAAGTAGTTTAATAAATATGGTAATAACATTGTGGTATGAAGCAGTATACTCTTATTTTGTTATTTTGCAAAACTAGTCAAGGAAAAATATTTATCTTATTGTTATTTGAAAATTGAGTTTATTTGAATCTTGAAACTCATCATTAGCAAAGAAAAAACTATTACATATTGTAAAACTACAGTTAGCTATACACAAAAGACAGTAAATGAACAATATAGAATAATTAATCAACATCAATGAAAGTACCTACATTCTGTTAGCAATAAGAGAAAGTAATTATGATATAAAGAAGTTTAAATAATTAATCTACACATACCAAAATATATATATTATTTTGTTTGTGGCTAGTAATAATCACAGTTGTGACTATATTTACTATGCATATTTAAATATAATATGTGTAATGAAGATAAAAATCTGCATTATAGGCTTTTTACATTTGCCCTATCCAATATACTGCCACATCTGTTTTATGCATTATGAATCAGAAATATGAAACTTGTTCAGTTCCTCCTATTGGAGATGATTTGGGCCTATTTGTGTGCCTATAGTATATACATTTGTGTACATAGTACCTATGTAAAGAACACTTCAATCAAATGAGGAACACTGCTATAAGGAAATTAACTATAGAAAGTTAAAAATATCGGTATGGAGAACCATACATGACTTCCATATTCTAAGTTACATTGCCCAGCGATCCACAGGAAGCAAATTGATGTCCATTTTTTCGGCTTGCACGCGTTATGTTGGTGTGGGTTTCGGCACTTTCCATTTAAAAAGCGTGCAAATGTAAGAAAATAAACATGAGTGAGGCCAGAAATAACGTGAATTGTGTGTGTGTGTGTGTGTGTGTGTGTGTGTGTGTGTGTGTGTGTGTGTGTGTGTGTGTGTGTGTGTGTGTGTGTGTGTGTGTGTGTGTGTGTGTGTGTGTGTGTGTGTGTGTGTGTGTGTGTGTGTGTGTGTGTGTGTGTGTGTGTGTGTGTGTGTGTGTGTGTGTGTGTGTGTGTGTGTGTGTGTGTGTGTGTGTGTGTGTGTGTGTCTTACCTGCCTTTTTATTGCTGTAGGCATAATAATAAAATGGAAACGTAAACATTACATAACTGAGATATGCTTACCTGCCACGAACGATATATTATTTTATACATGGAGGAGTTCAGTGACATACACACGTACAGAAGTCATCTTCAAAAATACTAGAAGTCGTCCACGCTTTTATGTTGGCAGTGTAACTTACAGGAAGTTTTTTGATGTTTTTAAAACATCTAGGATGCAAACTTTTCCCGATAACTAAAAGTTTCCTTTTTTCGGTTCCCGTCATGTTCGCACAAACAAAAACTGTAACTCTTTGTTTAGAGAGCTTCCCACCAACACACTTTTCATTTTTATTAAATTTGAAAGTCTTATCTGGAGTTAATTTATAAAAAATTCCGGCTTCATGTCCATTAAAGATGTCTTCATCTTTATATGATCGTCTAATTTCTGGCCAAGTGTTACGCACCCAATCGCCTGTAACGTTCAGATCTACGCATTTTGCCTCACCACAAATTTTTGCAAAGGAAATCGAGTGTCGGGCCTTAAATCGATCTAGCCATCCGTTGGAGCACGTAAAATGGCTGGCGCCGGCAGTCCTGTTACAGTGCTTATCGCTTGCATACAATGTATGTCTGTAGCCATGGGCTAGCGCGCGCGCGCGCACATATATGAGTTTATATGAAATTTAGAGTAAAATATCTGAGAAATATTTGACGCTATAACAGAGTAGTACAATATTTAGTGACGTTAAAACCGGGAATTTTTATAATGTTAAAGATATCAGTTTGACCGGACTTATGACAAAATAACGCTACACCCGAGTTGACGTAACAACCGAGGCCGTAATAACCAAGTTCCACTGTATATATAAAGATATTAACTCAAACATAATTTACATTAAAATGAAAAAATTATAATTTTATTGCCTGGCAACAAAATTATTTTATTTTTAACAATTACCATTGTTTCAAAAAGTTTAAATAAATTTTCAAGTACTTTACTCTTGTTAAAACGTAAAAGTAAACTACCCCTTCCCCTTAACCGATCTTCACCAAAATCGAAAGTCCTTGAGACCTCTACAATTCAGGGACGTATGCAAAAAATTATTTGATTCTGTTTGAATTTGCGGCTGTTATTGTTTGCCATAGAAAATACGCTTGATAAAAAACGTTGCAGGTAAACTACCCCTTCCCCTTAACCGATCTTCACCAAAAACAATAGGTCTTGAGTACTCTACAAATCAGGGCTGTATGCAGAAAATTATTTTATTCTGTTTGAATTTGCGGCTGTTATCGTTTGCCATATAAAATACCCTTGTTAAAAAAACGTTGCAGGTAAACTACCCCTTTCCCTTAACCGATCTTCACCAAAAACAATAGGTCTTGAGAACTCTACAATTTAGGGCTGTATGCAAATAATCTTTTGATTCTGTTTGAATTTGCGGCTGTTATCGTTTGCCATAGGAAATACCCTTGTTAAAACATAAAACGTTACAGGTAAACTACCCCTTTCCCTTAACCGATCTTCACCAAAAACAATAGGTCTTGAGAACTCTACAATTCAGGGCTGTATGCGAAACATTATTTGATTCTGTTTGAATTTGCGGCTGTTATCGTTTGCCAAAAAAAAAAAAATGTCCCTTGATAAAAAAAAACCGTTGCAGGTAAACTACCCCTTTCCCTCAACCGATCTTCACCAAAAACAATAGATCGCGAGTACTCTACAAATCAGGGCTGTATGCAAAAAATCATTTGATTCTGTTTGAATTTGCGGCAGTTATCGTTTGCCATAGGAAAAAAATCTACACACAGACACACACACACACACACACACTTTTCGGAAAACGACTTTTTTTCATGTTTTGAATGTAGTAGAATCAGAATCTGCAATAATCTCGAACACGATTTTTTTCGCCATCACCATACTTCCATTCCTTAAGGAATATGGAAGTAAAAATTGTAGAGCTTGTGAAATCATTATAAAATATTCTGGCCAATTGTATCTGCAACAGTAACCTACCATTGCTAAAATGTAACTGAATTTTTATCAGAACACGTTCTGCAGTATGTGATACGTTATATAATATTAAACATTAAGAAACAGGTCAGTTTATTCCCATTCCCAAGATAATTGTAATCCCTTGAAATCTGTGTAACACATGCCTTACTATGAACTGCTGTGACAGGAGTATGTAATATACAAACTAATTCAAATTACACAGGGTAGTAAAGTATACAACATCTGCAATTAATGCAGTAGAACATGTTGCAGATCCGTAGAATCTATAGAAAATGCACAAACTTTTTTCCGTCAGTCCTCTGTGACAAACAATTGATTGTATTGTTTGATAGAATAATAAGCATGTATAATAAAAATGTAGATCGGAGGTTCTTGACATGTTTAAAATTTACGCCCCCTTTAAAAAGTTATGTGAACATTGATTCCTTTGTGTGTGTGTGTGTGTGTGCGCGCGCCATGTGTAGACTGACCAGGCATGTTAAATTAAACTTCAATGTTGTTTTAAATGCTTTTATATTACAATATTTTGCTTACGTATTTGGTTGAAGTAAATGCCATAGTAATATTGATTAATTACTAATTTAATTATTCAGTATAAATGTTAAATTACATACCTAGTCAGTTTTAAATGTCTTCTTTGTTACTTGCATCTTGTCCTTTGCTGTGACTGTCACTGTCACTTTTGTGCAGGTTAATGATAAATGCATTGCATATTATCATTACACAGACCTTCTTTCACATCATTTTCCTGTTGCAATTGTTCAGCACGGTGCACACTCTTCATCAGGTCTTCACTGGTTACATGGCTGAGCATATCTTCTAAAAGTCTTCTTGCTTCCTTATTTTAAAGGTGACATTTTTGTTCTTTTACAGGACTACTTCTTCTTTTCCTTGTGTCCGTATGAGTTTGATTGGGTTGTACTGGCAGTGGTAGGGTGGTAGGCGAATCACTTCATGACCCACATCCAGATCAATGATGTCAAGCTCATACTGTCTGTATGAGTTTCTGTACCATCTCACAATATTCACAAGATCTCTGGCTGTGTGGCATAGATTGTGAGATAGACCTTTAAAGGTCAGCCATTAACCTAATATCTGCTTTTATTGGTTTTGTTGGTATTTTTTTCCTGAAGTTAATAGTGGTAGCTCACCTTATAGCTCAACATGCTTTAACAGTGATTCATCATCATAGCAAGTCAAATATTCATTCTAGGAGCTTCAGTAACTGGATCACAAAAATCACCTTTGATCATAAAATCCTGCCATTGTACATTTTTCTGTGGTCCTGACTGATCAGGTTTCATCTAGGTAAATTTTTTGCCGCTGAAGGTTTCTTACCTCAAATCATGCATTTTTTATAGGAATGTTACTCTCACTGCAAAAATATTATTTCTTTCCATTAAAAACCAGCTACCATCATTTTAACTTACCATCATCCAGCTACCATCACCAACTTAAATCCAATCCAATTTGCTTCAATATCTTCCATGTGGATTACATCTTCCAATGATTATATTTTTCCCTCAATGATTTTTTTTCACAAGTTAGATATTCCCTATGATCGTAAAACTTGTATACACTACTCCACACAACATTACTCCTTATGAAAATCATCTAAATATGTGATCCATTTGTTATGAACTTTTTCTTGTAGGAACAAAAATTTATTGTCTGCAGGAATCTCAGTGTTATTCATAAAGTTGAAATTTTGGCATTTATTTCCTTCTGAACACTGTTTATTTGGTGAACACTTTGAATTGACAATGAACATGCTGCTGCTGTTGTTTTTTTGGATGTCAGTAAACACTTCACAAAAGTTAGCATATAGTCAGTCCATTACAAGGTCTATAACTGTGTGTGTGTGTGTGTGTGTGTGTGTGTGTGTGTGTGTGTGTGTGTGTGTGTGTGTGTGTGTGTGTGTGTGTGTGTGTGTGTGTGTGTGTGTGTGTGTGTGTGTGTGTGTGTGTGTGTGTGTGTGTGTGTGTGTGTGTGTGTGTGTGTGTGTGTGTGTGTGTGTGTGTGTGTGTGTGTGTGTGTGTGTGTGTGTGTGTGTGTGTGTGTGTGTGTGTGTGTGTGTGTGTGTGTGTGTGTGTGTGTGTGAAAGCTGTAAATGGGATGATTGCTGGCAATCGACCACGTTTACCAATATTCACTGCTCCATAGTGGTGAATATTGGCAATTCAATTTCTTTTATCAGATTTCAATTGTGTGTATCAGTATTCAAAATATCCAGTATGGTGAATACCAGTAATTGTGAGGATATGCTTGTGTATGTTAAAAATAAACCTGTTATGGTATGCTTTGAAATGCACAACAGTAACTTCGTGGTTAGGAGAGTGGGGTAGTTGTATTTTGTAGTTGTATGCTACTGTAGTTGTATTTTGTATTGTGCCATGTAATTCCATGTTGTGCTGACTTTTTGAATCAGAAATGAATTGTGACGTTAATCAAATAGTTTCTCATGGTGCTTTTTATAAAAAGTTTATTGAAACTGCCAAAAGACAGTCTGACAAAAGACAAAATTTTGCAAACTTGTTGATGAGGTAACTGCTGCTAAAGAGAAAACAACAGGAAAGCAACCCCAAGATTACAAGCAACTGAAGCATTATGATGTACTATGAGTAGGAGACTTCTAAGTTGATCTTGCTCTTTGAAGCAGGCAACACCATATTTTAGTATTTCCTACAAAACAATGAGATTTACAAAGTTTTATCTGAAACCCATTAGAGAACTGGGTATGGAGGTAGAACCCAATTTTTGAAACAACTTCAGGACCAGTACAGAAATATAACATATGAAATTGCTTCACTATACTGTTACGACGGTCTAACTGATCGTCGTATGGTACAGTCGAAATTGAAATACAAGACACCAATGAAACCACTAATCACCAGCTTTAATTATCATAATTAACCGTTTGAAATCAACAAGATTATACTCGTGCAATAATTCAGTTAAATTTGTCCACATGCAATAATAATGTCAACTAATAGAGTCCCGCACAATAACACTTCACCACAATACTTCGAACCTCACTTGAAAAAATCGCCACTTAAACGCACTGAGTAATCACCTGACATCAACTGAAACTAAGCGTTGCTGAATGCTTATATTTATACCCCGCTGAGTTTCCAGAATAATCTGTCACTTTGGATGATGTGTTAAACAAACAGGTGCTCTCAAATCCACTAGAAACCTTGTCCTTGAACTCAGTACGCTGATCGCGCAGTTGATGCATCGTAAGTGTCATATAATCGTCTTTCATCACAAAGCAGCAGTAATATGTATCCACATACACACATTACAGCTGGGCTCTGCTGGGATAGGCAAGATACTTATATAACGTTTTGTATTACATAACAATACATTTCTCTTTGTAAGAAATATCAGATCAAACATAGTGTACCCAAAAAATGACTGGTCACAAAGCCTGTCTGACCTGAACTTGAGTGGGCAGGTTGACATGATTGGTATGCAATCAAAAAAGGATGGGAATTTTAATTTATCGTGGTCTGTCAGGATCATTTGACAAAATTTATATAGCTAGGACCATTAAAATGTAACAGCTGAAGCAGTAGCATATAATCTAGAGATATTTTTAATATTTGGTTCACCAACAATCCTCCAGTGTGACAATGGATGTGAAATTGCAAATGGTATAATTAAAGAAGTTGTTCAATGTGGGACGTAGTTAAAATTGTACATGGTAAGCCACATCATAGAGTCAAAGCTTTGTAGAAAAGGTGAATCAAGACATCCACAATTTTTTTTTTGCCCTTTAAATCATTTAATTCAACATGGTTGAATGGTAACCATGTGGTTAGAGGATTTAAAATTTGTTTATGAGACACAACCTTTCATTAAGGTATACAGTAGCCTCCATATGAAATGATGTTTTGTACCAAAGTTAAAAGGGGACTCAAAACTTCGGTTGCACCCTGATTCGTACCTTATATCTGAAGAGGATCTTGAAAACCAAATTAAATAGATGAGTTAGAAAGATGTAACAAACAAAATTGCTGCATTAGCAGAAAGAAAAATTATTTATAATAAAGAAGAAGGAGAGAATGTATAGTTTATGGAAAAGAAACTTCAAACACTCACTTCTGCCTCAAGTGTTCATTCTATATGTGGCATATCTAAAGGTTATGGTGCATCAATTATATATTAGTTGTGTATTAAAAAAGAAAAGGTAAACAACAAGCAAAAATATCGGTATGGAGAACCATACATGACTTCCATATTCTAAGATTTATATTTAAAATCATTTTCGAAATGAAATATTACCATAGAAACTACTTCTTTCTACTTACTGCTTCAGCCTTAACCACAGTACTGTGGTCACTAACGTATACCACCTCACGTTATCGCACTCGATTTTCACTGATGATGGAAGTCGATGGCATTGCCGAAACGTCTGGTTTTGTAGAAAACATTGGACTACGGCCAAATATCCCGGGAAGGAATTTTAACAAAAACTACTTCTTTGTTGCCGATAACATTGTACACATATATATAAAAAATATGCATAAAATTAATGGCTTGTATAAGTTAATGATTGATCTCCATTAAGTAGTGCTCAATTTTCCAAAGTTTTAATATTATGATGTCCGTAATTAAAACATCAGAGCAGGTTTAGTGTGAATGAGGGTACACCGTGGACAAAAATTTTCAACATTTCCTATTAAGCGTTGCTTAGAGCAAAGCTGCGAATCTACAGTGTATGTTTCACAGAACAAACACGCGAAAAAGAAGGAGCGCTCCGAAGTCACTCATGGACCCTCAGCATATTGCAGAGGGTTCATTCCCTAAAGACGAAAAGTCTGTCTATGAATCGTTCCTCTGTAAACACGTGCAGTTACACTGCCCAGCGACCCACAGGAAGCAAATTGATGTCCATTTTTTCAGCTTGCACGCGTTATGTTGGTGTGGGTTTCGGCACTTTCCATTTAAAAAGCGTGTAAATGTAAGAAAATAAACATGAGTGAGGCCAGAAATAACGCGAATTTTGTGTGTGTGTGTGTGTGTGTGTGTGTGTGTGTGTGTGTGTGTGTGTGTGTGTGTGTGTGTGTGTGTGTGTGTGTGTGTGTGTGTGTGTGTGTGTGTGTGTGTGTGTGTGTGTGTGTGTGTGTGTGTGTGTGTGTGTGTGTGTGTGTCTTCCCTGCCTTTTTATTGCTGTAGTCGTAATAATAAAATGGAAACGTAAACATTACATAACTGAGATATGCTTACCTGCCACGAACGATATATTATTTTATACATGTATTTATTATTACTCATACATAATTTACATTAAAATGAAAAAATTATAATTTTATTGCCTGGCAACAAAATTATTTTATTTTTAACAATTACCATTGTTTGAAAAAGTTTAAATGAATTTTCAAGTACTTTACTGTTGTTAAAACGTAAAAGTTGCAGGTAAACTACCCCTTCCCCTTAACCGATCTTGACCAAAATCGAAATTCCTTGAGATCTCTACAATTCAGGGATGTATGCAAAAAATTATTTGATTCTGTTTGAATTTGCGGCTGTTATCGTTTGCCATAGAAAATACCCTTGATAAAAAAACGTTGCAGGTAAACTACCCCTTCCCCTTAACCGATCTTCACCAAAAACAATAGGTCTTGAGTACTCTACAAATCAGGGCTGTATGCAAAAAATTATTTGATTCTGTTTGAATTTGCGGCTGTTATCGTTTGCCAAAAAAAAATTTCCCTTGATAAAAAAAACCCGTTGCAGGTAAACTACCCCTTTCCCTCAACCGATCTTCACCAAAAACAATAGGTCGTGAGTACTCTACAAATCATGGCTGTATGCAAAAAATTATTTGATTCTGTTTGAATTTGCGGCTGTTATCGTTTGCCATAGAAAAATCTACAGACAGACAGACACACACTTTTCGGAAAACGACTTTTTTTCATGTTTTGAGTGTAGTACAATCAGAATCTGCAATAATCTCGAACACGATTTTTTTTTGCCATCACCATACTTCCATTTCCTTAAGGGATATGGAAGTAAAATAGCCAAAGACAGTTTACATAAACAAAAAATGTGCAGTTCTCAGAAAAAGTTTCCTCCTGCCCCAATTGGTGATACAGTAAATGTCTCTGTATCTGATGTTGATTGCAGTAGGACTGATCTGCAAAATATTTTAGCAGCTGTGGTTGTGGTCCATGACAATGATTTTCACTGACTTGGTAATGCACATGGAACATTCAGTAAGCGATATACACTAGGAACAAATTTGTAGTCTGCAAAAAGGGACTTCTTAACACAGAAGATGTTTCTTCAAAGAAGATTTCTCTTCATGTTAAACATTCCAAAAACATTACATCTTACAGCCATAATTGTGGTTGTCACCACTCTGCTGTAAAACAATTTGTTGTTTCATAATCAACTTGTATGTAACAAGTTCACAAGTCCAACACAAATAATACCAGTTGCTCTCTGAAAGTACTTTTTAGAATATACAGTCATCGGTTGTAACTTATACTTATTGTTGTGGTCAGTCAACTCGTATGAATAAATGAAACTTGAATAACTATTAGTGTCACTACTGGTCCACTCTGTATTCTTCCAGTCCAAAGTAGCATTTGTTTCTAATATTGATGTTTATGTCATGTCATTAGTGACATTAGCCAGAGATTCCAAGTAAATAAAACTATACTCTTTAAGAGTTTTAAGCTACGTGACTACATTTAATCTTTGCTATCGGACTGCCCTACACATCATATACTTTGTCTTCTTGATTCATTGTGTCATTGAAGTGACAATCTCTAAAGCTTCAAGCAATATACTGCCTTGTAGAAATAATGATCTCATCAGCACAAACAAGAAGGGAGTGAGAATATGTGTCACATTATTGCATTTGGGAATTACTAAAGGTGTTTCTAAAGTTAAAAGGAGTAACAATAAGGGAGTGCACAGGGCATCCCATGTTATAAAGAATCAAGACTAGTCTGACTTCACTTTTACACAGCACAATACTCTTTATAAAGTTATGCTAATAAGATTAACAGTTTTAAGTGTGGGAATTCAAGTTCATTGTCATGTACAATCCCTCTGTTCTAATTATTATCATACACAGGTGTAAAATATACAATAGTGAGCATGTGAAATTCTAGAATTCTCTCTACTATCTGTTCTTTCTCTCAGAACAGAACGTCCAGTTTTAAATAAGGTTTTAACATGTTGCTTGTCTCTTTTCAAATTTCCACCTATTCATTGACATTGTATGGATATGGTTCAATTGTTTAAAACTTTCTGTCTCTTCACAATATAAAATGTGTAATACCTTTTTTATAAGAAACTAGATGACCCGGCAGACTTTGTCCTGCTGCTATTAATGCCCGTCATACTTGAATTCGTTGTCGTTCTGCTAATAGATGAAGGCCTCTGTTTTCATTAGTTAAACGTTGACGTGCCTGTCTGTGTCGTAATCTGTCAGCTTCTAAACGTTGACTGCGCTGCTCTCCACTTTCTTCCGCGCGTGAACGTACATTTAAATTCCTAATATTTTCATTCTCCTGCGAGTGTTGTTCCTCCGTTCTTCTTTGTCGTCGCGCCTGCTCGTTTTGAGCATGTTGTGATTTTCGACCGATGTTTGCCCGCCGTCTTCTTGGCATTTTTCTATCACAAATTTCACAAATGTATATATGAAAATAAAATGTTTTAATTGTAACAATTTTATAAATACATCACGTAGCATTGCGATTATATTGAATTTCCTTTAATTGATTTGTTGTTTGCAGCACATTCCTAAACAAAATGTAAATAGAACCTACCATTGAGTTTATATTAAATTGCCGGTAATTGATTTGTTATTTGCAGCACATTCCTAAACAAAATGTAAATAGAGTATTATATTCACCACTAAACAAAATGTAAATACAGTATTATATTTACCACTGTGTTTTCTAATCACTGTGTTTTTCACCCCACCTCCCAACGTGGACCAAAACACCTATCCTATGTTGCTTCTCCCGTTGCATAAAATATTTCTGGCAAGTTGGTTGAAATCGGTCCTGCCGTTTTTCATATTTTCCATTTTTGACAACCCCCCTCAAACCGCCCATTTATTAAGCCCAAGGGTCCAAAAATTTTCAATAGTGCATACTGTACATGCATGTAAAATTGTTACTTCCATCGAAATTCCCATTAATTCGATACCCCATATGCTGTATTTTCATTTTTTCCAATTTTTGCCCCCCCTTGGCCAAACTGACACCCCCAAATGCCCAAAAATTTTAAATAGTGCATACATGCATGTAAAATTGTTACTTGCATGGAAATTCCCTTTAATTCGATACCCCATATGCGGTATTTTCATCTTTTTCAATGTTTACCCCCCCCCTTCGGGCCAACCTCACACTCGGCACATGTAAACCTTACTCTGAACCTAACGAACATATGATGCGAATATGAGCTCTATCGGATAAGTGGTTCAAACATTTAAGAACATGTGCAGACGTACACTGAATTTTTATATATAAAGATTAACAAATATTTTCCAGTATTGCAAGTATTGTTAATAATTTATTTTATTGTCACTTGCATAGTTAGAACTTTAGTATAAACACTTTTGGTTGACAACCAATAACGTTTTAATGATACTGTTGTTATCCAACAGCAAACATTTTACCCATTCTGCGATCTGAGATCTTCAGTGGCATCCTTTAACTTCAAACCATTTGGTGTTAACAGTAATATCAATAAAGCATGGTTGCCAATTAAAACAGTATTGTTATTGATTAATATTGATGGTTAAAAATTACTGTCACAAGCATCAAGACTGATTAGAACCAGCAGTTTTATAGTTCCATGGTTTTAATCTCCTTTTTTTAAAAATAATGCTACAAATTATTTTCAAATAAAATGTGTGGCACATTTTATAAATAAATTTATTGTTATCTAATTATTTGAGACCTTCAGTTTTCTATATCAGAGTCTGTTAGTATTTCTACATTTTCGATATCAGGGCTGAGAAATTCTTCTGCACTTTCTTTTGGCCACAGTTTTAAAGATGTGTGTTGCACCTAAAAAATATATTAAATTACTTAGTAGGCAGTGCATACTAAAAAATGTAAACTTTTTGTACAACATAAGTTATAACATACATTTACAACATAAATTAATTCTAACAGAAACTGTTTTAGAAAGTTTCATTATGTCAATCACATGTACCCAAGCAGTAATCTATAAAATAAAGATTAAAATGTTTATACAGACTAGCAGTACAGTCACCTACAAGAAATTAAGTAGTTTGTAATTATAGAGTTCCATGGAAAACACAGCATGTCACAAATTCCAACTATCTTTTTGTTGAATACTGTATAGAGCAGTGGAGACTTCAAATAAAATAAGTTTCAAGTAAAACTAGTTAAAATGTAAACTTCTATAGTATTACTGTGTCCTCTTTCACAATTAATTCTAAAAGTTGAAAATAGAAATTACTATGGAACATTAAGTTAACAGAAGAAGTAATAAAAGGAGAGTTGTATGGAGATAGACATAATAGGGATTATCAAAACAAGATACAAATATGTGAATATATTTAGTATTATAGAAAAGTCAAAAATTAATTCAGTCATCATTATTAAAAATAAACAGTAAAATTTATATCCCCTAAATCCTGGGATAATGTAATAGTCAGTTGAAGAACTAGTGAACAGACCACATAAAGTTACTATGAAGCAAGATGACTGAATATTTACTAATGACAGAACATATAACACTCAAATATTGATCCTTTTATATTCTTCCTATTGTAGATGTCCTGACTACTAAACTACTGTGTGATAATCTATGTAGATTTTGCGTTTTTAAATGTGATGATGCTTTATTGGAATCACAATACTTTAATGACCTGACCAGAATAGAACTTGAAAAAAAACATTAAACACAACACTTTAAGTTAATTTTTTGATTGATTTTCAATGTGATATGAGAATTAGGAATTTCAGCAATATACATTGGTCCTAACAGTGTGTGTATTAGTAGGAAAGGTAAATCACTTAGACCACTGTACTCAAACTTCTTGTAAAAAAAAAAGAAATAAGATTTGCTAAGTATGCCCAAATATCTTGAGTAACAGTATTGTATAATTTAACAATGTATGAGAATGTAATAGCAATTTTTAGCATCAGCAGTTATATTAATGTTTCGGCTATAAGTGAATTTTCATGTATATTATCATTAACTCTATGTGTGAATTTTTGAATTTTGTTGTCCATGACATGTCCATTGATTAACTAATTATAATCAACAACTCTATGTCTGAGGAGTAGATTCCTTATCATATGTAATTTTAAATAGGTTCATTTATTGACAGTAATATGTTCATTTATTATTATTTAGTTCTGTGTTTGTTTAATTATGTAAGCACTGTGCTGATAATATATGTACTTTTGTATATTATGTATGTGATATTGTGTTGATACATAAAAAAGATGAAAGTTGATTGCCCAGTAAGTTGTCAGCCTCACAATAAAAAAGCCAGTTTTTCAATTTAGAATAAATTTTATTTTTCAATATAGTTTCCTCTAACATCAATTCACTTAGTCCAGCAGTGCTCCAGAGTCATTAAATTTCAGAGATCCAGAAAGTCTTGGATTATCATGTTTGATTCAAATGCCTGAACGTCATGATACGACCACGTACAAATTCAGCACTCCCTTTGTTTACTGCCGAAATGAAAGAACAGTGTCCCCATAAATGTTTACTTTCTTGCGATGAACTTCTATCAGTTGTAAACTATTACTTACAAAAAACCTTATCACTGCTTGATGTTCAATCTTTCCATTTTAAAAATTACACCATTTTTTTACTTTAAACAATATGTAAAGGAAACTGACGGAATAACTTCATATTTCTCAGGTTTACTTGCAACCTATGTGTAACAAAAACTCAAAGCATATTGTCACCATGAATGCACTCTACAGAGAAGGCCAAGACTTACTGGGGAAGCCTTGTATGTATTATTTTAAGCCTTATATTGTATTATGTGTCAGTGTTTGATAAAACCAATGAGATATGCCACATTTTTCATAAAATTAATTAGCTCATAAATTATATTATGTATGCATTTCATTACAGATTCTTAATTTATCTATTAGTAAAAAAAATACCAAATTCTGTGGAATGGCTCAAAACTTTCATCTAATGATTTAACATTTTTCAAGTTGGCTTATGTTTATGTCATACAATATAGAAACAAGTTTAATGAAACACGAAAACCTAATGATAAAGAGCCAATGGTACTTTATTTTGAGAATCTGAAAACGCATGTACATATTAATAATTATGTGCATATTTCCAGACTACTTTAGGATATATAAACCCAAGCCCTAATTACAATAATCAGTATTAACAGTATTAATTACCAGACTTGATATTGTAATTTCATTAGTTGTAAGAAAATATCTTGTTTAAAAAAAAAAAATTGTATTTGGTCACTTGTCTTCCATGACTTTTATATTCACTTAACATACTTACAGAGAATTGTATACAGTAGGAAGAGGTTAGTGTGTAACAAAAATTTTGAAAATCCTAAACTAAGTTTTAAATATAATGTTATTGCCTTTGTTACATAATTTTATTTTATGTATGGAATCGCATAGAAAATTTTCTGAGTTATTAATAATCTGTAAAAATTGAGAATAATTAAAAATCATTCAGTCACTGACTAATTTTCATTCTTTTATTTAATTATTTGTGATGTTTAACTAACAGTCTCTCAACTCCTATTATTGGAGAATCATTAGAATTTCAAACAGGAAAACCTTAGAACCCAGCCTCTCTAAATGAATTCATACGTCACCGTCTATGTAAGGACATTTGTTAAAACATTATCTCTTAAAATTCTATGCTCCTCTTGTAAACAATCCTAAAAAAATTGTAAACAGCCTATGAAAGCAATTTTATTAACGTTGAAAATATTATTTTAATTGCCAACATAATATCGTGTACTGGTTTCTGGATTCACTCATTTCAAATATGAGGTAAAAACTTAAGAATTAAAAATGGTAGATTTAAAACTGCAATTCATAAACTAAAGATAAACCATTACAAGTATTGTAATATTATTGGAAGTGTGTAGAAATGTATATACTTTTAGCAGAAATATAAAGTAGCCAACCATACGCACAATATTTATTATTTTTAATTCATGAAAATTATTTTTTTAAACTAAATAATAGTTGGAGCTTAGATAACCTTTCCAGAACAAGTTTTTACAAAATAAAATATTTTTTGTTTCTAATTAGCATCTAAAACATTATTTTCATCTTAAATTTTGTTCATATGTACAAAAAAATGAGTGTATAGACAACTATTACCATTGCACACTATTTCAATATAGTGTTGTAATTTTGTCTGTATCCATGTCCTATTTACACATAAAAAAATTATGTGATAAAGCTAGGCGGTTGATTTGTTGTAACAGATTAGAAAATTGCAATTTGTTCCATTCTGACTCCATTACCAATCCTTGATTTCACCTGTAGATACACTCTGGAAATGCTGCTAATAAGTACTTAGCTATTTTTAGTTGTAACTGAATGAAAAAATGAATGCAAGTAAATGTGTCTAAAACATTAATACTTTTATTAATATAATCCAAGAAGATATGTTCCTCCTTCAAATTTCACTTTCTTTTTTTTTACTTTCTTTGCAAGATGCCAGAACATGAATCATGGGGTACCTACTTTTGAATGGTGGGGCCTAGATAAAAAACGTTTTTGTTGCTGCTGAATGAAGGGCATTTGGGATCTACATTTAAATACTACTGAATTTATGATTCCGTTCATTCATAATATGCATAGGCGAAGTCTACACAAATTATTTGCACAGTGTTAATAGATTAAAAACTAAATGATTGTTCCGATTTAAAATTACGAGGAATTTTTAAAATTTATAAATTGGAAATTTTGGGCTTCCAAACATACAAATGTAATCTTTTCAAGTGTACCCTCTGACCTAAAATACTAACAAACATTTTTGAATTTAGTAAGTGTAGAGAGTGGCCCTTTTTAGCAAGGTGTTACAGAAAGCACTGTGTATAAATTGTTCAAATGACTGATTTTTTTATTCAAAAGATATTTTTGAAATAACTGAAGAATTTTTTTACTACAAAATTTAAAAAAAAGGTGGCACAAGTACGAGGTAAAAAAGTGGACAATGTTGACATTAAAAAAAGTGAAGCGCTTTTCTTATAACATAAACCTTTATTGTATGCTTATTCCGTTGTGTAAATACAGCTGGAATAATCGGTTAAATTTTAATTTCTACACTACTTTTGAGCTGTGCATAAAAACAATAAAAAATTAATGATAACATTTTCGTTGAATTTAATGATAAAAGAAGATGTGAAATTATTCCACTGTTATCTGTAAATAACAAAATGCATTATGAATTTATTATAATTGATTCACATTTAGTTTTAACAGTGTGCTTGCATATTAAAAAGAAAAACAATGAATTTAAAATGTATATGCATTATGAGGTAGCTCCTTATCATTTAACTACCTTTAATTATTTTGCTGTGTAGAAGACAACAAAAGTAAATTTTCATGACTTATTTACAGAACTGATTTTGAATGTTTGTGATACCAAAGAATTCACTTATGTGACTGATGGAGAGATATATAGGGTCAAATGGTAATTGAAAAATTTCCTCAGTATGTGGGTAGTGTCAGATAACTGCAAAATAATTATGGCAGAGTTGTTTTGAAGTTTGATGGGTACAAAAAAAAAGACAATAAGAAATAATGTCATTCATCTATTGATTGTATACTTGAGGAAGATATACCTCTCAAAATTGGTTAAATCATTTTTTTTTTTTTTTTGAAAGTAAGAAAAATAATATAAATTTCATGTTAAACGAAAAATTCTCAAGATATAATACAAAATAATAACAATTCATTTTAAAATGAAGTTGAGATCTAACAAGTAATTTTTGAAACAGCATTAGAGAAGCAACAAATTGTTATGATAGTTTTAATAACACCTTTAACTCCATGTGATAAAAATTTATTTTCTAAGGCTGTCAATGGAAAAATTCTTACAAACATTTTTTTTCATATAAAGTTTAGAAAAAAATTCTTAAATGCCAAGACCATATCATGTTATTGTACAATACTACGTCAGCTTCTTATAAGAGGTAAGAACACATTTGGAAAATGCGTTGAAAGATAAGATTTACAGGATGCTGCAAATATCATTAAGGAAGACTTCTAGGATTATATGCAGTATTGAAAAATATTGTTTACACACATTTAAAGTAAATTTTTTATCACAGTCAGTTACAGCTATTACTTACTAGTACAATAGCTTTTGCAGCACTTTGAGAGAGAACAAAATGAAAACCACGGTTACACAAACATAGAACACAACATGGAAATACTACACTACTTACCTAAAAGTAGAAAACTAAACACAGCAGAACAATATGAAATATACAGACATCACACACTACAACCAAACAACATATTAAATGACCAATTACACTATAGATCACATATACTTTTTGATACACTTGTTCAAACACACACTTTGAATCCCAGCACCAATTCCCTCCCACCAGCAACCCCCACCACACACACCTACAACCCGTAATGGTTACTTTGTACTGACACTCTGTATTTCAAATCCCACTGAGGAAGACGGACACCACGTCGAAACATTTGGGACATAAAACCAAAAGTAAGTGTTCACTAGTGAAAGTTTGAGTATATATATAATATTTAAAAAAGTGAATGAAGAGGATGTATCAACAAGACAATTATAACACCGCCAACACAGCGTACTACATCCATAAATACAGAAATGTCAGAGTACAGGTAACAAAAACTTCCTTGAACATCGCATACAACAAAACATGCCGCAAACACAACATTATACCCACACATGCACAAATCACAATAAAAAATAACACACACGCCGCACTACAAACCAAACGTAAAGCCGAAAAAATACACCTGGACAACATAATCAACGATTTATACTACAAAAAAGATACACTAAACAAAACAGCATACAACCTACACGTAAAACTTACACAAATATTATACCACATAGAACTCGAAAACATAATACAACATACACAGAACAATATAGATAAACTCCAATCAAAAATACAAAAAAGACAAAACAGGAAAATCAATAGCATCTTAACAAGCAGAAACGAAACAGTCCCTACACCGACACACAAATTTCACACACGTACAGTAAATATAACAAAGACCAATTTCACTAAAGCAGAAATAACCCTATTAGATAAAGGCTTAAAACACAATTTAAGAAACAATACAACCAATAACAACAATAATAAAAGGTATATACGCGACATAGTCATAGATGCTGAAACGGCCATACAACACACGCATAACAACGACCAAGACACTATACGACACAACATAAAACGCAAATTACAACACACACAACAACACGAACAAAAACACCATAATAACGAAATCCAAACACTAAAAAATATAAAACGTAATTTACAAGAACACAACCTAACCATACTCAAAGCAGATAAAGGTAACATAAACGGCATAATAGAAAAACAGGATCTAAATAACAAAATCGAAACATTTTTTACTGAAAACAATATAACCAAATTAAATAAAGACCCCACCACAAAATATCACAAACAAATAAATAAAATCATAAATAACACAAAACACATAATCACACCTGACAACATTAAATATCTGAAACAAATTAAACCAAACCCCCCTACACTGAATGAACTACCAAAAATACACAAACCTAATATCCCCATCAGACCACTTATAAACAACACACAAGCACCCGCACACAAAATAGCTAGACACTTAGATAAAACAACATAAATTTAACAAACAACACCACTGTCAAAAATAATTTAGATCTGGTGAATAAAACTCAACATGTCCACATTCCACACAATTCAACACTAGCTTCTTTTGACATAACAAACCTATACACCGATGTACCCATAAAAGAAACTATAACAACATTAGAACACTTACTAAAACTAAATAACACACCAGAAACACGCTTAAAAGAGATCATCCATCTCACCAAAATGATCAGCAAACAAAATTATTTCTCACACAATAACATGATTTACACACAAACAGATGGACTACCCATGGGCTCCCCTATATCAGGGATACTAGCGGAAATATTCGTACATACCATAGAACAAGAGAACATATTAAACAATAACAAATACATCAATAAAATCATATATTGGCACAGATATGTTGATGACATTTTACTCCTATACAACGGCAACAAAAGACAAATTGAAAATTTCCACAAATACATTAACACTATACACCAAAAATTAAAATTCACACTAGATTTAGAACAAAACAATAGCATAAACTTCCTGGACCTTACAGTTACCAAAACAAACAACACACACACACACACACACGTACAAAATACACAGAAAACCCACCACAACAGACATGGTCATACATAATTTCTCCAACCACCCAACTCAACACAAACATCCAGCTTTCAGCTACATGCTCCATAGGCTCACTTCAATACCCCAAAACACACATGACTACCAAGAAGAACTCAACACAATCAAATATATAGCAGTCAAAAATGGATACAATCCCGACTTAATAAACAAACTACACAAACGCATCCTAAACACAAAAAGTAAAACACATAAAACCAACAGTACACAACCCAGTAAATACATCACACTCACATACTACAATTCCAACACACACAAAATTGCTAACACATTCAGGAAACACAATTATAAAGTAGCATACAGGACTAACAACACCATCAAGAAACACATAAATAATACTAACAAAGACACAGACACATACAGCAAAACAGGTGTTTACAAATTAAACTGCAGTGATTGTAACCAGTTCTACATCGGCCAGATGGGAAGATCTTTTTCCTCAAGATACTCTGAACATTTAAAAGCCCTCACCACAAACTACATACACTCCACATTCGCCACACATTTACAAAATGAAAACCACGGTTGCACAAACATAGAACACAACATGGAAATACTACACTACTTACCTAAAAGTAGAAAACTAAACACACCAGAACAATATGAAATATACAGACATCACACACTACAACCAAACAACATATTAAATGACCAATTACACTATAGATCACGTATACTTTTTGATACACTTGTTCAAACACACACTTTGAATCCCAGCACCAATTCCCTCCCACCAGCAAACCCCACCACACACACCTACAACCCATAATGGTTACTTTGTACTGACACTCTGTATTTCAAATCCCACTGAGGAAGACGGACACCACGTCGAAACGTTTGGGACATAAAACCAAAAGTAAGTGTTCACTAGTGAAAGTTTGAGTATATATATAATATTGAAATAATTTTTAAACTTTACGTCATGATTTTGATGGGCAAAATTATTAATAATTAATGTCAGGACCATCATTTTCAATAACTCTCCTTCAATGGGCAGTACAACCAATGAATTCAAATGACCTTCTCCCATGTTTGTGGGTAGATAATTCTTTACTCTTCTGAGCTCAGGTGAGGAGTTGTAGGCTGCTGTACATACAAACATCCGGAAAGCAATACAAACATCCACGTTGGGATAGATAGACTGGAGCCTATACTTTCGTATTAGGCAGGAGAGCTTCACAGGTGTAGACCTCTTATTTCCCTCATCGTCAGGTTGAAGCTCAATTGGCATAGGAGTTGAGCAGGTTGAATCTGTTTACCTTTTCCTTTTCATTCTCTTTTTGTCTTTCTCAGGGTCAGAATAATCTAACATGACTGTAGGTAACATAGAATTTAAAATGTAAAACTTCGTTGCAAAACAATTCCTCTAAATCATCAGGCTACTGTTTTATGAGGTGTTCTATTTTTCTTCAGTTGTCATGATTTCATTCGTCAATTTTACTTACAACCTAGAATGTTTCGTTTATTTCAATATATGCATTCCTCCATTTTTCCAATTCAGACTTTAGATTGTTGATAATAATGATGAAAACAGTTACTCTTAGGTTTTCTTGAGAACTAAAACCACTTCTTCTTCAACATTCCTCCTTCCACATGGTTCATCATCGTGCTTTTTTCTCTTGACCCGATGCTTGTCCTCTTTGTATGTCATTATTTTTTATAGTTCCTGAGCCTCTTTTTCAAAGTAATCATAGTGATTACATGTTGACTCAAGGACTTTGATCAATGAGTCATACAACTGTACTATGGAACTCACGTCATTGTCAATACTTTGGAATTTCTTATTTGTGTCGTTGAGTCATTGAAGTATGAAACCCCATAATTATGCCATGAAGGCAGTTTCTAGGCTGTTCATTTTTGTAATTAGACCCCTTGCCTCCGCGCGAGTGACTGGTTTCTGCGTCATATCTTGTTCAATTGATTGCAAAGTATGAAGAATATTTTGCCAGTTATTTCACATCTCTTTGTCTATACAGCCTTTCATTGTATTAGTATGGCAAGACTGTTCCTATGATTTATAGAATTTTTGTGCTCTTTAAGTTTCAAAAATCTGTTCTTCCAGTCGTTAAACCCTCCTGCTCCTGGTTGCTAGAGCTGTTTGACTTGAAAACAGTAAACAGACACCACAAAAAAACAACTAGTGCTTTCAGAATAAACTAGCCAGGTTCAAATTAATGTTTCACCGTTAGCAACTATGCTGAAACATATTGAGGTAAGGTATCTAACTGTACCATCATTACATTCCCTATTTGATTTTTTTTAAAGTCCGTACTACTGTTCTGTTTAAATCCAAACTTTGCTACATAATCACATTTGCTCTCGTTCATTTGCCAATTATTAGGATCAGAATCTAAGACCTTTTCTACCTGATTTGATGAGATTGTATCATGATTTTTGACATGAACTAGCTCTTTATTCTTCAAAAATGAAGTTTCCTCCACAACAGACCTCTCTGGCTGAACACTGAACAGTATCTTCACCTTCACTACTATCACAGTTATTGTCAGTATCACTAGAATGTTTCAATTCCTTAAATATTAGGCTTGCCTCGGTTTCTGGAAACAACACACAATTTGGTATAACATGAACAGATCTATATTTCTCAATTTCATCTGGATTGCCCAGAACTAAAATCTCTTGATCACTTTCAGTAGTTTTTCACTAGTACTATTGACACTAGTGGTACCAACATCGCTAAACTTTAAATCAGAACTTCCACATGCTGAATTTTTTCTTTTTTTCAATACTGTCTGCCACTTTGTGTCGCTTTCTTCTATCAGCCACTTTCTAAAGATTCACACTAAAAACACGTTTTTAAACTATTTTTAAAAGTCTTCAATATTTTTTAAATATTCAATGTCCATTAAAGCCTTCGATATTATGAAGAGAGAAACTCTCTTGCATCTTAAATTTTTATTCGAATTAAGAGTTGGTAAAGGATGTTCGAAATTTGAATGTAAAAGAATTAATAGTTAA
The DNA here is from genome assembly GCA_034769895.1 of Magicicada septendecula. Lineage (NCBI taxonomy): Eukaryota > Metazoa > Arthropoda > Insecta > Hemiptera > Cicadidae > Magicicada > Magicicada septendecula. The sequence goes on along the minus strand of CM068367.1, from coordinate 715,566,434 downwards.
ATAATTAATATAATGGAAGTATCACATAGGTAATGCATGTAAATGTAATTATGAAAAAACGATGTACTTCATATACATGTCAGAAGTAAATGACAACTATTCTCTTCATGTAATAAGCCTAGTTACTAAACAATATTTATTTTTAAAAGTTTCTTATCATATTGGGATGAAATGAAGTGGCATTTGAAATATCTCTTAGGTATAAAAACAACATAATGGCCGTCAAGTTTCACCTTTCCAAAATTTTGCCACCCATAGGCAATCGCCTACTTTGCTTATGCATAAATCCGCCACTGACAGCAAGCTAAAAATTTAAAGATTATTATCAATAATAATTTGTGCTCCATGTCAGTATTATTCTATATAGTTGTCTTGTTTGTTCATCATCTTCTTTCACAGCACTACACTTAATATATTATTGAAACTTTCTCTTGTGAAAACTTACTTGTCTTTTTCGTCAAACGCGTTTCGGCGTCGTATTCGCCTTCGTAAGCTGACGAAGGCGAATACGACGCCGAAACGCGTTCGACGAAAAAGACAAGTAAGTTTTCACAAGAGAAAGTTTCAATAATATATTAAGTATTCTATATAGTTTAGTTGATAACATCGGACACATCATGGATAAGATCCAGGAATTTAATTTTTTTTTTCAGTTTAAAAATACTGTTGGGCCTATATTATTTAACATTTTTATTTCATTGGTAATTTAAAATTCACTGCTGATAAAAGTGTATACAATGATATGTTTCAAATGAAGTACTAATTAAACATATTTTTTTAAACTGTAATCTGCCAATTTGGTTCTGTCATTTTGAATTTCTAGCTTTTGATCTCAATTAAAAATCAGCAATTACAGAAAACTCTAGATAATTTTGTTGACAGTCAAAATTGTATTTTCCAAGTTACTAAAATTTTTACGTACGTTGTTTACAATTTGTTCATTATTGTTTACAGGTATGAGCACAAAATTTTAAGGGGTTTTTGTTTGTTTATTTGTTTACTGTCCCTCGACTAACAGTTCACCAAGAGAAACTTGGTTCTGAATTAAAGTACTAACAGCACTCCAGTGTATTGTTTTTTAAGAATGTTACAGGTATTTTTGTAAAGTAAGAACATTTTTAGACTTTTTTATTTGTATCCTCGTACCTAAACATTTTATGTTTTTTGCTATTTCACTTGTGTTCTCTGCTTCCTACTGTTTTCTTATATTGTAAATTTTCTAAAACAATCATTATTAAGATTGTGACACTGAACATTATCTATATTGTATTTATTATGAAATTAATTATATACATAAAAGTAAATCTCATGTAGGTTATACATAGTAACCTGTATAATACATAGTATTTATTATACGTGATATGTGCAAGATTATCATGAAATACCATATATAGGCCTACAATAAGTTGGGAAGTAAATATTATAATGCATATTATAGTGCATGTAACCTATACATTTAATTAAGTGTAACGTGAAAGTATTAATCGGGTAACTTATTATCAGAAGTGGCATCAAGATAATTTTTTAAATGGAAACTTGTTATTTGTGATTATTTGTGTATATATGTGTGCAGGTCTATATGCTCAGACATATTTTAAATAATTTTTTACAATATGTTTTACTAGTATGCTACCTGAGATACAGACATCGCTCACTATTGTAAATGAAATCTATATATATAAAAGAGAAATACCACTGACTCACTGATTCATCACGAAATCTCCGAAACTATAACACCTAGAAACTTGAAATTTAGCATGTAGGTTCCTTATGTGATGTAGGTATCTGCTAAGAAGGGATTTTTGAAAATTCGACCTTTAAAGGTAGAAAAAGGGGGGGGAGTTTGCCTGACTAACTGACATAGAATCAACGTAGAGCAAAAACTACTGAATGGATATCAATGAAACTTTGAACATAGCTTCATCATAGGTCTTAGGTGCTCACTAAGAAACGGTTTTAAAACTTTCACTCCTAAGGGGCAAACCCCCCCCCCTTATTGTATGTATGTATCTATGTATGTATGTTCCACATCTCCTCCTAAACCACTGGACCGATTTCAACCAAACTTGCACAAATATTTTATGCAACGGGAGAACCAACATAGGATAGGTGTTTTTTCGATACGTCCTTCGGGGGGGGGGGCCTTTGGGGTCTTCCACATCTCCTAAACCACTGGACCGATTTCAACCAAACTTGGCACAAATATTTTACGCAACGGGAGAACCAACATAGGACAAGTATTTTTTCGATACTATCCTCTTTGGGGGGTCCTTTGGGTCTTAAAAAACTATTAGATCTGGTTACCATGGCAACCCAATAGAATAGATTCTGGTTACCATAGCATAGATGGAAGTCTCCCGCGTAGGAAATAGCACGGGAGTCGTCCGACGGGCCTTCCCCGGAGTTGATCCACGGAACCCGGGGAGTCTTAGGTCGGATCCCGCGAAAGACGTCGGGGGCCAGAGTCCACAGTTCTTATAAATAAAGATATAGGTTACGATATCAAAGGTGGTGTATGCATCCTAAGAAACGTCTTAATAGTGTGTGAATTCAGAGTTGTTTCAGTTTGAATTTAAAAGTGGATTAGTTAAGATCGAAGTAAGTTATAAGCGAGTATAAAAAACAAAGTTTTGGTAGCGAATGTATTCAGATCATAGTGTTCAGACAATATAAATGCACTTGCTTCAGTTTGAATTTAAAAATTGATAAGCTGAAATCTATAGAGGTATTGTATTGTTAGAATAAATTTAGGAGACACTAATTTAACAAATGCTTTATTTCAACATTAACACAATGAATTATAAAATGACAGTTAAATACGCAGCGCGTGCAAGTACTGTAGACATTTTATTGAAAACTAATTTAGCTGTTCGCCCTCTCCCAGAGTTAGAAATCGAGCAGGAGCATCACGCGCAACAGAATTCTTCTCCAGATATAAGAATACAGTTTATGACATGTTCTTAAACAGGTGCGCTACAGAGTATTCCTCCAGTGAGAATGCGAACGTAACAATATAAGGAAGATTATACAATATACAAGTAATAAAACGTTAGAACAAGAGTAGGTGCCTATGAGCCTATGAATAAATTATTAACCCGAGCAACGCTGGGTAAATCGGCTAGATATAGATATCTATATAAGCCAAATACCACTGAATCACTCACTGATCACGATATCTCTGAAACCACTGAATGGATATCAATGAAACTTTGAACATAGCTTCATCATAGGTCTTAGGTGCTCACTAAGAAACGGTTTTAAAAACTTTCACTCCTAAGGGGCAAAAAACCAAATACTGAAATTTATCGCGGGAATTGCATACTTTGTAAATGAAGTGGTTGACATCTCAGTTTACTGGAAACCCCGAATACATTTAGTCCTGAGTTTTTAATCATGGTTTTAAATTGAAAAAAACTTCGTTGTTTGCAGGTTCTTATAGTCGAGAAAATTTCGAAGTTCAATTAATTAATAAATGTATGTCCTTTTTTTCTCGGAAACGGCTCTAACGATTTTCTCGAAATAAATAATAAATAGCTGTTGCTATGAATGTAAATAAACAAACTAAGAGTTGAAACTCCGTAGCGAAGCACGGTTATTTTGCTAGTACATGTATATTGAATAAATTTTGATATTATGTAATTTTTCAATTATCAGAAAAAAATAAAATCCACATTACCCTATTTTTTGTTTAGTAAAGTAACAATTGTAGAGCAATCATAAAATAAACACAAAAAATTCTAAAAAATTCTCTTTGTGTTAACATTTCCTTTAGCCTGACACCTGGTTGAATTTTTACAATTTTTTTCAAATTTTGTGTACCACTTTTAGGCCCTGGTGTCCCAAGATTTCAAAGTATTTAAAACTCAAAACTACATTCAGATTTTAGTCAAAATTCATTTAATTTCAATATGACATGTGAATTTTTGCAATTTTATCAAAATTGTTAACCAATTTTTGCATCACAAAATTTTGAAATTAAATATAAACACAAAATTCATATTTTGGTTAAAATTTCCTTCAATTTGATATCACACATGGGTTTCTGTGTTTTTTCCAAAATTTTGACCTCTCACATTTTTCCTTCCACCTCCCTATTTTTGGGGGATCAATATAAAATACAGTAGGGTTCTGTAGGACAAAAGTATGGACACACATGTCAAGTCTTACAAAAATTGGTTGACATGTTCATAAGTTACTGTGAGACAAACCCGAAATAGGTAGACACACAAATGCTAAATGGTCTGGTTAAAACTGAGAACTCGCGTCTCTCATTCCAGAACTAATAATTTTAATATATTATTAAATATGTCTTATTATTTATTGTCATTTTTATACTAATAGCAAAGCAGATTGGTGAGAAAGTAAGATCACTGAGCTGGTTACTGTGGCTCATCAATACTTACTTGTTGAGTACATAGCAGTTAGAATTATATTTACAGTAGACTCAATACATACAAACACAAAGGACATAAAGAACAATATACTTACCCTAAGCCGTCATAAAAAATTCTTACCCCCAGTTAGAATCATAAAAAATTTCTAAAATTATTTAGGCAACTTTGCACTGCTCATTTTTCTTCAGACTTCCTTTGTACAGAAAATTGACTGTAGAGGTAGGTGAAAAACACTAACTTATAGTCATGGCCCCCACATCCTGAAGCGGGCCCCCAGGCCAGGATCTTTGGCGGGCCCCCCTACCTACTGCTAAGTTTAAGGGCAGCGTAATGTTCTACAGGATTTAGGATAAAATAAGTCAGTTTAAATGATGACACAAAAGTAGTATTTTAAATTTATTTAAAAAACTATTAGGATTTACATAATAAAAACTTACAATAATATAAAAAATTATCTCAAAGTATATTTTCTAGCATTTGTCGACGCAAATTTTTCAATAACTTCAGTAAAATCAACTTGCTTAGCTAAATCATTTCCGATGCACAATATTGCTAGATGATTAAGTCGCTCTTGACTAGTTGTGCTTCTTTGCCATGTTTTCAATGAATTTGCCAGTGTGCTGAACGATCTTTCAGCTGAAGAAACAGTAACTGGTACTGTACAAAACAGTTTAATGGCGAGACAGACATTGGCAAATATACCTTGCAGTTTTTTGTCGTAAATTGCGTTCAGAAGTCTAATTGGGGTTCTTTCAGTACCGAAAACTGTCTTGTGAATACTTTTAAGGTGAAGGATTTCGTGCAGAAAGTCTTCTGACAAATCTTTCTCATATGTATTTACAAGTTTTGCTGCTTTTGCGGTAAGTTGACCATCGTCTAAGTTCTGGAAGCTCAAAATGGGTGAGAATAATTCACATATGGTATCTGCTGCTTCAAATCGTGTCAATAAATCATTGATAATAAAATCCAATACTGGGTAAACTACGGAAATTCTGAAATCTTGTTCAGGTTCTATAGAAATTTTTCGGTGTTCGGGAAATTGAGGTTGCACTCCTACTGCTTCTGTTTTTTCAATACTTCCCAGTGTGCAGGACTGTGAGCGAACAGAGAGTAGAAGTTTTCTATATTCCCGAAAAACGTTATAACATCTGGGTTGAGCTTTGCAGCGTTGACTCCTACGCGATTCAATGAATGTGCTCCGCAGGGAGAGAACAAGGCACATTTGTTCTTTTCTAAGATGCGGGACTTAACGCCGTTTATTTCGCCACGCATATTTGCGCCATTATCGTAGCCTTGCGAACGGCAATCATGGAGAGGTATATTGTTTTTTTCCAGAGTTGCAAGTATTTCTTCAGTTATTTTTTCTCCAGTTTTCCAGTAAAATTCATGAACTCAATGAAACGTTCATTCACTTCGAATTCGTTTGAGTCTTGGTTTTGGGATATGTATCTGAGAATTAGGACGTTTTGTTCACTGTGAGAAATATCTGGTGTTGCATCTACTATTATTCCGTAGAAAATTTCGTCACTTCTTTGGTCAAGAATGGTTTGGAGACCTTTGTCTGCACAAAGGCCAATAAACTCATTTTGAGAATACCACGACAAATAATGTGCATGTTCTTTCATACTTTTACCTTCCACCTGATTTTGTTGAACTTTGGCGAGATGTTGTCGTGTCACTTCATCGTACTTTCCAATCAACTCTAAAATTCCTAAAAAATTCCCATCATGAACATCTCCAATGTTTGTGTTCTCTCCTTGAAAAGCTAAACCTCTAGATGATAAAAATAACGTTATGTCTACAATCCGTTGCAGAAATGCTCTCCACTTAGCTGTCTCACATTGCATTTGCAGTTGTAAGTTTTTATCGATTCCATGTCCTTTTAATGACTGCAAAAGGAATTTCCAAGCCAAATATTGTTTCCTATGTTCAGCACTATTATCGTGAGGACCCAAAATATCATACAACTTTTTCCAAGGTTTATTTCTAGGCGAAAATCCATCTAGGGCTAAACTGCTTAAGTTTTTGTTACTTGGGTCGCAAAAAATACGACATGGTAGACAGTAGAGTTTCTTTTGATGCAGCCCTCCCAATAAAATAAAAAGTAATATTTAATTATTAATTTTTCACCAAATCAATTAAAAGTTCCTATACGCATCAAAACAATAATACAATCGGAAAACATTTAACGTTTAAAGTCCGGAGTTGACGTCAATCGCAAATCATCTCAGTCAGCGCCAGCGGCCAGCAGTGTATCGTATTGGCACTCCTTGTTTATAAAAATACATACAAGAAACTGAATGAGTGTGTGTATCTATGTGTGCGCGTGCGTGTGTGTTTGTGTAGAGATAGTTATGACCTTATGAAAGAGCCCCTCCCATGTTCATAACGACGAGCCGCCACTGATTAAAACGGTAACTGATAAGAAGTTATGCGTTACAATGGAGTTCTAGGAATTTGCGTTAATGTTGTTGTGTTTGTCCGCTCATTATCGTGTGTTTGTTATGTTATCTCTTGCTTACTCACCACTACACTCCACACACTCACATTACGTAAGGTTTAGGCGTTAGGCGATTTTTGCAGAAGATGAGACCTAGCCCAATCGATTTGTAGTGCCCAAATACCCTTAAGTACCAAATTTCGAAAAAATCGTTATATGACGATTTCTGATAAAAAATTCCGTTACATAGATAGATACATACGTTAGTTGCTCGCTTAATATTATAAGATTTTATTGTCGTGGTGATTAGGAAGAAACATGGGTCCGATACCCGTATTTTTCTCACCCATTCAGATAACTTTTCTCGTATTTTTGTCAGACAAAACGCGTATAATTTATTATTATAAGAAGACTGAACATTAAATATCAACGTTTTTAAAAATTGTACGTATATAATAGGCAAATTATTAAGTAAATTACATCGTTAGATACGAACTTCCCATAAAAACCTATAAAACTTCAAGCAAATTTCGCGAAAAAAGCAACTAGTACATATTAAAGAATACCTAAAATTCTATAAATAGAGCAATTTTAAACAAAATCATTAGGGACGTTTTTGAGAAAATCGTGAAAAATTTAAAATCGCAAGAGTAAAGTGGCACTTCCGGTTACCCGATTTTAGGATGGACGAAAAAATGTACGCGGTTTCAAGAAAAAAACGAAGTAAACATACCTGTAAAAACTTTTGGCGCGCCGGCGAACAAAACAACGAAGTAATACACTAACCACGTGGCAGATCACTTTCAAACTGAACATAAACATTCAGCAGAGCTTATCCCACAGATATTCACATACCGTAAACATTCGTAAGTAAACACGCATTGTATAGGCAAACATCAGCTGTTTTTGTTACTTTTCAAGGCTTCCAGAAAGGGCAGCACTAATCACAAAGCATTTCTAACGATGTCATACCGTACGGACAATGTTGTCGAATACCGCAGCAAACGGAGACGTTTTTTAAACGATGAGTCCACATCGTCCAATAGGCAAATTGCTCAGCGAACGGAGACAAATTTATTCGACTACAGTTGAATTACGCGGCGAAAGGGTTAATTAATTCTTCCACTGACAATAATGAAATTAAAGCGTATTCATGTCCACGCGGGTGAGGCCGCGGGAAAAGCTAGTATTTTATAAAGAAGTCGCTTTTTGTCTTCTGTTCATCTCACTTAGCTATCCGACCCACCACGCCGGGCCCCCCTAATCCCGGGCCCCCAGGCTAGAGCCCCGTCAGCCCCCCCTTGTGGGGGCCATGCTTATAGTGTCTAGTGTGTAGTTGTGGCAACGTTTCATACTGTTCATTGTGTGTATATTATTTTGTATGATATTACCCAAACATTTATGAAAAATATCTCTCCCATAATGTAGTTTGGTGAATGTAATTTTATTTTAATGGCTGTTTCTGCTGACAACAGTAGGCAGATAACCAGTATTTGAAAGGTTCATTAAATGTTTCTCCAGTGGTTCTGTAATCTTTTATTTTCACCCATATAGCAGCTAGCAGATAACAAGCACATTTTTTAAATGTAACACATGTTCATACAGTAAAACATTTTGAAAATTTTTCTTACTATGTACCTTGTCAACAAGACATTCTTACAAGGCATCAATTTTCAGTTTACTGTCGGATTTTTTATTATGGATACTCGAGTTTAAGCGTTAATTACAGGTGAACCTGTAGGTCTACTTATAAACTAGTTACATCAAATTTTTGCGCATTTAATTTTGCGTTGATCTGTGTAAGAAACATATTTTTTGAAGGTTGATTTAAATTTTTTTTTCGCGGTTAGAGTAAAAAAAGTCCCATGTTTTTTTGTGTTTTTCAAGAAACCGCTCTCTTTGAAATTATATAAATTAAAAACCCTTGGTCCAATCATAACTAAATTTTTATACACTATGGGCACAAGTGTTTTCAATACATTACTTAAGTTACAAAATTGTTTTTTGATCCAAAAAAAAGTTGTTATCAGTTTTGTGAAACAACTTTTTCTCGGTACAGGATAGTCGTACGAAGGCAGACTTGGTCTTGTTTTAAAGCTCTTGATCGTGGTTATCAGAATCCACAACTGCTGCAAACATACATTGAGATGCCAATTTTATACAGAGTGATATTCATGCAACACGGCACCCGCTTTCGACGCCGGAAGGCCCGCTTACACACGGTCCAGCGCACACACACCCTTGCATGAATATCACTCTGTATAAAATCTTTCCAGTAAAACAACTTTTACATTTTCACAATGCAGTTTATTCTTAGTTTAAGAAGTTTAAATATTTTATTTTTCATTCCAATTACATGATTTCACTTTGTTCAATAATTAATCGTCTTCATGTGTAGTAGTCTTGAATTGTTCTGAACTCATTTTTTCTGACATAGCAACATTTTCTGAACAATATTTTGTCTGTTCGTGTATGCTGTATTTGCTTCTCATAGGTAACTATAGAGTTTTAGAGGCTTTAGTGAATGTGTAGATACATTCAGAAACATGATGTACCTCACCAGGTTTTAAGCTTTTTGTCACTCTTGGAATTTCAATCTTATTGTTATTTAGAACAAGTGAAGTTATATACACAAACGAATCATCCAAAAAGAAGTTGATATTAAGATAGGAGTAAGAGATTTCTTTCTAGTAATTTCCGTCACTCACTCAGAAAACTGATCTTCACCCCTGGAAGGTCTAAAGAAATTGTTTCCCTTGTAGAAAACCTTACTGTATGTAACCTTTCCTACATTTGCACTGTATATATTTGTTTTTTTTTTCAATTTATTGGAGATCTGTAATCTGTTCGACAAAGCGAACATTAAACAAATTGGCTGACAACACACATACAATATTATGAAGACAGCTCGTCTTGTTTTTGTTAATAGATTAAAGTACTGTATATATTTCACAGCATATTATTATTCACACACACACAGACACACACAATAGATGAGTATATTCCAGTATTTTGTGTCTACATGTGTGTGTGTGGGGGGGGGCACAGACACTGCCATATACATTCAGCCATGCAGGCATTTCTCAGATATTATTGCTATACATTTTCACATATTTATTACTCAGAATACCTGCAAATGACTCATTTGAATTTTCAGTTGCAGCTAAACATGGTGCAAGTAATGAGAGACACAATCACACTTTTAATAATACAGTAGCACAGCTCCTTTTCCCACATTATTAGTAGGCTTAAGGTCTGAATTACAACTATAGATCACAGCACCAAATTTTGACTTGGTCACTGCAGATCCTTTTTATGACCATTTTTCACACAGCAAGTGATCTCACTTTCTCTTCTGCCTGCCTTATAGTATTCTATACAATAAAAAAATACTGGTATTATTTAGATGACAATTAGTAAAATAACCATGCTTTCACATAATTGCGACATTAAATTTAATTTCCATATAAAAATACCAATAAATAATAGATGACCTATACTTGAACTAAATAATTAGTAGATCTAAAAATATTACAGTATTTGCAAGGTATGCATCCTATTGTTTGTACGCGTGCGTGCGTGCGTGCGTGCGTGCGTGCGTGCGTGCGTGCGTGTGTGTGTGTGTGTGTGTGTGTGTGTGTGTGTGTGTGTGTGTGTGTGTGTGTGCGCGTGTGTGTGTTAATAAATTCGGCATACATTAATAAAATTACACAAATACCACATTTGCTTTTCAAAGCTTTCTGTAAAATTATAGCATTTTACTAACAATGGTGTAACATTTATCCACATACGTAAAAAATAAGGAAGTATAAGGTATGAAGTTCACTAAGTTTTTCTATAAAACAGCTATGTGCCTCATTACTGATAATTATATTTTGCAAAATTTTAAAGAATTCATTGTAAAATATGTATTACAAATGTGCAAAATTTTGGGCATTAATGTCATTAAAGATTTGTACTAGTTGCAAATTCAAAACGGTTGAGAATTTGTAATTTCAGTTGTATAAATTTAAGTAAATGAAAATAGGCAAAATTTTCTTTATTTGTAGATAAAACCAATGTAAGAATGCTTAATTTGTCCACCTTTATAATTAGTTACGTTTTCAAAAACTGATACATTTAATTTCTTGAAATTTAGCTACAGTTTACTGATGTCATACACACTTCCCTAAGATACTGAATAAAAAGCTTTTAATGAAATAACAGATAGATAATTTATATTTTTAGAAATTTTTTCATGATCAAAATTTTTATTTATTGAAATTTACAATTTACTTCTTAACCTTCAAAACCTAACTACCATGGCTTAAATACATCATGGTTTTGAAATCATCTCATATTGGATCACATAACATAATTGGACATAAGGTATTTGCAGTACGAATAAATGTTTGCCCTTTATTATTATTTAAGGCACTTTTTTGACTTTGGAGCAATAAATTTTTAGATGAAATTTTAAACAAATTTTACTTGACCTGAGGCAGCTTTTATTTGTTTATAAGCTTCATCAGATGTGTTTGTAAATAGTTGTGAAACTTGTAAACAAACAAAAGCTCTTTCAAGATTAAGTAACATTTATACAACATTTTATTTAAAAATATAATGTTCGAAGTCAAAAATGCAGTACAGAATAAGCGCAGGCGCACACTTGCAATTATCTGTCGCAATGACAAACAAATCGTGGTCACAAAAAAATATTGAAGTTCACTCACTTGCGATAAATAAATAGCAATTTTACCATAATTTTTTGGAATTATTTGTCAGTATAGAAAGGAGGTCATAGAAACAACTTGTCTTGTGGCTTTGATGTTGCGCTTAAAAGAAAAACAAGCAATACAAAAAATAATACTGGGTACATCCAATTATTATCAGTCAGAGGACGCTGAATGGACAGTTTTATAAAATTCATGCGGATTTACGATTACATCCCAAAGAATTTTTCAACCGAACGGACTGTCCTAACTGTATCGGTGCTGTGGATGGTAAGCACATAAGACTAAAGAAACCCAAAAACTCTGGTTCTCAGTTTTATAATTATAAGAACATTTTCTCCACGATACTTCTCGGCAATTGACGCTGACTACTGTTTTACAGCAATTGATGTAGGATCATGGCGATTCTATTGTATTCAAAAATTCGAATTTTGGTCGAAGACTACAAACCAACAAATTAAACATTCCTAATGTACAAACGTTACCGTACGATGAGCAAGGGAAACCTATGCCATTTGTTTTCGTAGGAGATGAGGCATCTACATTGTCACAACATATCCTTGAGCCTTATCCGAGGAGACACCTAACAGTTACACAACGAGTTTATAACTACAGATTTCTTCTCCTTCCCAGATAAGTCACTCCAATTTCGTATTACATTTACGCACATCTCGTCCCACAGTTTTTCTTTTATATTACAGTTGCTGTATTCTTTTAACCGGTTATCGAACAAAGCTGGTCGTTTTTCAACTTCAATGATAATTAGCTCTGGGTCTAGGACACAATTTACAGTATCATCAGATTCGGTGCCAGACATGGGGCTAGTCTACTCAGCAATACACTCCTCTCAAGACTAACAGCCAAGAAATCGTGGCTACAGAATCTCAAGTGGGTGCAGGTCTGTATATATCCGTGTGATTAATTCGAGCCAGCGACAATTGCGTCGCTGATAAAATAGAACATGTTGCTATTTTTTAATCGCTGCGATTTCTCAGTCGCACATGAGTGCACTGCATTTAAAACTATGTGTTCCATTTTTACGATTAATCTGTCGTGTGACAAAAATCGCAAGTGTGCGCCAAAAACATACAATTCACACTTGAAATAGAGTCAGACAATGCCATAAATTTTCTGGACTTAACCTTTATGAAACATAATAATAAATTTCAATACAGAATATACAGAAAACCCACCACAACTGATGGTGTTATACATGCTGATTCTTTCCACCCGCACTCACAAAAAATGGCCGCATTCAATAGTATGATACACAGACTATACAGCGTACCTTTAGATCCCGCAAACCACAAAGAAGAAATAGATATAATTAAACACATTGCAATTATGAACGGTTACCGCAGTTCATTAGTTGAACACTTGATACTTAGACACAAACGCAGAACTAACAACCCTCACCGTGTCACGACGAACGTAGTATATATGGCGGTTGATTATACTAACAACTTTTCAATGCTCATTAGAAATACTTTTAAAAAACATAACATCCACATCACATTTAGAACAAACAACAATATCCGTAAAATGCTAAATAATGCCACACGTACATCAATTGAAAAAAGAACGGGTGTATACAAAATGATGTGTGATGACTGCAACATGCATTACATTGGCCAGACTGGCAGGAGTTTTTTCGAAAGATATAAAGAACACTTACCCACGAGCATTTTAAATATAAATAAATCAAACTACGCTAAACATCTCGTCTCATTGAATCATAATTACACAAATTTTGAGGCAAATTGCAAACCCTTACACATTTGCAGAAAGGGACGATATATGGATGCGGTAGAAGAGTTCGAAATTTACCGAGCCTTCAGAAATAATCCCAATAATATATTAAACGAACAATTGGCATTTAAATCGCATACACTATATGATAAGATTATAGATAACATAGCCATAGAATACACACCCCAACACAACAATAGATAGCATGAAAACTCCAATAAACTGTGCAGTACGTCGCTAACCAGTATTGAGTATGCACTCACATCCGCGTACATCGCTGTGTTTGTGGAATATATACTTAAATGTCTTTTAGTGTAACTTTTAATGTTTTAACGAAGTCTTAACCGACGAATTTTTTAATCTCTGATGATGGATTAACATAATCCGAAATGCGTAAGAAGACAAAGAAGACAAAATCAAGCGGTCACATAGACGGATTAAGGTAAAAAACTTTAAATTTTAACAAGAAAATTATTATAAAATTAACCTGCCAATTTTACCAGTTGAAATAAAAATTCCATCTATAATAAAATTTGTTTACATCCATTAGTTTATCGATCCATCGGTTTACGGGCTTGTTTATTATTCTAAAGGAAGGTACACTTTGTACTTTTGTATTTTCTATAACCCACAAATAAAAAATATAATTGAATAAGCTGGTTCATTTGTAATTTCGATAATTATTTATACAGTTTTCGAATTGCCCATAGATACTAATATCAATGCAAAGTTGTGCACGGTTTATATCTCGCAAAAGCCTTCTTAAAAGTTACAACTGCACAATATAGATGAATTGTGTACTCAGTGTTGCTGAATAACCTGTGTATCAACACCAGAAATGATAGTCTTTTGATATATAAATGGGAGGTAATATCAGTTTGAATAAAAAAAGGCATTTTGATAGAAACTAACTGTAACCATAATAAATGTTCTTGACCTGATATCAGCGACATGTTCAGAGGAGTAAATATCATTTTGGTTGCCATTTTAAGTGTATAAAATGTGTGTGTGGGTATGTGTGTGTGTGTGCACTCTTTTTTATACTATAATGTTATTATGCAAGTATTTTTATTCCTTAAAAATGTATTTTTGTTGAAGTTTATTGATCAAGGTTGTCAACGTTATTATACATCAGTAAGTACAATAAATATTTGGATAGTAACAAGATGTTATAGTAAAGAGTGGATTTATATATAATAAAGAAAAGTCAAATACAGTAATAATTTTACACATACACATAAAATTAAAAGTCACATTAAATCCGCACAAAATCCTTGCATGTGATAATGTTTCATTTAATTTACCTTTACAACATCTCCTGACATTTTTGAATTTTCTGAATCATCAATAATATTTAGAATCCCCAGGCCATCTCTTTGACATCTTTCAGCTCTAATGTGTGGTAGCAATTCAGGAACTTTATTCTCCACCTGCACAAATAGATGTGTATTTCCACAGTAGAAACATGTTTTGGACTGGTATGCATACTAATCAGATACATAATTCCTGAATAAAATTACTACCTTTGAATATAAAACAATAATTATAAAAAATAATTATTTCAAATTCAACAGGCTTATCATTTTTCTTCAGGAGAGTCACTATCTAGAAGCTAAACAATATTTTTAGTGTCAACAGGAATTAAACCCAGGAAACCCATCACAGAAGCCAAGCCAACTACATTATCATAAAGGTGAGATAAAAGTCATTTCCCCAAATATTGTTGGAAATAAAAAGAACAAAAGTGTTTCACTCTTCTGTGACAATGTCATATGATTTTCATTTGCCCAGTGAATGCAATTGTGCCAATTAACTCAGGCATTCAATTTAAAGAAACTTCATCCATCCACAACAAATTTCTTCAAAAATTAGGATCAGCTTCATGTCTCATGATAAATCATTCATAACTCTCCAAACAATAATCAGCATCATTTTCATGTAGGATTTTATAGAAGTTTTGTTTAACATAATTTCAGTTTTAGATCATGTAACACTCTACTTGAAGTAAATTGATTAATCCCCAAGTTAAGAGATTATTTTTTTTAGTTGACTTATGACACAACTCTGCAAATTGTGCATTATCTTTGGTTCTAGAGTGGTTACCTGCTTCATGTTATGACAAATCCTTTTTTCTCAAGTTGAATGTTCAAATTTCAAATTCTTTGTTGCGTTGGCAGGTGAACACAAGGAAACTTCTCTTTGATATCAGCTTTCACCAATTCGGTCTTATTGGTTTTCACTAACATTGTAGCACAAACACAAGTTATTCTGTAAATTTGTGATTCATTTTCGTTGCAACTTCACAAAAGGCAAAAAGGCAATCCAATGTGAAGAAAAAACAAAATCACTATTAACAAATCACCATTGTAACATCATGTTGCCAACCACAAGTACCAAAGCTGAAAACAAAGTTTTGGAGAAAGCAACTTTTAACTCACTGTTTTTTTTTTGTTTTTTTTTTTTTTTTGCTAAAAGATGGTATAATTTAGTTGAATATTGTGGTAGAGTGAAATGAACAATACTTGTACTTAAGAGAAATCACAAGAGAACAACTGAGAAGGCATTCAGTGGGTAGACAAATTCATCTGTGGGTAGACAAGTGGAGCTGATGCTGATATACATGTCTAGTGGATATGAATATACAAGTAAATGAGTGGAGAAGAATTGCAAACTAGGAGAGGTGACTGGAAAATTAGAATAGGTTAATTATTTTCAAAATAATATATGTCAGGTGTACAATTTTTAATACTTGACTAAGAAAGTGACTTTGTAAGATGTATGTGTGTGTGTGTGAATTTTATTTTTAAATGTTATGTCTTATACACATAAAATATACATTAGAAGTTTTAAATTGTCCTGTACTTCATACATTGACTTCAAAATCAGTGATGCATTGATACATTTAATCTCTGGCCACATAAACTGATTCTATGAAATGTATCAGATAATACAATTTTATGAGTAACGTGTAAATATACTTAATTTTTGTATATTTATACAATAAATGCAAGAAACTTAGACGTTACAATTAACAAAACACACACATGCACACATGTATAAAAAATATAGTAGTCTTTTTATGATGGTAAGCAATTGTATATACTACGAGTACTTCAGATTTGTCTGCTTTAGAATTAAACAATTCTCATGCAGTTGCTGGTCATACAGTCACATTTGTAGTAGCACTGCAGTAACATGATACTGTCTGAAACACCTTTTTATTTTTCTGTTTATTATCACTTTTTTCTAACTTAACTCTCTGGTATGTAGCAGACCAATGCAGTAATCATAATTAGTAATCTATAGCATATTTTATAATTATGTAATTGTAATTGTGTAATTATATTTCCCTTTGACACTGCCTTAAAAATTCATATTTTCGAAGTATTATGTCATGAGTCATATTATGTTACTCGTATGAGTGTACACTATTTTACAAGATGTTGCTCATGAGAATAATTTTTGAGCAAATAAAAATTTCAATAAATTGTTTTTCAAATCAGAAGTGTGTGTGTGTGTGTGTGTGTGTGTGTGTGTGTGTGTGTGTGTGTGTGTGTGTGTGTGTGTGTGTGTGTGTGTGTGTGTGTGTGTGTGTGTGTGTGTGTGTGTGTGTGTGTGTGTGTGTGTGTGTGTGTGTGTGTGTGTGTGTGTGTGTGTGTGTGTGTGTGTGTGTGTGTGATTTCTTTGCAACAGTGTGGAGGACAGATAAATACCTGTACAGGCCTCTCTCGGTGTTTCTTCTTCAATTCCCTTCTCTTGTCAGACATAACTAAGGCCATATTGAACTCTTCATTTGTGTTAGAAGCCAATGTGATCTGAAAGTTATAGCTCAACATAATATTTGAATTCCTTATTAAATTTACATGGCTGTATACATTCTATTTTAGATCCGTGTGTTTCTGTAAGTAGTAACAGAATCAACACATAATATGCATCGTAAATTGGATAATATGTAATATGTTTATTAGATTTGAAACTGGTAGTCATGTAAATAAAACTCCTTCTGTTAATTTCACTCTAGTATTTGATGTATTAAGTTGTAGTCAATGAAAAGTAAATTCATTTTATACATACATGTTCTATATGCCGTTCTAGCTGTTCAGAAGAGTCCAATGCTCTGAGACTCTGAATAGGGAAATGAATCATAAATGGATGGCACACTGATTATGACAAACCGTTGCAAACAAGAATGATCCTTTCAAGGTCATTTGTCAATTGAAACAGTGGCAGCAACTTGAGAAAATTGTATTTTATATTCACTTGCATAAGCCTATGGATTAAAAGCCCACATCACAATGGCTCTAAATTTCTACTGATAATTTCCTGAGCAAGCCATTAAATCATATCTCAGACATGGTGTAACATGTACTTTCAACACAAGTGTTCCCCGACTTGCATGCTAGTTTATACAACAGGAACCCACATCCCTATTTCTTTGCACTACAAATAGGTGACAACATAATACCTAAAGAAATTGACATACATCAAGTGTGACCTTAACAGTGCATACACAATGTCAGTTACTAACCACATCCTGTGCATCTTCCAGGACAAATATAAATATCACAGATATTGTCTTTCAAAAGCAAGTGTTTTCTAAATTTGTTCAGTAGCATTATTAAGTATATGGACGTATTTAACAAGCTACAGTGAAACTGTAATTCAGGTAATTATAAAATTGTACTTAACAATATAAAGTAATTAATTTGGGGGCCTCAAATTAATGTGCAAATAATAATTTTACTGCAAGTTAGAGTCAATCTCCTACCCAGTTCCACGTCCAAGTTAGTAAATCCCAGGAACTTGAGCAACCATGTGAAATATTGTGGTATCCTAGTAGGAAGTGGGGTTAGGGGAGATTAGAGTGGGAGAAATCATATCCTAGGGTGTTTGGTTGATTCTAGAAAACGATTAGTAATGAGACCTAAAGGAGACTGAAGTCCAGTAAAGAACTGTCATACCACAGGAAGAAGAAGAAAATAAATAATTTTAATAACCACTGAATTAATATGCAAGGTATTTATGACTTAAAATTAATAGCAAATACATGCACTTGTACACATACATGTGTGCAGTGTACCTTTTATAACTGGGCAGACTGGGCAGATGCCCAGGGGCGCACGAGGTTTGGGGGCGCAAAGAAGGGAGAAATTTTAAATTAAATCTGTCGATCAAATACAGTAATACCAGAGATGAACCGACAAGACCAGCAATGCTTGGTAAAACGTGGGACAGAAAAAAAGTAGCGTCCACGACTGCCACCTTGCGGTCAGACAGTCGAAGCTTATCCCTTTAATTCAAATTTCAAGGCGCGAATGTCTCGTTAGCTACAGCGTACATCCTACACGAAAAAATTAACTATTCTGCATTGCAATGTAAGCATAGAATCGAACAAATCAATAAAAAATATATAAAAAGTAAAAAAGGTATGGAAATATTTTCATGTTCGATTCTGCGCTTACATTGCAATGCAGAATAGTTAATTTTTTGCATCATGTTAGTCAACTCAGTTGATGTCCAGTTTTGTGAGTGCTAGTGCGGTGAGGTTATGTTTAGTTTGCGGATGTTATTATTTGAACTTATAAGGTATGACCTCTGCATGGTGCTGTGAAGATTGTAGTATTATTATTATTGAATGCATTAAATTAAGGTAAGAATATATTTTGTTTCAACATGAATAAGAAACCTAGTGGAGCTAAAAACCGTAAACGGGCAGGTAAAAAACTACTTGAAGAAGAAACTGTTTTAAAGAAAGTACCGACTATTAAGAATTTTTTTAATATTGTACCTGAACCTGAATCGTTCATTTCTGTTAAATCTAGTACTGACAGTAATGAAAAGTCCTCTTATTCCAGAAGTGATGTGCCCTCTATTGTTGAACTTGAGCTAAGTAATGACATACGTTTTGGTCAAAATTTAAATGCCTCCTTAGCTAAAACCAATGAGTTTGTTAAGGGTCCTTTAAAGACTCAGGGTGAGCAATACTACAAAGATGAATGCGTAATTTCTCAACCCTCAACGTCTAATAGTGTAGGTGTAGGCCCTGTTTTTCTTAACACAACTGATTGTTCTGCAAAATGTAATGACCCATTATTTTTAATTGAAGACCCTGCAACCTGGAATGTCAAAGATGAGAGCGTAATACAAAAAGTAATTCAGTCTGATATTAAACAGAACTTACAAGCTGATTTTTATATGTCTGAGCGTCAATATAAAGATGCAAAACGTTCACTGTCAGTGAAATTGTTTTCCTGTACGTTACCTAATGGAGACACGTTTAAAAGAGACTGGCTTCGTTACTCAAGTTCCAAAGGATGTTTATTTTATGTTCCATGTCTGTTATTCCAACCTGAATCAAAATATACCTCTTTCTCAAAAGGATTTAACGATTGGAAACACGCCTTTGAACTTATTAAACAGCATGAACAGTCTGCTGACCACAGAAAAAATGTTTTCACTGTTATTTCAAGAAAAAAGAATACAACAGTTGACTGTTTAGTTTTATCCCAACATGAACATGAAGTTAAGTACTGGAGGGACGTTTTAACAAGAGTTGTTACTGTTATAAGATTTTTAGCTGTTAGGGGTCTTCCTTTTAGGGGCAGTGACCAAAAATTAGGGTTATTATCAAATGGTCTATTTTTGGGCTGTCTTGAACTCGTAAGCCAATTTGATCCGTTTGTTGCCCAACACCTTTCCAAATATGGAAACCAGGGCAAAGGAAATACATCTTATATGTCTGCAGACATCTGCGACGAGTTCATCAAGTCTATGGGTGGACTAATGTTCAAACAAATGTTGAAAGAAGTAAGTGATGCAAGATATTTTTCAATAATCGTAGATTCCACCCCTGACGTATCTAACATAGACCAACTGGCTTTCGTATTGAGGTACGTTTCACTTTCGGATGCATGTCCCAAAGAGCGCCTTATTGCATTATTGCCAGCAGTTTCGCACAAGGCCGAGGATCTGGAAGAGACTGTTATGGACCTTTTAGAGGAACTGAAACTAAAAATTGAAAACTGCAGAGGACGAAGCTATGACAATGCTTCAAATATGTTGGCCAAGTATACTGGCCTTCAAAGCAGGATAAAGGCAAAAACCACCTTGCAGACTATGTACCGTGTTTGGCCCATTCACTAAATTTAGTTGGCTGTTATGCAGCAGAAAAATCCTGCTCTGAGGTAACATTTTTCTTTTCATTTGTTCAATGAGTTTATACCTTCTTTTCAGTCTCTACTTACAGATGGTGTCTTTTAAAAGATTCCATTAAGCAGGAAAGAGGTGAGACAAAAACCACCATGCTGAAATCATTAAGTGAGACAAGGTGGTCTGCGAGAGCTGATGCTCTTAGAAGTATAGTTTCAGGGTACAAGGAAATAGAAGGTGTTCTTGAAACTCTAACGCAAGACACTTCACAGACTCCTGAAACGCGATTAACAGCACAAGGGCTACACAAAAAGTTCGGGCAGTTGGAAACAGGTATTCTCGCCTTGTTTTGGAATGACATCCTCCAGAGAATTGACAAAACTAGTAACAATCTTCAAAAAGAAGAACTGGACTTGCTCGATGCCACAAAAGAGCTGGAAACTTTAGAAAGGTTTTTGGAGAGTAAAAGAGATTCGTTTGACGAGTATGAAAAGAAGGCATTGACCCTTACTAGCTTGCAAGAGGCCAACTACCAAGGGAATAGAAAACGGACAGTGTTTGCAGATGAAAAAATGAGTATGCAAACAGAAGCAGATGCAGATCCTAGGAATAAATTCCGAACCAGTGTTTTTCTTAAAATTGTAGACAATTTTACCGTCCAACTCAACCAACGAAGAGAAAGCTACTCATCTCTTTGTACGAGGTTTGAAGTATTTCGAAATCTCCATGATAAAGAGCCCAGAAATATAACTGTTGAGGCCAAAAAACTAGCTCAATCATATAACCAAGATCTTGACCAAGATGCATTTGTGAACGAGTGCTTACACTTCCAGGCATACATGAAATTAGAGAAAATTAAAGGGCTTAGAGAGTGCTATGTTTACATTAAAAGTAACGGATTGGAAAGCACATTTCCAAACTTAGAAATCTCTCTGCGAATTTATTTGACAATACCTGTCACAAGCTGCTCCGCAGAGAGGGGGTTTTCTGCTTTAAAGCGTATAAAAAACGAAAAAAGATCGACCTTGGGTGAGGAAAAGCTTAACAACCTAATGCTTTTGTGCACAGCAAGTGACATAACCTTGAAGATTGACTTCAACAACTTGATGGACGACTTTGCCCGATCCAAACAAAGAAAAAAGGCATTGCTTTAATTAACTCATGAAGAAAAAGGTTTGCTAACCTGAAGTGTTTTTTTCATTACTATGCTTCAATTTTTATTTATCTGTCTGTGTCATAACATTTTGAGAAGTAAGGAAGAAATTTTAAAAATTTTACATTAGTGTAAATATGTAAATATTTGTGAAAGTCATAATTATAGGACTGTGGTGGGTGGGTGGTCCGTGATGCTGAAAAACACAATTCTAACATAAGTGAGCAATAATACTTAATTAGTACTAGCTCAACAGGTTTGAAATATTTTTGAAATGTGTTTTATCAGCTGCCGGTTTCCAGTCCGGGACACGGCGGGTCCATAGGTGGTGGATAATGGGACGGCTCTCCATTTGAGGGTTAAGGGAGATATCCCTCCCGAACCAAAACTGGAATTGGCACATTACCGTTCATTAATGAGTGGGGTGGGGTGGGGGCGCTATTTCAAAGTCTGCCCAGGGCGTCATAAACCTTAAAAGCGGCCCTGCATGTGTGTGTGTGTGTGTGTGTGTGTGTGTGTGTGTGTGTGTGTGTGTGTGTGTGTGTGTGTGTGTGTGTGTGTGTGTGTGTGTGTGTGTGTGTGTGTGTGTGTGTGTGTGTGTGTTGGTTTTAATTTTGTTACAATATTTTTTCTTCACTTACAAGTATTTTTTACTAATTACATCTTATCTATTTTGTAAGGTATTTTGGTTGTTTTACGTTCACATACTGCAAAATTGAAATTGATGTTATATTCTAAACCTTTTTACTGAATTGATGTGTTTTTTGTTACATTTATAATCACTAAATGTGTCGTGCGTGCGTGCGTGCGCGCGCACGTGCGTGCGTGCGTGCGTGCGTGCGTGCGTGCGTGCGTGCGTGTGTGTGTGTGTGTGTGTGTGTGTGTGTGTGTGTGTGTGTGTGTGTGTGTGTGTGTGTGTGTGTGTGTGTGTGTGTGTGTGTGTGTGTGTGTGTGTGTGTGTGTGTGTGTGTGTGTTACAAGAGCACATATAGAAGACAATCTGTTAAAACGAAATATTTTCTCATGTTTAGTTTGAATTACTTTGCCATTTATATTATTTACTTTATTGTTCATATTCTTCTATGAACTACCAGTAACTACTGTACTGGTAGAATTACTAAAAGTAACTAAATTATTACTACCATGATGTAGGCCTAAGCTAGTCAATGTGTTTTATTTAACTCACACTCTCTTTTATTTTTTCCTGCTGTCTCATCCTTTCCACAAGAGCGTCATCAATGGCAGATATTAAGTTATCTAATCGTTTGAAATTGTTAGAAAATTTTAAAGCATAGTACTGAAAATGAAAGAATATGGATTGAATTAATTTTGTAATAAATTATACTCGTAATTATACAAAGTTTGGATCTTAATATTAGTACCAACAAAATGCTAATAAATTATGAAGATGTGTACCAATGGTTAAGATAATATGTGGTGTATTATACCTCAACAAAATACTGGATATACAAGTGACACTGTATATGATTATGATCATATACTAAGATCAAGTGACTATATTAATGATTATGATCATTAATATCACCCTGTCAAGACTGAATTATTTCACAATATTTGCAGAAATTAGTGGATACAAATGTATGAAATGAACAAAGTAACGTTGGACATATTAGATAAAATAATGAAGTGACTTGCAACTAAAATGACCAAAATCAATTTTTTTATGAGTAACAGCTATCAACTGTAAAATATATTTGTTTATTAGTAACTGTGAATTAATAAATGACTGTGAATTTTAAAATTGTGTGTAGTTAATTAACTGGATCTTATTAAAAATTTCATTATTTAAAGAAAGTATATTACCTTTATTTTATTTAATAGCGAAATGTTGATATTTTTCAATTAGTGTATCTTATGTTTTATTTCATCCTGTGCTTTGTGTGTGTGTGTTACATTAACTTCATACATTTCAAACTAGTGTTATGGAGTTTCTTATTGAGAGTCATAAAAATTTATTCACTTTACCAAAAATCTGTTTGTGTTAATATTATGATATTATGTTATTGATGATGTGTTATTATGAATGGTGGTCACGTACTTATATATAGTGGAGTAGATGAAGATAAGAGAGCTGCAGCGGGGGTGGGATGCATAATTCACAGGGATTTAGTAAGACAGATACGGAAATGGGAAGCAGTATCAGAAAGATTACTACTGGTGGAGCTGGAGAGTCAAAAGGGAAAATATTTTACAATTATAGTAGTATATGGACCAAACGAGGATGAGAAGGTGGAAGTAAAAGATAAATTCTGGAAAGAACTATTGGAAGTAACAGAGGAAGCCAAAGGAAATAAATATATTGTCGGTGACTTTAACAGTAGAGTGGGTAAAAGAGATGAGATATATAAAAGAGTAATAGGAATATATGGAGAAGAAATGAGAAACAATAACAGTAGGAGAATGTTGGATTTCTGCTTATTACATGATCTTATTGTGACGAACGCTTTTTATCAGCACAGAGATATACATAAATTCACAAGGGAACAACCAAATAGGGGAGAGAAGTCGATAATTGACTATATACTAGTTGAAAGGACCAATAGGAAAATGATAATGGACACTAGAGCCTGAAGAGGTGCAGAAATATATAGCGACCATTATTCAGTAATGACAAAATGTAAAGAACAATTAGATAAAAAACAGATATACAACAGAGAAGGAATAATAGAATATAAATCTATCAGATCGTATAAGCTGAAAAGTAGAGATGTAAGTAATAGGTTTAAAGATGTGATCGAGCAAAAATTACAAAAGGTAAGTGAAAATATAAGGCATGCTAATATACACCAAGGCTGGAGAATAATGAAAGATATAATTAGAGATACAGCAGTGGAGGTTTGTGGTGTTACTAAAATGAATAATTAAAGAAAACAGATGGTATGGTGGACTAATGAAATAAAGGAGCAGATTAAAAGGAAAAAGAGGGAATGGAAAAAGTATACAGCTAATAGAACTGTGGATAACTATGAAGCATATAAGCAACAAAGAAAAATTGGTAAAGAATTGTTGGAAAAGCGAAAGAGAGTGCATGGAAAGATTTTGGAGAAAAATTGGAAAGAGATAGATGGGAAAATCAAAAGCTTTTTTTCAGAGTATTGAAAACTTTTAGAAAAGAAAAAACTGAGAATGATATATGTATATATATAATGCTAATGGGAAAATACTGATAGAAAGAAACGATATAATGAATAGATGGAAAGAATACTTTCAAGGATTAATAGGTAGTAAGGAAATCAACAAAGATGATCATAAAGTCAATATTAATGAAGAAGAAGATAGAGAGGATGGTGAAGTTGCAAAAGAAAAAATAACGATGCATGAATTAGAAGTAGTGATTAAAGGACTTAAAAGTGGGAGATCACCTGGAACAGATAAAATTACAGCAGAAATGATAAAGAATATGGGGAAAAAGGGGAAAGAAATACTTTTAGAAATTATCAATAAAGCGTGGACAAGTGTAGACATACCAAGAGAATGGGAGGAAGCATTGATAGTTCCTATTTTTAAGAAAGGTAACGCAAGAGATTGTAATAATTATAGGGGTATCAATCTGTTAAATACAATTGTTAAGGTTTATGAGCAGATAATTAATAATAAATTGGTCCCAATTTTAGAAAATAGTTTGGAGGAATCGCAGAGTGGCTTTAGATCAGGGAGACGTGTGCAGGATCACATTTTTACTCTGCAACAGATAGCTGAGAAGTCGATGCAATAAGATAAATTGGTATGTTTGGCTTTTATTGATCTTGAGAAGGCTTTCGATAGTGTGCCTAGAACAAAAATATGGGAAAGTTTAAAAAACAGAGGAATAAGGAGTAAAATAATTAAGGTAGTACAGAGGTTATACAAAAATAATGTTAATTATGTAATTGGTAAAAATATGAGGTCGTTAGGATTTACAACAAACTATGGATTAAGACAAGGAGGTGGACTGAGTCTGACATTATTCAACTTGTATATGGACGACATTATTAAGAAGTGTTCACTGAAGGTTAAGAAAATGCATGTTGGATACAGGAACTTGCGAAGTATAGAAGTAGCAGAAGGGGCTTTTGCAGATGATGTAGTGCTAATGGCTACAAGTGAAAGGGCGTTACAGGGTAATTTGAATATATGGAATGAAGTTCTCCAGGAAAAAGGGATGAAAATAAATAAGACCAATACAAAGGTAATGGTAATGGGGGAGAAAATAATAAATATAGAGATTGGAGGAGTGAAGATAGAACAAGTCAAACAATTCAAATATACAACAATAGACAGTAATGGGAAACAAGAAGCCGCATTAAATGAAAGAATTGAAAAGGCAATAAAAGTATACTATGCATTAAACAGTAGATTTATAAATAAGAAGGAGATATCAAGAAAAACGAAAATGAGTGTGTATAAAACAGTATATAGACCGGTTTTAACATATGGCTGTGAGACGTGGGTGCTATCCAAAAGCCAAAAAAGTAAAATCCAGGCGGCAGAAATGAAATATCTTAGGAGAGTAGTGGGAGTAACAAGGAAGAACAGAGTTAGGAATACACAAATAAGAGAGGATCTGGAAGTGATATCGATTCTGGATTTTATTGAACAGAGACAACTATGCTGGTGGGGACACATGCAGAGAATGGATAGTGATAGAATGGTAAAACAGGTTTGGGAGGCAAAATCAGGGGGGAGAAAGAAGAGAGGAAGACCGCGACTGACTTGGGATGGAATGATGGGAAACATTTTGAGAGAAAGAGGCTTGGGCTGGAGGGAAGCGAAGACATTGTCAATGGGTAGAGTAAGATGGAAAAAATTTGTATATAGAGTGTAGTTGATGTACTTATCATATATTGATGTAACCCGACACCAATATGGTATAAGGGTATTTTGATAATAAATAAAAATATTACCTTTATTTTATTTAATAACGAAATGTTGATATTTTTCAATTAGTGTATCTTATGTTTTATTTCATCCTGTGCTTTGTGTGTGTGTGTGTGTTACATCAACTTCATACGTTCCAAACTAGTGTTATGGAGTTTCTTATTGAGAGTCATAAAAATTTATTCACTTTACCAAAAATCTGTTTGTG
The DNA here is from genome assembly GCA_034769895.1 of Magicicada septendecula. NCBI lineage: Eukaryota > Metazoa > Arthropoda > Insecta > Hemiptera > Cicadidae > Magicicada > Magicicada septendecula. Next base: position 715,539,751 of record CM068367.1, on the reverse strand, counting down.
TTAATATTAAAACAATGCCACATTATTTTGTTCATTTACATGAACTGTTGTTCAAACATTGTTAATAACTTCTCTGTTGAATGAAATAGAAACCAAATAAAGCAATTAATGAAAAGTAGTATGCTGTGCTTTACAGCTTGCATTTGTACTGTGTACTGAGAGAAATATAACACAAATATGAGGTGGTATCAAATCATTTTGATATTAGGCCTGTATATAACAAAGTACTTGAGATTCGGTACTTCTTTGAAACTAGTTTCCTGGGGGGGGGATGCTTATAAACTTATAAATATACTTATAAATGATATACTTATAAATATACATCTTATAAATGTGTACTTCTCAAAAGCTTCCCAGAAGTTCTGTCGTGAGGCTTGTCAAGCACCTTTTGTAATTCATGCTTGACCTGATAAACTCATGGTGCACTATTTCATGAATGTCAAAAAAAATGGTGAACTACTCTTGGTCTTGTCTCACCTTGTTCAATGTTTGAGGTGCTGGTCCCTTCCACTGTGACGACTGGCGTTTGATTACAACCATAGACCAAAGTCTCATTCCCAGTGATATCCTGTATCATCCAAGACCTGCTGACAAAGGCCCTCACAGAATTTGTTCACAGCATGTCTTTTGTTTAGATGTATCAATCCTGAGCACAAACTTTGCAGAAATTCACAGTGCATGTTCAAATCAGATGGAGGATTGCCTGTACTGTTCCATATTGCACACTGACAATGCTGTCCATATCTTGAATAGTTCTCCAACAATCCTCATGTTTGACTTTGTTAATTTTGTCAAGTTTTCAAATTTTTGTGCTAATGGAAATTTGTCCTCACCTCTCTTTGTCTTCTAGCAACAATCTGCTACTCTTGAAGTAAGAATGTTATATAAAATATCTTGCACAACTCACATCTGTATTGCCATAACCCTGCTTAATTGTCTGTAGGGTCTGCATTCCATTGTAAATGATTTTGATGCATAATTTTATATCATGCCTTTGCTCTAGTTTGCAGTGCATACTGAAATCACAAATATGCCCTGTATAAGATAACAAAATCTTGTTTACCACAACTCCTATTATTCACTGAACACCATTCAGCATTTTGCCTAATGAAAGTGTTCATTTATATGTTCTGTTTATGACCACTGCATGCACATCCATGTGATTACTTTGTTTTCATGCTACAGAACTAGTCCCAAAACTTTACGATACCACCTTTTATAAACAGACAAACAGGATAGTAATATTTGTTTATTACAATTGTGGAAGATCAGTACAAGTTTAGCAAAATAGACATATGATTATTTATTACATTAGTTTTTTTTTATAATTGATTTTTATACAGTGTGTGTACATATACACATGTTGTATCAGTCATAATATTCTTCATTAAAGCTGACAGATTTAACAGTCTGATACAAGATTAAAGAAGTGGGAAACTCCTACACACGGGGAAAATTTTGATAGATATTTTAAATTATGAACAATCAACTAACATAGAAAATAACAAAATTGCTTAACCATAAGAGTGTGTGTGTGTGTGTGTGTGTGTGTGTGTGTGTGTGTGTGTGTGTGTGTGTGTGTGTGTGTGTGTGTTTTGACATAAAATAATACATACAAGTGCTACAAGCACACATGAAAGCATAGCAACAGAACTGAATATAACAGAAAATGCGGAATTTGAATCCCAGCTATATTTGAGTGCTTCAAAATAATAAAACAACACATCTGGAATAGCTGTTGTAAGCAAATGCTTCATTCCATAATAATGATCTAAAATATTCCTTTTCAGATATTCCAGAGATGATACTGCAACAAAGAAGAATTTTAAACAAATAGTTTTAATTACAAAATCAAAAGTTTACAAAGTTAATTTACAAACATGCTGAGATAACTGTTACAATAAAATAAACGTTACAATAGAATACATACAATATATTGATCTATATACTCACGTTTCAGTTTTGTAATATTATTAATATTTATAATATTATTCAAAAATTTGATATGTCTACAAGATGTTACTCTTTTTTATATTTGTACCGTATACTAACATTATAGAAGGAACTGGAAAGAACACATAAAATGAATGAAAGAAACAAGACAACTAAAAGTAGAGTTAAAATAAAATATTACAATCAGAATGATCACAGTTGCACACCACTATATAAAAATTATCCCAATTAGCGCTTTCAACCTTGGAATAGCTATTCCAATCTGACGATGGGCTGTGAAGCTTAAAAGCGCTAATTGGGATAATTTTTATATAGTGGTGTGCAACTGTGATCATTCTGATTGTGATTTCAACCACTAACACAAATTTCTTCATTAAATAAAATATTAACCATGGTTGAAAGAAGAATTATTGCCTGGCATAGAGAAGACAATTATTTTAGTTTATATTAGGTCTTTGTATGCACACTTTATTATTATCTTTATATTTTATATTCAAGTTAACCTCTTCACTTGAAACAGGAAGGATAGCATTAAAAATAAAATGGAAGCTGATTTAAGAACATGTACCTGCTTCATACAAACACAATGGACACCGACTTCATTGTGCATATTGAACTACAACATTCAGGAGCTGTTAGGTTTTCGCTGTGATTCATAACTTACAAGCTACTCTTATAATTCATGTCTCATGTCTACAGTTGTAAGGTTGATCACTTACAATTCACTGTATGGAACAGGCAATTTAAACTGCAGTTGTTACTCTTGAAAGATGAGAAATATTATAAAGATAGATGATAGTATACAGGGGGTGTATAACATAAAGCTTTGAACTTGATAAAATTATTTTCCAAGTTTTTGCTGTTGTTTTTTTCTTGCTTTTTGTTAGTGAATGTTACTATTCAGAATGAACAAAATTTTATGAATACATAAATTATAGTGATGTAATGTGCTCTAGATGAATGTTTCATGTTTCATTCGCACTGAGGACACAAGAATAAGTGTTGTGTGTTAAGGCAATGGACCAAAAGAATTACTTCCAAAAGTACAACGAATAGTGATTAGGAAGGAAAGAACGTAATAATAATTTACTCTCTCACTCTCACACTATCTCTCTCTCTGTCATATACTGTCACATCATAATGACACTTGCACGATTGTAATGTTTCTTGCCAATCTTGTTTGCAGCTGTCCTACACATTATGAAATACTGTACAAGACTGATCTGGTCATGTGACGAAAGAATATTTTGTTAACCTTACAAACAGGTGTTTGTCCACCAATATAAACATACCATATATACAATTATGGTGAGTTGTTAGTGAAATGTAGCATTCTTAAATATTCATTATGTTTTTCTAAACCTCATAATTATGAGTCAAGGAGTCAGAAGAACAGACCAATCACTAACAAAAATTGTGCATTATAATTCCCATATTTAGGTCAACAAACCTGAAATATGGTTCTGTCAAGTCACCTTGTTAAGTATAACTAATGAAACCACAAAATCTAATTACTTAATGCTCCACTGAATCACTGTGTTGTATAAAATTTCTGGGGTTTGTTTCTTCTTCCACTTAGTTATCGTCTAAAGAAATACTTCTCTTTGCTCACAATCACTACTTACATTAAATGAAAAAAGGTAGATTGAAAACTTTGTGAACAGTATTGACTCGGCAATTCAAAACCTAATCAGTACCGTAGTTATGAAAAATGAGAAGTTTGGCTGATATGAAACTTTCAGATAAAATGTTGAAAATGTTGAGGCATTTTGTAGCATGTTAGCAGTTTTGGATGGTAATACAAATAAATTAGCCAATATCGGAAACTGGATTTGGCATTTTAAACCTAGTGCTCAAATAGCTGAAAATTCATACACCAATGCCTCAAAACTCTGTGCTCAAATAATGAATCCCACGGATTAATAAATACTACAGACAAATATTAATAGGCAAACTGTTTTTTAAGTTTTTGTAATTTGCATTTTCATAAAAACTCTGTGTGTGTGTGTGTGCGCGCGCGCGCGCATCCTAAAAACCTAATCTAGTAATTTTTGAAGTTCATCAAAGTTTAGACCATTAAAAAAATTGATGCAATATAAAACTTTAATTTTCTTTAAAAAAAGGAAAGAGACACGAAACATTTTTTCTGTCATTTTGTAGTGTTTTGTACACTACTTATGGGTTCTTTTCTGACTTTTTGGTTTGCTGTGGTATGCCTGAAAATGCTATTTTATATTTTTTTTTCATTTTTTGGAATTTTTAATTATGTCCTGGTCATTAAAATTTTTTTACAATGAAGTTACTTACTTTAATGTTTTTTTTTTTAATTCAATTATTCTCTATCATTTTGTTTGCCAAATAGTTAGCAATGAATTAAAAGTAATCTTTCTGGATAAAAAATGTAGTTTTATTTGTAAAGAGTGGGTGAAAGTGAGCAAAGTCTGATGTAAACCAAGTGAGCTGAAACTTTATAGTACTGGGACTAGAAGTATTTCATATTACTATAAGATCCTTTTTATGCTAAAATTAATTTTACCCACAACACAAAAATAGGATAAACATGCAGCAGTGCAGTGCAGTTATACACTCCCCATTTAAGTAAAGTACATAGGAAGTCAGACTTTTTGGTAGTTTCAGCATTTTTTTCTATTAAAATGCCTTTTATTTATTTTTGTTTATTAATTAATTTGTACTAGTTATCAAATAAAACTAATTAAAGGCATTTTCCAGTAGGTGTTTCTGTCTGCACATACTTTTTAGATGAGTTATTGACTTTCTGCATTTTTGTTAATCTTTATATTTTAAAAAGTTTTTATATAAAAGAATTAGTTATTAAAATATACTTACAAAGTTTAACATTACAATATATTATATTGTAACATAACAACACACACACATATATTTATAATGTAGTATATTCCTTAAATATAATTTATATTCAAATATATATTCTATTATTTACACTTAGCAAATAATGTATACTTTGATTAATTAAAATTAATATAATAAATCAGGTAATTAATTTGATTCCATGATTTATTAGTTGATAAATAAAGGTTTATCAGCCTTGATCCTGCCAAAAAATTCACCAGCCATGATTTTTTTTTTAAGTAAGGAAAATTCTTTATTTTTATTAATGGTATTAATTTATTAAAGATAAAATTGAAGTTTTATTCTGGCTTATAAATTAAATATTTAATTATATTACACGTATAATTTTATTATGTGATTATTATTTTTCTAAAAGATGTAAATAGAGAGCACAGTATTTAATATTATTAATTATTAAATTTAGAAATAATAAATTATTTTGTATAGAGGACAAAATTTGTGCCAGCAGTTGGTGTTATACAATTTTCTAAATTTAATTAAATTGGTTTCAGTTTAAAATATATTAATAATAAATTGTTTAAATTTTGGTGAAAAAATATTTTTATCAATATTTATTTTTATGTCAGGGAAACTTTTATTTAAAACTAGGATCAGATACCCTATTACTGAAAGTGTTAATTTAATGACTGTATTATTAATAGTTATGATCTTTAAATTTAAAGAATTTGACGATAAATTATTTAATCAGAGGAATCTGTTTTATAATTGATAATCCACGATAGATTAAACTTTAATGATACCTCTGTCAAGAATGTTTTATTAGAATAATTTTCTTATGTTTTATTAATTTTACGTCAGGTAAAGGTGCAGTTAATTTTAAAGTAAAATGGATTACATTACTTTAATAATGAATTGATTTATATGATGAAATCATGAAATTGGATTTTAAAGTAAAATTTATTAAATATATTTGTTTGAATTTAGGTTCTAAATTATGCACACATCGCCCCTCACTCCCATTATAAGATGGGATAAGTCGAAACAAAGTAGGTGTACTGGAAACTGTAACTAGGATGCACATTAAAGCTATTAAGCATATTTTTTACGCTAATAAGATTATTGATTTATCAATATAGTTTGAATTAAGTTTTAAAATTAAATATTTATAGATTATTATAATTAAAAATAATTATTAGGTTCTAGTACTATTTAGGGAACGTATATATTTAAATTAACTGTATAGTCCAAGGTGTGCTGAAGTATCCTCTAGAACAGTGATGGGCAAAGTACGGCCCGTGGGCCAGATCCGGCCCCCAGTATGGTGTAATCCGGCCCGTGACAGAGTTCTGAATGACAACTTACCTACACACATTATTTACCATGTTCCCAGGAGAGAACAGTGTTCAGCTTTGTCAACCAAAAACAAAAATGCATTTTATCATATCACATTGTATTTTTTCTGTGTCTGTATTATGAACACAAAAAATGGTAACGGAATGGCGTCAGAGCATTCACAACAGTAGTACAAGAGCAAGACAGACATGTCACAAGTGTAGTTATCCCCACCACTCCAGCCGCCGCCTACCCCTCGCCCATCCTATTGGCACATCACGCCACAGTGGATGAGTAATACTCTCAGTCAGTCTGAGTCAGTGGCTTGTTGTTACACAGCCTTTCTCAATTCAATATCGCGTATTCTTATAAGTTGTTGTTTGCTTTTTTGTAGTGAGTATTTGTGAGACATTTCTGATTTGCCATAATGGCAACTAAAAAACGTAAAGTTGATTCAGAATGCTGTCTTTTTAAAGATGAGTGGAGTTGGAAATACTTTTTCACAGCTTTTAAGGATAAACCGTTGTGCCTTATTTGAATGAAACCGTGGCCGTTTACAAAGAATTTAACATTTCCCAGCCGCCTACCCCTCGCCCATCCTATTGGCACATCACGCCACAGTGGATGAGTAATACTCTCAGTCAGTCTGAGTCAGTGGCTTGTTACACAGCCTTTCTCAATTCAATATCGCGTATTCTTATAAGTTGTTGTTTGCTTTTTTGTAGTGAGTATTTGTGAGACATTTCTGATTTGCCTTAATGGCAACTAAAAAACGTAAAGTTGATTCAGAATGCTGTGTTTTTAAAGATGAGTGGAGTTGGAAATACTTTTTCACAGCTTTTAAGGATAAACCGTTGTGCCTTATTTGAATGAAACCGTGGCCGTTTACAAAGAATTTAACATTTCCCAGCATTTTACATCTAAGCATAACAGTGGTCGTTATGAAGCCGTGACCGAAGATGAAAGGAAACAAAAAACAGAAGATTTACGTAAGAAGCTCTCAGGTCAGCAAAATATTTTTAAAAAACAAAATAGTTCTCAAAAAGCTGCTACACATGCTAGTTATGTTGTATTGTACAATATTGCTAAAAGTAACAAAGCTCTTTCTGATGGGGAGTTTGTGAAACAATGCATGCTCCAAGTTTGTGATATTTTATGTCCTAACAAAACAAAGGATTTTGAGACTGTCAGTTTGTCTCGAAAACAGTTACTTCTAGAATCGAGACAATAGATAAACACCTATTATCACAGCTAGAATCAAGAATTACTCAGTTTAAATTCTGTTCTGTTACTATGGATGAGAGTACTGACATAAATGATACTGCTCAGTTACTAATATTTGTAAGAGGAGTTGATGATAACTTCTGTATTACTGAAGAACTATCATGCATGCGATCATTAAAGGGGACGTCAAAAGGATCAGACATTTTTCATGAATTTCAAGAAGGCCTATCGACTTTAAAAGTACCCATAACCAGTATATGCAATATTACGACTGATGGGGCACCAAATATGACGGGGAAAAATCTGGTTTTGTTGGTATATTTAACCAAACATATCCTGAGAACAAAGTTGTATTTCTACAGTGTGTCATACATCAAGACACTGTGTAAATCTGCCCCAGACATGAAACACGTGCTTGATGTCATTATTAAAGTCATAAATAATATTCGATCTCGAGCGCTTACTCACAGACAATTTCGACAGTTTCTTGACTCAATGCAGTCTGAATACACTGGTGTACTCTACTACACCAAAGTAAGATGGCTTAGTGCAGGACGTTTTTTCGAGCGAGTTTGGGAGCTGAAAGAGGAAATTATTTCATTCATGCATGAAAAACAGATGTTTGAAGGCTGTGAAATTTTGGAAAATACTGCATGGCTTTCGGACTTTGCTTTTTTCACAGATCTTCTGTGTCATATGAACAAGTTGAATGTTAAGCTGCAAGGAAGAAATCAATTTATTTACGATATCTGGGGTCATCTCAAAGGGTTTAAAATGCAACTAGTTCTATTTGAAAAACAGCTAGCTAAAAGAGACCTGTCCCACTTCCCAAGGCTAAAAACAATAGTCCCAGTGGTGGAAGGCAAACTTGTAAGCTACGAGGAAAGCATGAGAAGACTCCATGATGAATTCGAACGCAGGTTTCAAGACTTTAAAAATATTGAACAAGACTTAAATATTTTCAGTATGCCATTTAATTTGGACTAGTGAAACAGTGAGAACAGAATTTCAGCTTGAACTAATTGAGTTACAGTGTAACACTGAGTTGAAGCAGTTGTTTCTTAACATCCCAAAAGTGGAGTTTTACAAGTCGCTATCAAAATCAAGTTTCCCAAATTTGAGATCTCATGCCCAGAAGATAACTGCTTGTTTGCATCATCCTATGTCTGTGAACAAGTGTTTTCTACCATGAAGCTTCGAAAAAGTAGTGTCAGAAACAGATTGACAGATGACCACTTAGCTTCACTTCTGAGAGTCAGCTCATCCCAGTTACAACCAAATTTTGAGACACTTTTAGAAACACAGCCACAGTTCCATTCATCGCACACTCCTTCATGCTCTTTCAATCATTAATTGAGTTTTGTAAAAATATGTCAAGATTCAATAAGAAATTTTTAAAAAAGTAGTTTTTCTATATATTTCTTTTTAATAAATTTTATTGGCCCGCCTAGACAGTTTTCTTTTTCCTCTGGCTCTCTCCTACAAACATTTGCCCATCACTGCTCTAGAATTTACAAGTGCCTCTGTTAAGGACGCATCTTATGGAACCCTGCAGACTATAAACAGCCCACATCTGCTTTTTAGTTTTATTTTTTTTTATGTCGGGCGATTACACAATGGGTCTCAAATGGTGTATTAGTGAAAAGTGATTATAGTGCAGAATGCTTTATAGTTGACATTATTATTTGTGTGGACAGATTAACTCTATTAATTAGAGTACAAGTATAATCTTGTTGAATAACTTGTTGATTACAAACTGTTAATTGTGATAATTAAAACTGGTTATTAGTGACTTAATTGGTGTCTTGAAGTTTGTTTTCCACTTTACCATACGATGATAAAGGAGAACGTTGTAACAGGGGTCTGAAGTGTGACAGAACCATTAACAGGGACACTTTGTACAAGACTAGCATAATTCATAATTAATCTGTAAACATGGATACCAGTCAGCTGATGGAAGCTTTCCAAGCGCTGCTGCGGCAGACACAAGAACAACAAAAATTAGAACAACAACAATAGGTGGAAGAGACAAAAGAAGATCGCCAACGGGAAAGAGAAGAAACACAAGAATGGCAGAAAGCACTAATTTTGGAATCTGAAGGGCGACAAGCAGATAAAATGGAAGCTCTTTTTGAAGCTATGCAAAAACAGTTGCAAGAACACACTACTGTAGAGTTGGGTCTCCTACGTGATAATTATGCAGGGTGAATTGGGTGAATTATGCAGTGATCTGAATGGCCAAGAGGTAAGATTGTCTACAGTAGAAAAATCTGTATCAAATATAGAACAAATAATGTCAGGAAAAATATCTAAAGTAGAGGACACCGTAGCAATTGTGAAAGATTCAGTCACAACTATAAAAGAGTCAATTGCAGACATAAGAGAACAAATTAAAAGTGAAGTTGAGCAGTTCATGAAGGTCCAACTAAAACAAGTTTCTGAACAGATTGTACCAATGATAAAGACAGAAAAGACAACAGAGAAAGTCACTTTGCCTGCAGCTGGTTCAGTTCACATCAAGGCTCCAACCTTTGACAAAAGCAGTCACTGGGCAATGTACCTTAGGCAATTGAAAGCCACCACGTACAGATAAAGAGAAGGCAGTTTCACTTGTTCTTGCTTTAAAAGGACCTGCTGCAGAGCTACTACAGAAAGTGCCACCTGACAGCCAGAAAGTCTATGATGAATTGATTAATGCTCTAGAATTACGGTATGGTGATAAAAGTTTTCAAGATGTGTACTATGCACAGTTGAGAACAAGACGACGTCATTCCAGGGAGAGTCTTCAAGAGTTTGAAGCAAGTATCGACAGACTGATTAGACTGGCCTATTCTGAAGCACTAGAAGATTTTCGAATGAGGTTTGCGGTGCAGACATTTATTGACGGCATTGGAGATTGTGAACTTCAGCATGTGTTATGAATAGCAAGATACCGAAGTAGCTCAGAAGCTCTTGTTCATGCCCTTGAGTTTGAAGCTGCCAAGACAGCATCCCACTACATTAATGGGTTTACGTCATCACACTGTAGTCAGAAGATCCCAGTATCACATTGCCATTATGACGGGAGCAGAAAAACAATGTTGCCGGACAAATAATTCAGAAGTTCAAGAGCACCGCAATGATTTGAACAATGGAAAATAGACAGAAGACTGAAGTGTTACAACTGTGAGAACGTGGTCATCTACAGGTAGACTGTTGGAAGAAGATAATACCAAGAGAAGAGAGTAATCGCACAAATTGGAGAAATGAAGCTCCAGAACAGTACAGAGTCTCCATGCTACATAAGATCAGTGGAAACCTGATCGTTAAACGATTTGCGGAAAGTAAACCAACATCATTTAGAGTTGACACAGGGGCTACAGTGTGCATTGTGTGCCCTCACTTAATCAGCAACCGCCAGCCTCAATTAGCTCTTGTACAGATTGTGACTGGAAGCACCATCAAAGTGTTAGAAAAGTGGACATACGTGTACGCCTAGGTCTTCTTGAGCTTAGTCACCAAATGCTCATTGCAGACATTGTCGATGAAGTGATTCTTGGCACAGACATTATGAATGCCTACAGATTCGTTGTGGACTTGAGAGAGAATGTCCTGAGGGTTGGCCAAGAAAAGATAAAGCTTTGCATGCCTAAAATGACAGGGTCTGTCAACTACCAACTATTCAACCAAGCAAGCAAGTGGCATTGGCTGAAGAAGTCAACAGATCTGGTCAAAAGGAACTCTTCCTATTGCAGGAAGAAATGGAAGAAGAACTAGCAGAGGAAGTACAAATAAGTGAACCGGCAAAAGAAGTGGATGGAAAGCCAACAATGGTGTCAAGGAAAAGCCCTTGCTTGTTCGTGAGGTAATAGAAGCATCAGGGTGCGTCTAATTAAGCGTAATTAATTTTGAGAGTTCATATCGATAAATTAGAGTGCGACCTCGATGTTGGATTAAGAAAAGGATTTGGAGAAAAATTTAAATATTCTAGGTCTGTTCGACCTTTAATTTCTTACATGATCTGAGTTCAAATCGGCATGAGCCAGGTTGGTTTCTATCTACTAAAATATTCGAAAGGACCATATTAAATAATAGAAATTATTCTACTTAAGCAAAACGTGCATTAAATTTAGAATTTAATTATGTAATAAGAATTACATGTAGAAAATGTATTTAATTACAACTACATTTGCCATTTTATTTATTGTGATTGGCATTGTATATTTAACTTTAATAGAACAAAAAGTACTGAGATATGTACATTCAAGTTCATAAGGGTCCAAATACAGTAGAATTTATTGGTATTTTACAACTGTCTTCAGATGGTGTAAAATTATTTTTGAAAGAAAGAAATGTACCTATATTATCAAATTATTTAATTTATATAATTAGACCAGTTTTGGGATTATTTAATTCTTTATTAATTTATATAATTAGTCCAGTTTTAGGACTATTTAATTCTTTATTATTACGAGCCATTTATCCATATATAATTAATTGCATCTCATTTAATATAGGTATAATATTTTGTTGTCGTTGTACAAGAATAGGGTATATAGTTTAATAATTACAGGTTGATCATCTAATACTAATTACAGTGGAACCTTGATACAACACCCCTGTGATATAATGCGACCCTTGACGTAACGCTCATTTTTCAGTCCCGGCAGATTAAATAAACTTGGGACCTTTATATAAAGCGACCCTCGATATAAAGCGCTTTTTGGCTGGTCCGCAGAAGAGCGTTATATCAAAGTTTCACTTTATGCCATGTTAGGGTGTATTCAATCAAAACTATTTCATATGAAGTCAGACCTGTATTAATTGTTTTATGTCCTGTTGTAATAATTGAGAGTTTTAATGTAATTGATTTTTACTTTTTTCAGCAAGCAATGTGATTCATAATTATTTACATTTTTTCCACTTGGAATTTGTTTAATTTCATCAGCTACAGCTGAAACTAACTGATCACCTGTTCATTTTTCTGAAGGTGACTGAATTAGTATCCAGATTTAATGTTGATATAGTGGAATAGGATTTGCTTTCATCTTTTTGGCTGAATATGCTAGAATTATTTTTATAAGAATAATATTTTGCTTAATGTTTTCAGGAAGAAAAACTGATACTTTAATCTTTCCTGTTTAATTAACAATAATTTCATTTCTATTTATCTGAGTTGGAGGAACATTACCTCGTTATCGTTATGATAAATTAATATATTTGGCATGAAAATCATATTTACCAAAATCAATTTATTAATATCTTTTTTTTCAAATTAAATCCTGTATTTAATTCATTAAAAACTGCTTTAATAATAAGATTAACAAAGTTAATAGAACAATTTCTTTTCTTTACTTTCAAAATTAATGCTTTCTTATAAGCTAATTAACTAATTAATTAATTTGTCTCAAAAAATGTAATAATTGGATCTAAAATAAAATATATAAAATAAATTACTATAAAATTATTCCAGTTTTTTAATGTATGCATGGATATTCAACAGGACAAGCTCCAATTCAAGTTAATAAACTCAAAATAATGAGTAACTATGAAAATAAAATTTGATTAATTTGATAATTTGTTAATCCCATGAATTTTGAATTATTTATTAATAGTACAAAAATTAGAATGAAAATTGACATAAATAATCCAATTACTCCTCCTAATTTGTTAGGAATAGACTATAAAATTGCATATGCGAATAGAAAATATCATTCTGGTTCAATATGTTTTGGAGTAGGTGAAATTATCAGGATCACTTAATTTTTAAGGTGCAAGTATGATATAACAAAAATAAATAAATAAAACTAATAAAAATCCTAAAATATCTTTAATAGAAAAATAAGGATGAAATGGAATTTTATCTGTGTTTGAATTAATTCCCAATGGGTTGTTTGATCCTCTTATATATAAAATAATTAAATAAACTACTGTTAATGCTATAATAAAGTGAAAAGAATAAAATCGAATTTGATTACCACAAATGTTAATATTCCCCTCCACCCTCCTGTCTTTGGGGGTGGTAAGGTTTTATAATTTTTGTATTTTTTCATCCGAATTTCAATTACCGAAATTACCGAATGTTTTTGTCAAAAATTGTGTATAGTATATATGTAGGATCTTCTAGGATGTGTGTTTAAGATAATCAGAAGTCCTTTAGGCCTTTGAAAAAGTTGTCTTTTTGTCTACATGACAAATTATGAATTGTTGTCTATTTGTCTGTTTTGTCTATTAAAAATCTCAGTCTTAAAAGTTTTATTTTAAAAATTTGTAAAAATTTTGATTTCTGGAAGTAGGAAATACACATTTGGGTTTTACAGGAGTAAAAGGCAGACGTGGTGATATTAGATGAACGTCCTTTTAGCCCAAATACTTTTTTACAGAAAGAATGGTGTGACATTTAGCATTATCCATTTTTGTGATATGACACGTGAGACAAGGAGACAAAAAAATATGATATTGTGTAAATTTGTTAATTTAGGAAGCTGAAAATTGTTGTGGGTGCAAACAAACATTATGGTTATCAACTATTATGGTTATCAACTGGTGCATTTTTGGTCTCACAGTGACGTCACTGTAAAAGGAATACACTCATTAGTTTTTACACAAATGCTATATATTAAAAACATATTTTATAAAATTATCAAAATACTAATGCCTAATATTTGAAGTTTTATTACTGTATACAAAATCCTGATGCACGTTTCTCAGAGTAATATGTATCTTCATGGTTTCAATGTGAATTAATGAATTTTAAATGTGAATTAATTTCTAAAGATACAGATTACTCTGTGAAATTTGTGTCAGGATTTTATGTTATACTAATAAAACTTTAAATATTATACTTGCAGAAGAAATCTATTCTAAAATTATCATAGAAAAACTTTAAGAAACTAAAATAACAAGAGTTTCTGGGAAAGAAATTAAATTTCAATTAAATTTAATTAAAATTTAATTATACAAATAATTATTCCATTCACTTATTATGGAACCATAATCCTCAAAATTTCACAACTAATCAAAAGTACCACCAACTGCAAAATATCTATAATAACATATGTGTTTCAATAAAGTTGAATGTAAATAAAATATAAAGTAGTACAATCTTAATGAAATACATAAAATTTAATGTCCTCATTGTTTCAAATTTTATGCAAGTCAAATGAAAAATAAATTAATATAGATGTCTGTAGCCCAAAAATGTGCATATCAAACCTAATATCTCTACAATTAATTTAGCTACTCATTCAATAAACAATTCAGTTACTGTTTCTTATTTAAATAATGAACAATTAATTAAACATATAGCGAAAGGTGAAGAATGGTCATTTGAGAAAACTGGTATATATTTTAAAAGTAAAAATAACAATAGATGAATAAATACTAATATTACTTTAAAATTCTAAACCAATTTTAATAATTTAAAATAAATATTTAATGTTACAGCATTTAATATGATATAATAAAATAAAATAATATAATAAATCTAAGACATAAGATAAAACAGCTGATTATCAGTTACACACAACAATAATAAACTGATATTTAAAAATTTGAGCAGATAGCAAACAACTATAGATGTTAAATGTGTTCTAACAGAATCCACATTAGAAAAAAATAGCAAATTAAAAAACAGACAGATTTTTTAAAGCGTTATTATCTTACTAACAAACCTCTTTCCATAATAGAAGTGTAATATGAAACTGTGGGTTTTGGCTTGCTAAAAAAAAGCTGAAACATTTTGTATTTTAACATATAAATTTATAGCTATACTCATACTTATCAAAATTTGTGTTCAAACATATTTGTCTTAAATTATACATAAGCAAGCTGTATCATAGCAACATACATTGAAACACATTGTTCAATTTTATTAGTCTTATTATTTTTATCATGTAATAAAGAAATACATTAAATCAATATTTTTTTTTAAGTTTTGTTACACTTGCTCAAAGTGCACTCACATGAGTTCACTTATTCTCAAAGACAAAAAGTTGAGACGCCAGTGTGGCATACCCAGAGGCACCCTTTGAGGCATACAACAAGCCCTGTGCTCAGTTAGTAAGGAAAAAGAGAAAAAGAAGAAAATGCAAGAGAGAGAGAGAGAGAGAGAGAGAGAGAGAGAGAGAGAGAGAGAGAGAGAGAGAGAGAGAGAGAGAGAGAGAGACAGACAGACAGACAAGACAGACAGACAGACAGGCAGACAGACATAAATTGAAGGAACTAATTTATCATTTTCAATTTTTCTAATTTTGTTTTTGCAAACGCCTACTAAATTTTTCTAAATTTGCAGACGCCTTCCTTTTCAATTTTTGAAAGATTGCTTACTAAATATAATTTACTCAAATGCTGGCAGAAAACTACAATTTTATGATTATCAGAAAGGATAAAGTTTCAGGATTAACTGATACAAATTGCAAGTGATTTAACAATCATAGTTGCAATGTTGCAATGTGAGAGACATGACACAAGGTACTTCACTGTGGTCAGCATATATTGTTCAGACTTATATACAATCCAGGTAACAAACTTGATACTTTTATTATCAAGATCACTAATACTGACAAACTCCAATTTTGTAAACAAACATATATGGAAAGGATTTATTTATAACAGTGATAGTAGTTAAATTGATGTAAATTATATTCTTGGATTTCGTTGGCCATGACGTGTCTGTTTCTTAACTAAATATAGTATAATTATTTCACTACGACTCGGAACACAAAACTTTTTATGGGTAAAAACGTAAAAGCTTTATCTTACAACCTTCCATAGTGAAAGAAGCTTTTTAAAAGTGAAAACCGGTTCAGGTTGTAAGGTAAAGCTTTTACGTTTTTACCCATACAAAGTTTTGTGTTACGAGTCGTGAAATAATTATATTTAGTAAATTATATGTAACTAAGAAACATTTTTGATTATGTTATTATTTTTTGTATTGTTTTTCTAAATTGCTACAATTTGTATACTAAGCTAATGACAAATTTAAAAAATCAATTTTAGGTAGAATGCTGACATTGGTAATATCCAAGTTATTAGTATTCTACACTACAATACAGTAACTGTCTCTCCAAGAATATACGTGTACCAAGTCTAGTATTGCATCTGCCAGCATGCTGTAGATGAAATTATAGTAACAGCAGGACTTTGCTCTACTATATGTCTAAATTGAAAATTAGCACTGACTACTGTCTATAGTTGTGTGTGTGTGTGTGTGTGTGTGTGTGTGTGTGTGTGTGTGTGTGTGTGTGTGTGTGTGTGTGTGTGTGTGTGTGTGCGTTAAAACGCCTAAAAATCAACACAAGTTTTGTAAATAAGAGACAATTTTTGAAAAAGAAGGTTTCATGAGTAAAGGTTTTCAAGTCTTGTATGGCATTTATCTTGTGATAAATAACATTAAATAATATTAAGTAACATTAAATAATATTAAGTAACATTAAATAATAAAGAAACATTATGCTAATTATTTATTTGCAGTTTAAGGATTTTAATAGGATATTGACAGGCTAACTTTTTCTATAACTCTAAGATGGTTTTATATCAATTGTGTGAAGTGGCATGTGATGGTGTTTTTTGGTTTATAGAGGTATGGTGGGTTGTAAGGGGTCCTTCAGCTAAGTTCACACCTGACCTGCAGTTGGTAAGGGCAGCTCTGGGAATACTGGTATGTACCATTATATAAAAGCACTTCTTAAAACTGAACATTTCAGTCATAAGTCACCTTCATATGTGATCATATACAACCAGGTTACTCTCAAAAATAGCTGCTACATTTTTAGTTATTGTGTGCAGCCTACTCATTGGTCTAACTCATGTCTCACGTATCCAGTTGTAAGACTACACACTTACTATTCATTGCATTTAACTGCCAAATTAATTTCCTCCCTGTTGCTTTTTTGACATACAATAAATATAAAGTAGCCAAGTCATGTGAAATACACTACATAATAATCCCACATTTAAAGTACCCAATATTACTACATTTTCTTATCGGTAATTGTGGTAATGAGAAAATACAAACATTATATTTACTGTAATTATAATATTGGATTAAATTAAAGTTTTGAGTTGATGATGAAATCTTTAAAAAAAATGTCTGAAAGAGTGAAAGAACTCAGTCAGCAATGGCTGACATGAGTATAACATGTAAACTACATATCATATGATAGTAATCTAAACCACAGAACAAATAAATAATCACTGAACATCTTGTTGCAGAGACTGAGCAGGCCATATGGTACCTGGGTACTAATCTAGAGGTCCCAGTTTGGATTCCCATGTATATCATAAAATCAATGCGCATTTTCAGGTCCCAGGTTGACTCAGCCTGTGTAATGACTATCTGGGATAATTGATGACTGAAGTGTCGTGCTGGTCATATTACCTTCCTTATATGTCAAATAGCTTATATATAAGGTAACCCATCCTGCCAAACTCATTAACTACTTAGGTGGTATAGCTTGATTTCTCTAGCCCATACAGTAATTCAATTTGTCTTACAGACAAATAATACAAAAATGATATGTAACTGTGCATGTAATAACATGCAGTTTATTACATGTTAGTACATGAGTCAACTACACGTACCAACTGCATGTTTTATATACTCTTTAGTCCAGACACTAAGGTATATTTGAATATACTAAGAATGAGTTTCTGTTATCTTTTTTCAAACTATATTCACATCATTGTAGTTTAACATATTTAATTTTCTTCAGACCCTGATAAATGTTTTGTTTGTATTACATACTATACCATGTTATTTCCCTTTAACAATAATTTAATTAGCTGTATCACAAAAGGCAGGAAAAGAATTTCTGAACAATCCCATGAAGCTCTTTTCTTTCTATTATATTTTATTTCTTTATTTCACTATCTAATTTTGTGTGTATGTAAGTATGTACAGGGGCATATTTACAAACAGGACTGGACCCCTTACAGAGGGGCAAAAACATTGATGAGGAATTTTGTTAATCTCTTAATTTTTACAATGTGTTATTATTTTTTCAGTTGTGTATGGTAATATAGTAGTAACTCTTTTTTAATATTCAAACACATTTAATATGTTTCAATAGTGCATATTTTCATTGAATGATTTCTGTTTACTTTAATGGGATTGATCTCATAATGTTACCACACGTTTTTCAGCCACTTTAAAAATTGTAATACTGATCTGTCTTAACTTGTTTTTTCTTTTGTATGAAGCCAACTCAACCAGACCCTCCTAGCCAAATTCTAGATATGCTACTGAGTATGTATACATCTTTATGCTGATAGTTTTGTGGGCAGAATATGTTTTATTATAGTGTCAGCCTATGTCTCTATGTTGTTTTACACCTCAGAAAGGTTGACAATAAATAATAAGAGGACATTTATATTCCCTTTTGAGCATGAGGAAAGGAAAGCGTATGGCTGCAAAGGAAGAATAGCAAGAGGATAGCAAGAATAAAATCAATTTAAGTAACCTTGAATCTGCTGTGTGACTTAATTTTTATGTAAGTTAAATCCACATGTTCAAATAATGAATATTAAATATGAAAATATTATTGATTTATCATTGCAGTCTTTTTAAGGACAAAACAACATTATTAACACCTTTGAGAGCCGAAAAATAATATGAGAGGAATAACATGTGATCACACACACACACACACACACACACACACACACACACACACACACACACACACACACACACACACACACACACACACACACACACACACACACACACACACACACACACACACACACACACACACACACACACACACACACACACACACACACACACACACACACACACACACACACACACACACACACACACACACACACACACACACACACACACACACACACACATTATAATTATTAACACTTGCCTGCCTCTCAGTCATTCTCCTATGATTGCTTTTCTCAGCCATTCCTGTACTTAACTAAATCATCTCCCTATATTCAAAGCACTGTTATTGTCTCTTTACTTCTTCTGTCTCCGGTCTAGAAAGTAACATGATAAAGATCTTCATGGGTACCAAAATATGTGTAATATCACATATGCTAATTTAGTTATATATCCATTCTTCTATTTATGTCCTTGTTATATATCCATGTCTCTAATTGTATTCCTAGTTTAGCCCTCTGGGTATTCCAAAATTATTGCATCATTCTTGTGTTCACTGTTGTATTTCTGATCTATAAGCCATTGTAGGTACTGTCTGGCCACGATTTGATGATCAAACAATCTGTAAGGTGGGAGAAGCATGGCTAAGTACTGAAGGAAGCTACAGTAGGCATATTGTGACGTTATGCACTCTAAGCTGAGGACATTAACTCATAGCTGAAACTCATCAGAATAAATTGATGAAATGATATATGCTTACATTTTTGAGGTCTTTGTTTAATATCAAAATTAATGATATGTAAACATTTTTCTGATACTCAAAGATGGATAGCGAACACCTCCTTCATTGCCAAAAACTGGACACAAGTTTGCAAGCTTCAGGAAACATCATGCAGCTGTATTAGGATGCCAGGAGGCTTGTAACTAGAGTTCAGAATAGTCATAAAAAACAACAACTTTTCTGACACAGAACATTAATATTTTAGACAATTTCTTTACTCTTTTTTTTAAATTTTCATCTAAGATGTTAGTGTTTTGTGTTGGAAAAGTGTATACATATTGCAATGTTATGAGTATTTCATAAATTCACACAAATACAGAACCACGTACTTAACGCAACTATTAACTGTAGTACACTGGCCAGGTCGCAGGATTTTTGTTTCTCCTTGTGTCAAGTATATGTAGTTGCACAATAATTATATACATTTTTAAAGAGGAGTGAGATGTTTTTGACATGAAATAATTATTTAAAACCATTTAAAAACAATCATCCTAAGATTTATTCATTAATAGAAAAATATTCCAATATTAAAAAATTCAAACATTAGATAGATCAAATATCCACTTTTATAAGTTTCACACATATTAGGCTGTTCATAACATCTAAAAACTAAACAATCATATACTCTTATTCACTAAACAGACATGTTAAATAAGTCATCTAAATTCTTTCATTTTTGTGTGTGTCTGACTTTGATTCAATCTTCAAATGCTAATAACAACTCATTTAAAAAGAAACAAAAATAATATTAAACTTAAGCATAAAATTACTAGTTGCTATAGACAAAATAAACTAATTACATTTACTCTCAAACTATTATTTAACTTTATTGACACACCCAAATTTTTAACATATAACAAAAGATTTAGTAACTTTCAAATTTTCTTATAAAATTAAATTATTGACTTTAACTGTTATTTACATTTAAAATTTTTAAGTCTTACTGTTTATGTAAAATTGTCTTTCTGAAAGTTCTTTTCACAACAAAATAATAAATATTTAGTCATCACCTGCATACTGCTGCTTTTACCGTTGTGTGTGTGTGTGTGTGTGTGTGTGTGCACGTCCTGAATCCTGAGAATTTGATGATGATGATGATGCTGTGTTCTATGTCTCTATGGGTTGTTGTTGTTGTTGTTGCTCCTGAGTTCCTCTATACGTCTTGTGTGTATGGTAAAAGTGTGTTCACTCCATCGGCAGACCAGCAGCATGACGTCCTTTGGAAATAGCTTATTATCAAACGGACATATTGTCCTCGTGTAGAGATTCCTTGAGTCTGAGAATGCCCCAAAATTGTCGGTCGTATTTATACTGGACTCAATCTGATATGTCCAGGATTGCTCTTGACATGTTAGAAATTGTAACTTTCATGCAAAGCGTCCTTTTAATTACGAATCACTTTTTTGTTCATTTTAGCGATTTCATAAACACACTTGTAGTATGCGCGATATCATTGTTTGCGTAATTTTTTCTGTTCACGCACATATAACACACATGTTAATTACTCTTTAATTACACCTGTAATTAACATTAATTACTTAGCGTCTTTAATATTGCAAATTTCTACAATATTTTTATATCACTGCATTAGTTAAAAATTCCTTAATGCAATGATGTTTTTATAATTGGCGTAAGTCTTTGATTACAGGTTTAACACAAGTAATTAGTTTATTATAATCCTGTTAAGACATGATTACAGACAAAACAATAAGTCGTTCGCATCACCCCATATTTTAATGTCGTAGCGTGCTCACACACACAAACACACACACGCTGTAACTTACGCTACCACAGCAGGTGTCCCTCTCGACAGTTTAAATATTGTCAATTCCTGCACACAATTGTATAAAACTGTTCCTTATTCTATTTATACTAATTACAATATAAAACATACCGCCCTGGGGAAATATGCAAATAAAAATATATGTATTGTTGCAATATATCTAATGAACAACAAAACCAAGAAATCAGAATTGTAAAACACAGAGAGAAGTCAAAATAACAAATTTAAATGAGAGAAATGTATAAAACAGTCATATTTTTCAAATTTATTTTTATTAAGAGATTTTGAAATTAATTTCTAGTGAAACATAAGGAATAAACATGGTGGTCAAATTGAATTGTCATGTAATGCTCTAGTAGGGGGTTGAAATTACTCATAAATGCTGTAAATTTCATTTTGAATTACCTATTCAGAATAACTTTCTAAAAATAGATATACTTCTGTTTTTTAATTGCTGATTAAGAATTGAAGATTAAAATGATTATTAAAAAAAAAACAGGAGAGTAAAAATGCTCAATTAAATGGGATGAAGTGTATAAAACAACCATAATTTTTTAACTTACCAGTACTTTTCTAATGATAGTAAAATATTCATAGTAACGAAAATGAAAAAATGAAAATGTAATCAATTAAGAAACTGGTAAAATTTCTTTATTTATATGCAACTTTATTATTTACATATAATATTCATGTAATTGTCTTCCTCACAGTTGCAGTGGACAACTGTTTTCCATTGTAAACTGAATGTAGTGGAATGGAAAGAAGACTGCTTTTTGGTACCCACATGCTAGACTGGATCCTGTGCTGCAGTTGTAAAAAATCACTTTTAATAAAATTTTAGGGGTGGATATTATTCACCAGAACTGGTGTTAATAAATCCCCATTTCATTTCCAGCACCAATGGTCAGGTATAACTTTATTGTACAGCCAGTTAGTACTTGCTTAATATGTTAACACTAATTTTTGAAATTAATAATGCCGACTCAGCACTTACATTTTTAGCTGCAATCTTTATACATGGTTAATACCTAAATTCATTTACGGAATCCAGGTCTTTTGAGCCAGCCTACATTGCAGTGGTGCAAGGAATTCCAGCTTTTCTAAAAATGAAGTACTTTCATCTTCTTTTAAAAAATATTTGAGTAAAAATCATAATCATTTCATTTTTCAGAATTTTTGTGCAAAATTCAGATTTTTGAAGCTTTGCTTCATTATAGAAAGCTGATGTTGAATCACATTCTGAAAGTACATGTAAGAAATGCAAACTTTTTTTTATTAGGAAGATTTTTTCTCTAAACTGTGAAATGAATATACTTTTGCTGTAGCCTATATATATATATTATAACAATCTCTTTGCGTTGTAATCTTCCTCTATCAAGCCCCGCGTTGGTTGCGGTAATTTATAACAATCAGCTCGGGTCATGATAGTTTTAATTCGACTCCTCCTGATGTTATCTTAACGAAGTCCAAAACTTCGTAAATTTCTGCTATCTGTTGCTCTCATGACCTCGCCAATACCTGTCTCTTCTTTCTTACCTGATTTAAATCAACTATTATTTTCCCGATTTTAGGCACCAAATTGTTTGTTTTGAAACAATTAAAAATTTTTGTAGCTTTTCCTTCTTTCTCAGTGAAACCGTATTACTTACTGCTCTGTATCGGCTGAATTCGAAATTCGCTCTCTTGCGGCAGTATTATCAACCTGTAATTCTGGTAAAAAATTTTGACTGTGCTATATTAAATAAATTAACACATAAATATTATCACATGAAATAATAAACAGGTATAAATTCTTAGTATTGGTTTATTGGATAGCGGTTCTACCTTTTATATTGGTTATTACAGGAAACTATGAAAATATATAAAGTTATGCTCCGGCTTTGGATGATTTATAACTCAGCGGTTGGATATGTTTGTTTGGGTCGCTGACTGAGCACCAAGCGTCTAATGTCGAATTTAATTTTACAATAGTTATTCAGTCAAAAGTTCTTTGGATTACAGCAAAAGTTAACAAAAATGATTTGAGAAAGTACAATCCTTCACATAAACTCAATCAAATATTATGTTTTTTCTTTACACCATTACTCTTATTAACTAAAGTAACTGTGAGTCAACTCGTAACTAGAGCTTAAGTTTTATATCGTTGAACAAATATTTTGGTATTTCCAAATGTGTTATTAATTGAATTGAACAGTTTTTTGATAATTATTATTTGGTTTTTTAAGAGCCATTCAGTGTTTGAGTGTTTGAACCAAGTTAATTATATTGTGCATCAGTGTTAAAGTGTAGTGAATCCAGTCTTTTGTTTTGTTAATTAATTAAATTTTATACTTTACTCCTTCCTTAACATCTGATAACTTATTTTCATGTATGCTTGTGGCTATGTCTTCCTTCTTTTATTTCTTTTTTCGTTTTATTTTTTTTATCTTCTGTAATTCAAAATTTTGCTTAGTTCAATCTTGTTAATATGTTTTGCCCATCTTGTATTCCATTTTCATTAATTATTATATGGTTTATCTCATTTGATTGATTCTTTTTGCTAATTATATGGAGCGGCTATTTTTTCATCTGTACTCTACTGAAGCTAATAATGGACTGTTAAATAAATTTGTAACGGTTTTTTGGTTCTAACTGCAAAACCTATCCTTCTCATTGGTTGAAACAATTTTGTACCCATTGTTAGACATAGCTTGTGTTTTCGCCCAAAATGGATAAATATTTTCTAATTAAGATAATTTGCTTGTATTACTATTAATACTTCTGTTATTAGTACCATTGAATAGCATTTCTGTTTAATATTATTTTGAAATCAAACATGACTATGTTCCATTCAGTATTGGCTGATTTAGTATTTTGATACTTTTGTTTTTTATACTTACTTTGGTTTATAAGTGTGTTTTTTAAAGTATTTTGTGTTTTTAATGTTCCTCCTCTTCTTCTTCTTCTCTGGGTCTGCAGCCCTTGGTGGGCCTTGGCCTTCTCAACAATCCGCCTCCAGTCATCTCTATCCGCCACTCTCTCTCTCCATCCTCGAACTCCCAACTTCATCAGATCCTTCAACACCTCATCCAACCATCTCATCCTTGGCCGTCCCCTTCATCTTCCGCAATAGAGTCTTCTCTGCATCATTCTCTTATTCATTCTATCCTCTTCCATTCTCTCCACATGCCCCAACCATCTTATCCTCTGTGACTTAATAAATTTTACAAGGTCCCTCTCATGTATCAGTTTTTGCAATTCTGCATTACTTCGTATTCTCCAATTCTTGCCTTCCCTCACTGGGCCATATATTTTTCGTAGGATATTGCATATTTCATATGGCCATTTTTTTATGTCATTATCATTTGATATTGTAGTGCCCAAATATTCAAAGCCTGACACGCCTCCAAAGCGCTTCCCATTTATTTCCAGGTCACGAGGTTGTCTTCTATCTACAGACTTCGACATTATCATATACTTTGTCTTGCTCTCATTCACATTTAGCCCAATTTTTGTTGCTTCCACTTCCATCACTTCGTATACCTCCCTAACTTTGTTTGCATTTCTTGCAACAATTGCAATATCATCTGCATAGCTGAATATTTGGCTAGATTTTGTAAATATTGTCCCTTTTTGATCGACCATCTTTATAACACTGTGTAACACCAAATTAAACAGTACCGCAGAAAGACCATCACCCTGTTTTACTCCATTACTGAAACTGAAGCTTTTAGTCATCCTGTTAATCACTTTAACCTTTGCCCTTGTATCCTTCATTGTCATTTCGACTAATCTAATTAGTTTGTTAACTATGCCGAATTCCCTCATTACTCTATATAATTCTTGCCTACTGCTTGAAATCGACAAATAAGAAATGCAGTTACGTGTCATGTTCATAAAACCTTTCCATCATCTGCCTGATAGCAAACAATTGGTCCACTGTACTTCTCTTTTGTCTAAATCCGCACTGATACTCTCCAATAATCTCTTCAGCACATCTCTGTAATCTCTCATTCAGTACCCCCGAAAATATCTTGTAGCCAACGTTGAGTAATGTTATTCCTCTATAATTTTCACACCTCATTTTATCTCCTTTTTTGTAGATAGGCATATTATTCCTGTTTTCCATTTCTCTGGCATGCTTTCAGTTTCCCATATTTTTGTTACTAGTTTATGTATTTCCATTATTACAGAGTGTCCTCCATATTTGATTAGCTCAGCAACAATATTGTCTTCCCCCGGAGCACGATTATTTTTCATTTTACACACCACATCCTCCACTTCCTCTACTGTTGGTACTTCAATGTCCTCCTCTCTGTCTTGGTTTTCTCTTGTAACCTCTCTCCTTTCTCGTCTCATGTCATTATTCAACATCACCTCAAAATATTCATGCCATCTTTGTAATAGCATCTGCTCCTCTGTTATCATATTTCCTTCTTTGTTCGTGCAGGCAAATATTTTTGGTTGAAAATTTTTCTTCATCTTATCAATGGCATGATAGAACTTCTTGGCTTCATTTTTCTGGTTTAACTCTTCTATTTCTTGAAATTGCGTTTGAATCCAGTCCCTCTCCTTCTTCTTACATACTTTGTGTGCTCTTGTTCGTAGTTCAACATACCTTTCAAAATTACTTCGCGTCTCCCTTTGGAGCATTTTATTCCTCACAGTGTTCTTTTCTTCTATTGCTAATCTGCAGTCATCATCAAACCATTCATTCCTCTGATCTTTCTTCACTCCAATAGATTTCTCCGCTGTCTCCATTATCACTCTCTCCACTCGTGCCCATCTGTCATCAATTCCCCCCTGTACCTCATCTTCTCCCAGTTTGTTTTCTAATTCCATCTGGTAGTCCTGCACCACCTCCAAATTCTTCAACCTATCTGTGTTCCACCATATTCTTTTTCTTACCTCATCCTTTCTTACCACGGCCAGTTTTTCAACTACAACTGTCCTTACCATGTAGTGATCTGAGTTACAGTGTGGCCCTCTACAGCTTCGTACATCAGTTATTGAAGAGGAGTATCGATTATTCACTAATATATGATCAATTTGATTCACCACTCTCTGGACACCAGATTTCCACGTTCCCAGGTGAATCGCTTTATGAGGAAAGCAGGTACTTTTGATTATAACATTATTTCTGGCCGCAAATTGACACAATAAAATACCATTGTCATTACTTTCCTCATGCAATGAATACCTCCCCAACACTCCCTTCTTCCTACCTTCACATTGAAATCTCCCAGGACTATCAGCATATCATACCTCTGAACTCTGTCACACGTTCTTTCCAACTCATCATAAAATTGCTCTTTAATTATTCCATCTTTCTCCTCCATAGGTGCATGTACATTAACTAAAGTTATATTTCTAAATTTTCCTCTCATTCGCACTCTGCATATTCTTTCATTCACTGCTTCAAACTCGATTAAACTTTGTCTCTTGGCTAAATATATTATGTTTACCTAACTTTTTCCCTAACTGAATGTTGTTATTTGTTTACATTTTACAATTTTCTCACATTTCTTTAGGCCTACACTTGCCTACAATGGTTTACATTGATTATAATTTAATTTTGCTCTTGTTCCTATGTTCTTATTGCTTTGTCTTAGTTTGTTTACAATTATCATGAGTTTACATACATTGGTTTATGATTAATAGTTCTTTACAGACATATTATTGCCTTTTACATCTATATCTAAGAAATTAACATTGCATATTTTTAGGATTTCCTCAGCTTTTCAACACATTATTATTATTACTGCTTTTTAGTATTATTTCCCAACTCAACATAACATAACTTATTCTTAAGATTCTTTTAACAATTATAACAATTTCATAGTTTTATAATACTCCTGCTACCTTCTACTATTCTCTTTATAACACAACTTCTATAATTGAGTATCTATTTTTTGATGTCTACTCTTCTTTTTATAACATAAATTTAATAATGTATAATCCATCCTTTGATGTCTACTCTTCTTTTTATAACATATAACTTGTTTAGGTTTTGTTTTAAAAATATGTTTTATTAGTGTCACATTGGTTATGGTCTGGGAATTCATGTCCTGTGTTTATTGCATGTGTGGCTAAATTGGTAAAAACATATACCACATAAAGGCACCATAATGAACATTTGGGAAAATTTACAAATATACAAACATAAAACACAAAACAAACTAATACCTGAACAAATACAAATCAATACAAACCATGACACAATATTCAAAGCAGTCAAGATCGAAAATACACAAAAAACTAACACATACACCACAATCACACACAATAAAACCAATTTGAAATACCAGAAGCCAACAGGAAGCCACAATAATAATAGTCAACCAACACATATGTACTTCACCAGACACAAAAACCGGAAGGCTGAGGATGGGTACAAGATGGTACCCGAAACATGTTCCTAATAAGGAAAAAAAATATCTTGAGGTAAATTCATTATAAATATTAATGTATTATATACATCAAGAAACGGACTGTAGCAGAAAGTGATTGAATATACATAAATTTACCTCAAGATGTTATTTTTCTATTTGGAACATGTTTCGGGTACTATCTTGTACCCATCCTCAGCCTTCCGGTTTTTTTGTCTGGTGAAGTACATATGTGTTGTTGGTTGACTATTGTGGCTTCCTGTTGGCTTCTGGTATTTCAAGTTGGTTTTATTGTGTGTGATTGTGGTGTATGTGTTAGTTTTTTGTGTATTTTCAATGTTGAGTGCTTTGAATATTGTGTCATGTTTTGTATTGATTTGTATTTGTTCAGGTATTAGTTTGTTTTCTGTTTTATGTTTGTATATTTGTAAATTTTCCCATATGTTCATTATGGTGCCTTTGTGTGGTATATGTTTTATTAGTGTTACATTGGTTATGTCTGGGAATTAATGTCCTGTGTTTATTGCATGTGTGGCTAAATTGGATTTATATATTTCTGGTTTTTTGTATGCATTTAGGTGTTCAAAATAACGTTTTTTCAGCTGTTTTTTTGTTTGTCCTATATAACATTTATTGCAATCTTGGCATTCAATTTTGTATATACCGTTAGTTGTTGTATTATCTTTGTTGTGTGAGCTATTTAGATTTTGTAATTTATTTTTATTAGTTTTGTATGCTATTTTTATATCTATGTTTTTAAATAGTTTTGTTAGTTTTGTCATTTTATTATTTATATATGTGAATGTGGCCCATTTTTTGTTGTTGTTATTATTTATGTGTTGTTCAGTTTGATTAATTCTTAATTGTTCAGTTTTTATTTTGTATTTGATTTTATTTTCTATTTTGATCATAGTATTTTTATTGTATCCATTTTCGTAACCAATTTGGTATATTATATTTCTTTCTTTGCAGTTTCTTGTTTGTTTAGGGGTATTTTGTACATTCTGTTAAATAACGAATAAAATACTGCCATTTTATGTTGTGGTGGGTGGTCAGAATGGTTAGGTATAATGATGTTAGTGGAAGTTGGTTTTCTATATATTGCATATTGTATGTGTTTGTTGTATCTTGTGATGGTTATGTCTAAATAGTTGATTTTGTTATGTTTTTCTTTTTCTTCTGTGAATTGTATTTTGGGATGTATGTTATTGATTTGTTTCAGTATGTTCTCTGCATTTGTGTTTTTGTTATTTGATACATATAGTCTATTATCTACATATCTTATCCATATGCCATTTGGGTCATGTGTTTTTATGATATTTTGTATTTTGGTGTCTATGTGTTGTAGGAATATTTCTGCTATTATGCTTGATAATGGTGATCCCATTGCTAAACCTTCTTTCTGTTGATAAATTTTGCTATTAAATTCAAAGTAATTTTGTTTTAGTATTAGTTGGAGACTATTTTTTATTTCGGTTATATATTGTTTGTTTTCATTTTGTTCTTTAAGTTTCTTTATTATTATGTCAATTGTTTCTTCTACTGGGATATTGGTGTACTAGATAAAAACCCAACAGAAAACTATCTTAAACAAACAATAAAACTAATAAAAACAACTAAAAACATTTTCAACAATAAAAACATAGACATATATATATAAACAATAATCCAGAACCACCTAAAATGAATAGCCTAATAAAAATACACAAATTAAACAACCCAATACGTCCATTAATCAATTTCAAAAAAGCTCCTACATACAAAATAGCAAAAATAATAGCACAAAAACTAAAAAGTAACCATCTAACAAATAACCATCATAACATAAAAAATACATACGAATTAATAGACAAACTAAAAATAATAAAGATAAATGAAAATACATTTTTCACATCATATGACATAACAAACATGTACACCAATATCCCAGTAGAAGAAACAATTGACACAATAATAAACAAACTTAAAGAACAAAATGAAAACAAACAATATAACCGAAATAAAAAATAGTCTCCAACTAATACTAAAACAAAATTATTTTGAATTTAATAGCAAAATTTATCAACAGAAAGAAGGTTTAGCAATGGGATCACCATTATCAAGCATAATAGCAGAAATATTCCTACAACACATAGACACCAAAATACAAAATATCATAAAAACACATGACCCAAATGGCATATGGATAAGATATGTAGATGATGGACTATATGTATCAAATAACAAAAACACAAATGCAGAGAACATACTGAAACAAATCAATAACATACATCCCAAAATACAATTCACAGAAGAAAAAGAAAAACATAACAAAATCAACTATTTAGACATAACCATCACAAGATACAACAAACACATACAATATGCAATATATAGAAAACCAACTTCCACTAACATCATTATACCTAACCATTCTGACCACCCACCACAACATAAAATGGCAGCATTTTATTCGTTATTTAACAGAATGTACAAAATACCAACTAAACAAACAAGAAACTGACAAAGAAAGAAATATAATATACCAAATTGGTTATGAAAATGGATACAATAAAAATACTATAATCAAAATAGAAAATAAAATCAAATACAAAATAAAAACTGAACAATTAAGAATTAATCAAACTGAACAACACATAAATAATAACAACAACAAAAAATGGGCCACATTCACATATATAAATAATAAAATGACAAAACTAACAAAACTATTTAAAAACACAGATATAAAAATAGCATACAAAACTAATAAAAATAAATTACAAAATCTAAATAGCTCACACAACAAAGATAATACAACAACTAACGGTATATACAAAATTGAATGCCAATATTGCAATAAATGTTATATAGGACAAACAAAAAAACAGCTGAAAAAACGTTATTTTGAACACCTAAATGCATACAAAAAACCAGAAATATATAAATCCAATTTTAATGTTTAGTTTTTATTTTATATTTTGTGTTCCATGTTTTTAATGTATCCATTTTATCAGCAGTTTGGTAAATTATATTTCTTTCTTTCAATTTTCAAAATACTCCACATCGAAAATGCTCAAAAAACTAATATATACACCACAATCACACACAATAATACCAATTTAAAATACTAAAAACCAACAGGAAACCATAGAACAACGAACTGAAATACAAGTACTCAACAAGATACAAAATTAAGATGGCTGAGGATGGGAAGAATAAGATTCCTGAAACATGTTCCAAAAAGGGGGAAAATATCTTGAGGTAAAGAAATTATAAATATTAAATGTGTGTGTGTGTGTGTGTGTGTGTGTGTGTGTGTGTGTGTGTGTGTGTGTGTGTGTGTGTGTGTGTGTGTGTGTGTGTTTCTAATGGAGTACATGCATTTAGTAAAATTAAAATGCAAAATCTTTAGCAATATTTAAATTGATTATTGTTTGGATAATTAATTCATCTGCGTCACTTTCGTGTTGATGACATGATGTATTATTCTCTTCTAATTTTCATACTAACACTTAAATTAGCCGGATTTTGTATTTCATTTCTAGGAATTTCTCTTGAGCATTTTAACAGGCATGAAATTGTTTGTCATAAAATTGTTTGCTTCATTTTTATTGTCTACATTTGTTACTAAATTTAGTATTATTTGAGTTATTAAAAAAAAACTGTTTTAATGACTTCATTAAGTCAAGATAAAATTCAAAGCCTACAAAATAAACAGTATGAAATACACTAAAAGATGAGCACGTTGACAATAATGTGAATAATATTTAGTGGGAATTTTCTTTAATTTTTCTTATTAGCAAATTACAGCATTAAAGTTGTCAATTTTCCAAAGAAACATAAAGAAGAAACCATTTTATGGTCATAAGTTTCTTATTATAGTATATCAACTGACATCATAATAAAAAGAATTCATTGTAAAGATAATTTCATTACCTTTGATTTAGGTCCTAGACAAAATTATTTCTTTAAGCTTAAATGCTTTTAGTTGCTAGTCAAAATTTTTTGGAGGGGAAAATTGTAACACTATTTTTAAAACAGTAGTACCTCCTAAATACTAGGCTTACAGATATTTAAAAAAATCTCAGATTGTTTGTCGTATAATGAATTTTATTTTATGTCTAATAAATTTTGTTATACATTTAATATTTTTTCAAGTTATTTATGAATTTAAATCTCGAGGTAATCCCAGGGTGGTGAAAATTTTAATATCACAATAACTCAAGAATCTTTATTAATACAAATTTAATTTAAAGTCATGTAGAAGATACTGTAAAAGGTTTCACATTGAATCTTTAACTTTCAAAGAACTCCAGGGTAAAATGCCTCATTGACTCAACTACAAAATTCAGCACAACTACTCGTATAGTAGCAAACACTGTTTAAAACACCTACTGTCCACTTCAAGCCATGCAAATTTGTTATATTTAATGATAAAACTTTTTGCTAGTCAGACATTATATATGATATATATTTCTGCATAAAAAGAAAAGCTAGGTTATAAATACTGTAACATGACCAGGTGTTACATAACCTAGACATATACCCATAGAATGAATAAATACATGAAGGTAATGTAAGTAGATAATATAATGATAAAAGTAGCGAAGAAGAGAAGGACCATCGAAGAAGAAAGAAGAAGAAGTGCCACAAGAAGCAGTAAACAAAACACTGCTTGACACTACAACCAATACTATAACTGACACAAACTAATGGACAAATTAAATTCACTTTAAGCTGTCAAGCGAGTCAGTGAATAACTTGAATGTAATGTCACATGTTAATAAAAAATAATTAAGTAACGACCCGAATAATATGATATCAGCAACAGTATTTGGCTGAGAATAAATCATCAATGACTAGTAACTATAAATGCCTAGGACTAAGATTAGCTATGGCCACAATATAAAATTGAAGCTGTATTACAGTCTCAAACGTGCTTATGATAAGTAAAAATAATTGTAAGAGGGAACCTTATATGAGTAAGTTACCTCATTATGTGACGATTTAAATTGTAAAAATAATCAAGAAAATAAAAAAATTTTTAAAATTAAGGTTGCGAGCTATTAAGCCATTTAAATCTCACTGTAATAATATAAAAAAACCTGTATGTACTCAGTATGAGAGGAAGCAGTAATTAGCTAGTACGAAGATACTCTAATAAAAAGACAAATTGTAAAGAGTTATTAATATCGTATTTAACCCTTTGCTTGTTATCAGGCGCTGACCTGTTGATTCCAGACTCGACATGTTTTCCGAGTCTTGTGTAAGTTAGAATAAGATAAAAAACCTAATGTTAATAATTAAAAATCTGAAGACACAGATAGCCGCTAAAACAACTTATTTAAATTATGTATATTTATTTAGGGATAGTTTGTATAAATAAAAAATGTTAACTTAAAGAGAGACAGGGACTATATTCTCGCGCAGTAATTGCCCCTCTACCATTTTGTCCAGTACCAGACGAAGCGAGCAAAAATCTCTCTCTCGCT
The DNA here is from genome assembly GCA_034769895.1 of Magicicada septendecula. NCBI lineage: Eukaryota > Metazoa > Arthropoda > Insecta > Hemiptera > Cicadidae > Magicicada > Magicicada septendecula. The sequence continues at coordinate 715,506,405 of CM068367.1, read as the reverse complement.
ATGGTGACTTCATGCAGTACAGACGTACGAGCTATGCTCTTACACTATGTTACCGATACTTTCGTTTACCTTAATGTGGTATACAAGAAATTGCTGCTGAAAGCATATGTATGTGTTAACTAGTATAGCTATGTAAAAAAAGAACAAGAGACTTAAAGTGTAACTCGAAACGTAAAAAAGGTGTAACACAAGATGACTTCGAACTTCAAGAACTAACAACACTTCCAACATCATACCTGGAGATGTGAACTATCAGAACTCACAAACTCTAGTAGACACGACAGAATATGCAGATCAGGACATCCGAGAATCTACAAGTACCATCGTAGAAAGTTCAATCTACCCTGCGGACTTTTGAACCCTTTGATGACAAAGACCAGACCGAGATGACGACGCCGCTATTCCGGATTCCCAAGACGGACACCCCAGGACGAGGTTTCTGCATACCAATTAAAAGGTGACTCGATAGCCTGTCTATCGAGGCTTACTAATATTTGTTACACAACACACCTTAAAAGAGACTTTTCAGAGACTATTAACTTTGTAAAGATAAAAAAAAATTAAATCTAAGAATTTAATGTAACTATTCAAACATCATACGTTGTAACAGTTTATATGCTAATGTATAGTAATATAATTCAAGTAATAATACCATTCTTCCAATGGTTAGATAAAAGAAAGTCTTGCAAGCTAATATCATGAATTGAGTATGACTAAAAGTTTTAATGACTAAATACCGAAGGTTACCCGGATCCGAGGTATAGCTAAATAGAATCTATGTTGATCCCAAAGTTTAAAGAAAGCATTCAAATAACTTTAATAATTTAATTAGTAATGTCATGGGATCTGTCAGTAAATGTTTTTAAATGTTAAATAAAGAGAAGTCGTCTTGTTACACACATATAAGGAGTGCTTAAATCAATAGTATACCTTCCCCTTGTTTCCTTACACAGTTAGTAAGTAATTTGTTAAGTTAATTATTGGTGATTCATTCTGTTACAACGTAGGCAGCCCATCTAATTGACGGAGCTTAATTATGTTGAGTTCCCTGGATTTGTAACGCGGCGAAAAGACGTTACAAAATTGGGCAACTCTGCTAATTTTTATAAAGGTGTTTTAAGCATCGTGACGCTTACAAAATTGCGCCACTCTGCTTAAAAGTTAAAGTAGTTGCGAGCATCATGACGCAAACAAAATTGCGCCACTCTTTTAAAAAAAAAAAGGAAACAAAGGACAGAGTTTTATTTGTGTAGAGTGTCACAAACAAAATTGCGCCACTTGTGACATGTAAACAAAATTGCATCACTATGCTTAGATAATTTGTATGATTATTAACTGAATATATAATATTGATCTATGCACTCAGAAAGTTACCTTAATAACTGTAATGTTCAAAACATATTTAATATTTTATTAAGTTACGTAAATGATAGTATGTATAAGTTGAAATATCATTAGCGTCATACAATGCAAAAGCTATATGCCAGTAGGAACCTGCATTACTCTATATAATTACTTGCATACATGAATTGTGACCAAACATAACAATTTTGGTCAACCGAACAATCTGTAACAGGTTTGTTTACGACAATCCATGACCTGTTGTTTCCTGATTCATTCTGCACAGTGTATGTCCAACATATAGCTTACCTACACTAGTATGTGTTATAAAAAAAAATTAATTAAAAATAACTTTGTTAATAATAAAGTATGTAATGTAGACCCAGGTAATTAAGTAGAAGTTCGTAATTTGTGAACAAAATAATTAATTAATTTAATTGGGAAAGTATATGAATGAAGGGAGTCAAAGTGTTGTCAAGCGTAATAATAATAGTAGATTTGTTGAATAAGATTGCGCTCCCCTTCTCTTGTTTATACCGGTAGTTGTGTTATTCAGTCGCATTGTGTAGAGAACAATAAGAGTAAAACCCCCTTTCTCACTGACACACAAGATCCTTTGTTAACTAAATACAGAGGGTGACCTACATTCCAGAAAACAGCTGATCGGCTATTTAACTTGATGAATATGTGTGTGGAATTTCTGTCTCTCCCTTAGAAGAGAAATGGTTCTTTTCTAATTTGTGTAAATTGATTACTTAAGAATTTATTATATATATGTGTAATATATGTGTAGTGTACTAGTATTAATTTTAAGTACGTGCTAATGTGTTAGAACAAAATGGCCCAATTTAACCCGGATTTGTTATTAAAAGACGAGCTGTCTTACGAAGCCCTTTTGCGTGGACTACCCCATGCTGATGTAACAGTCGCGGAATTACGAAGGTCAATTCGCGAATGTGGATTTGATGCGCCCGTGCAATTAAACTATCTAAGCCAACTCGATTATGAAAGCGAGAAAGAAATTTGTAATGCCAAGTATAGTGAACTGTACTTATTGTCTCAAACACTCCAAGACGAGAAATCTCCGGCAATAATTTTGCGGACTACCCAGAGAATAGAGCATTTAACCAGGCGAATAAAAAATTTGTCAATCTGGCCGAATCTCACAGAAATACCCGTTGATGTACAAAAGCTAGCAGACGAAGCTCTACGCCGCTTACCTTCAATTATTAACGACCTAAGACGAAAATCCGACTCATTCAAGATGGACGAAATAGAGAAATCATTAATGAAATTACACATCTCCCCAGTACAATCCCCCACCACTGGTTTACCCCCGCCTAACACGGATCGGAACTCACCCATCGTATCGCAAGTGCAAGCGAACCCAGAACAAAATACTGATACAGATGTAAATGCCCCTCCTCCCGAGCATTTTCAGTTTCGTCCCGGAAATCATGAATTGACCACCACCTCCAATGAATCCAATCGCCCTCATCGAGGAATTACACCTGTGAACTATAACGTGGATCTATACGGTAAAATGACTCATCCTGTGGAGAAGATTTTAACCGAAATCCCTTATACAGATGGCTTAAATGTTTCTAAATTACTAACATTCATTAGTTATCTTCTTCAGATAAAGGATCTACAGCAGCTGAATGACTGGCAAATTTTACAAGTTCTGTTACCAAAGTGTAAACCCCCGTTAAAAAATCATGTCCTAGAAGCCCTAACCTCTACATTCCCAGTAGAAGAGCTACATAGCTCTATAATAAAATACTTTATTCCCACCGGCATCTATGAGGAAATAAAAAGAAAGACAGTACTCCGAGTACAAGGACATCAGGAGAGATTAGCTCACTACATCTCCGATATTAGGGAGTCCTCTCGACTATTACGTGTAAGCTGGAATGAAACACAACTGGTGGACACCATTTTAATAGGCGTGTCACCTGAAGAAAGATCTCGACTATCATTGATGAATAGACCCAATACAATTGCTGATCTAGAACAGTGCAGTATCCATTCTTCAAATGTATGGTACTCAGATCAAAATAGAGAAGCAATGAAAACCTCTGGAACTAATAGACATCAATTGCGAGCACTACTGCCTGATGTAACAACCTCGTATGAAAGACAAGTTTCTAGTAGACCTCACCATGTGCGCAAAGCTGGTAAGTTAAGTGTAAACCCAGATAAAGCGGAAACCAAGTACCCACCTCGCAGAAAACCCACCTGTTATAATTGTGGCAAATATGGGCACATAAGAAGAGAGTGCAAAAGTAAGCCATTGGAACGGAATAACCCCAATTCAAAAAACATGTAAGGCAGGGAGACCCGAAAACCTGTGTCTTCCGCAGCTACTCGAAATTGGGTAAACTAAAAGAAACCAATAATAATAATAATAATGAATTATTCTGTAACCAAGTAAAAAACAAAAAAGGTGCGAAAGAAATCGACCCCTATGTGAGAGAATTTCGTGAAAAGTGTAATGCGATTAATAAATGTAAATGGAAAAAAAATCTACTACCATTAATACAAGTCGATTTAGGCGTTACATCCCCCATCGCCTTAATTGATTCGGGATCTAGTAGAACTTTAATCAGCCAAGAATTAGCGGACATGTTAGCTAAACATCATCTAGTAAAACGGAACCAACCAGTGAAAATAAAGTGTGCTACCGCTGATAAACGTAAAATAAACATAAAAACCTGAGTATTACCGTTAAGGTTAAAATAAAAAACCTAACTTGGATGTTCACAATGTTAGTATGTAAAGAATTAGGACCTGATTTAATATTAGGTGCAGATTTTATTAGTAAGACAGGAATGATTCTTGACATCTACGAGCAAGTATTTTATTTCAGATTTGACCGTACACGGAAACATAAATTGGATAGTAATGAAGATAAACATTGTTCATCTACTACACATGTAATACACCAAGATTCAGATTTATCTCACCTAGAAAGAAGAGATAGAGTCAGAATACTAAAACTAATAAAATAATTTTCCTCGGTTCTTACACCTAAACTAGGACTTACGAACCTAATAGAGTATAAAAATAATCTGAGTGATCAGAAAGTAATACGACTACCTCCGTACAAGTTGTCGCCTCCCAAGATGGAAGTCATGCGAAACCATATCAACAAGTTGTTGGACCAAGGAGTCATAGAACCCTCTACGTCCCCATATTCTTCACCCTCCTTTTTAGTACCAAAAGGACAAGATAAACACCGACTAGTTGTAGACTACAGGCAATTAAATAAAAGAATAGAATTTGAATCAATCCCTCTTCCAGACATCCACAGTGCGTTTCATTATTTTACTAAAGCTATGGTCTTTACGGTAATGGATCTGAATCAAGCTTTTCACCAAATACCTCTTTCAGAAGAATCAAAACGTCTAACCGCGTTTGCAGTTCCTTTTAACTTGTACCAATTTACTAGGGTACCCTTTGGAATATCTCAAGGAAGTTCCGTATGTAGTAGACTATTAGAAAAGATATTTCACGACATTAAATTTAAATATGTGTATCACTATTTGGACGACATCGTTATATACAGTGAATCAATGGAACAACATCTCAAACATTTGCGTGAAGTGTTATCTCGGTTACTAAGAGCAGGATTAACGGTGAACCCAAATAAGGTAAGTTTTGCCGTCCCTCAGTTTTCTTTCTTAGGACACATCGTGAAAGCGAATGGAAAGGTAAGCATTGACCCCGAACGTACCCGCGCTATTAGAGAATTTGCACCCCCACGAGATGCAAAAGGTATAGCCCGATTTTTAGGTATGGTGAATTATTTCCACAAATATATTCCCCATCTTGCCGAAATAGCAGCACCCCTAAACTCCTTACGAAAGAAGGGAACGAAGTTCGAATGGAGCTCAATACATCAAAACGCGTTTGAGCAACTTAAAGAAAGTATTATATCTCCCCCAGTTTTGCAACTAGCTGATTTCACAAAACCATTCGTCGTGCAAACCGACAGTTCCAGTGTAGCGTTAGGTGCAGTGATATACCAAGAGATAGATAACTGTAGACTACCAATTAGTTATGCATCACGAACACTGAGCGATCAAGAAAGAAAGTATTCCGCATATGAATTGGAATGTTTAGCAATTGTTTTTGCGTTCGAGAAGTTTAAACCCTTCCTAGAACATAAAGAATTCCTTTTGGAAACCGACAATCAGGCGTTATCATGGTTATTGAATCATCCTAAACAATTAGGACGAATTGGCAGATGGATATTGAAATTAAACTGCTACAAATTCAGAGTGCAGCATATTAAAGGTACTCAAAATGTAGTCGCCGATACCCTGTCCCGTATGTTCCAGTCACCCACTAAAACTTCCGAAAACATAGTGAAGCCGGAAATAGCAAGTGCTAACGCCATAATTACTGAATTCCCCCTTGCCTTTACAAACATTGCCCTGTATCAACAACAAGACCCCTTACTGAAGCCTATTATAGAACAACTTACCCAAGGTATTAAATCCGAGAAGTACGTATTGAGTAAGAATGTACTGTGTCTCAAGATAAGAGACGGAAAGGAATTAAGAATAATAGCCCCGGATGTAATTAAGCCCATGCTGATGGAATACTTCCATTCATCTACCATAGGAGCCCATATGGGAATCAATAAGACGATACATCGTATTCGAAAGGAATATCATTGGAACAATATGAACTGCGAAATAGCCAAGTTCGTAAAGAAATGTTCATTATGCGCCCTTAGTAAACCCGCCAGAAATACTCAAGTAAGCCAATTGATTTCAGAAATCCCAAAGACTCCTTTTTCGAAACTTTATCTAGATTTATCAGGTCCGTATCCACGATCCAAATCAGGAAATACCATGTTACTGATCTGTGTAGATTCGTTCACCAAATTTGTGTGGATGTATCCCATGCGACGAGCATTAGCGTCGACAACTGTTAAAATACTACAGGAAACACTATTTAAAGACTACGGTACTCCAGTACGTATAGTATCTGATAACGGTCCACAGTTTAAAGCAAAAGAATTTAAGAATATGTGTTTCAAGTTAGGGATAGACCATATAACCACTACAGAGTATCGACCGCAAGGCAATATTGCTGAAAGGTATCTACGAAACCTCAAATCTGCGCTAATCGCCTATCATGCTAACGATCACACGTCGTGGGACCAAAATCTATCCTGGATTCAATACGCGTTTAATTCAGCTTACCACGAAGGTCACAAGTCGACCCCGTTCGAGTTACTATACAAGTATCGACCAAACCACCCTTTGTCCACAAGATGGAATATACACGATCTGCTGCCTCCGCAAATAACGGATAAGCAGATAAAGCGAATATGGAACAAAGCCCACTCTAACTTAAGAGCAAGCTTAGAAAAATCCAGAAGATACCACGAGAAAGGTAATCATAGCAATTCAGTCAGGTACCAAGTAGGTGACTTAGTAATGTACAAGACTCACCCCATTAGTAGTGCGATTGATAAGACCACCTCTAAACTATCATTCCGATGGTGTGGCCCTTACCAAATCCAGAAGTACCTAACTCCCGTTACAGTAGCCCTGTGCGAACCTGCAACTCAGAAATATGTGCGGAGAACGCATATTTCACAACTAAAGTTGTATAAGAAGAAGTGACGGTATAGTATAACCCAAAATAGAAAAGGGAATACTAGGCAGTAAAGAAAATTATATTTCTGCAACAACGTGGAAAAATGTAAAACGTAGAGTTTGGAAACGAGGCCTGATCAACCTGAGTTCCAGTTCTGCGAAGCATACATTAATGAATAATCATTAACTAGATGGGTACTAACACTCATTGACAACATGAGTTATCTAGGACTCACAGAAGACAAGATAGAATTCTAAATAGTAAAGATTTAGAAAGTTACTCTACAGAAGAGAGAGTAAAACAAACGAAAAACCCGGTAGTAGATTTAAGTGATAGAGATAAGAAAGAGTTTTGTGTTTTAATTGTGTAAATATTAAGTGTAAATAGTATGTATAAAAAAAAAGGTAGTTAATAAGAATATAAAGTATACTGTGTTGTAATTATAGGAAATTACTATGTGGACAACGTTGTAAAGTGTCCAACAACTATGTGAAAGAAATTACACACACTAACCCCATTCATACTCCCAGTCCCCAATTGTGAGTTAGACTCAAAAAACTTAACCGTAGCGTGCAAATTAAGCGGTGGAGTATGTGACGATTTAAATTGTAAAAATAATCAAGAAAATAAAAAATTTGTAAAAATTAAGGTTGCGAGCTATTAAGCCATTTAAATCTCACTGTAATAATATAAAAAACCTGTATGTACTCAGTATGAGAGGAAGCAGTAATTAGCTAGTACGAAGATATTCTAATAAAAAGACAAATTGTAAAGAGTTATTAATATCGTATTTAACCCTTTGCTTGTTATCAGGCGCTGACCTGTTGATTCCAGACTCGACATGTTTTCCGAGTCTTGTGTAAGTTAGAATAAGATAAAAAACCTAATGTTAATAATTAAAAATCTGAAGACACAGATAGCCGCTAAAACAACTTATTTAAATTATGTATATTTATTTAGGGATAGTTTGTATAAATAAAAAATGTTAACTTAAAGAGAGACAGGGACTATATTCTCGCGCAGTAATTGCCCCTCTACCATTTTGTCCAGTACCAGACGAAGCGAGCAAAAATCTCTCTCTCTCGCTATGGTGACTTCATGCAGTACAGACGTACGAGCTATGCTCTTACACTATATTACCGATACTTTCGTTTACCTTAATGTGGTATACAAGAAATTGCTGCTGAAAGCATATGTATGTGTTAACTAGTATAGCTATGTAAAAAAAGAACAAGAGACTTAAAGTGTAACTCGAAACGTAAAAAAGGTGTAACACAAGATGACTTCGAACTTCAAGAACTAACAACACTTCCAACATCATACCTGGAGATGTGAACTATCAGAACTCACAAACTCTAGTAGACACGACAGAATACGCAGATCAGGACATCCGAGAATCTACAAGTACCATCGTAGAAAGTTCAATCTACCCTGCGGACTTTTGAACCCTTTGATGACAAAGACCAGACCGAGATGACGACGCCGCTATTCCGGATTTCCAAGACGGACACCCCAGGACGAGGTTTCTGCATACCAATTAAAAGGTGACTCGATAGCCTGTCTATCGAGGCTTACTAATATTTGTTACACAACACACCTTAAAAGAGACTTTTCAGAGACTATTAACTTTGTAAAGATAAAAAAAAATTAAATCTAAGAATTTAATGTAACTATTCAAACATCATACGTTGTAACAGTTTATATGCTAATGTATAGTAATATAATTCAAGTAATAATACCATTCTTCCAATGGTTAGATAAAAGAAAGTCTTGCAAGCTAATATCATGAATTGAGTATGACTAAAAGTTTTAATGACTAAATACCGAAGGTTACCCGGATCCGAGGTATAGCTAAATAGAATCTATGTTGATCCCAAAGTTTAAAGAAAGCATTCAAATAACTTTAATAATTTAATTAGTAATGTCATGGGATCTGTCAGTAAATGTTTTTAAATGTTAAATAAAGAGAAGTCGTCTTGTTACACACATATAAGGAGTGCTTAAATCAATAGTATACCTTCCCCTTGTTTCCTTACACAGTTAGTAAGTAATTTGTTAAGTTAATTATTGGTGATTCATTCTGTTACAACGTAGGCAGCCCATCTAATTGACGGAGCTTAATTATGTTGAGTTCCCTGGATTTGTAACGCGGCGAAAAGACGTTACAAAATTGCGCAACTCTGCTAATTTTTATAAAGGTGTTTTAAGCATCGTGACGCTTACAAAATTGCGCCACTCTGCTTAAAAGTTAAAGTAGTTGCGAGCATCATGACGCAAACAAAATTGCGCCACTCTTTTAAAAAAAAAAAGGAAACAAAGGACAGAGTTTTATTTGTGTAGAGTGTCACAAACAAAATTGCGCCACTTGTGACATGTAAACAAAATTGCATCACTATGCTTAGATAATTTGTATGATTATTAACTGAATATATAATATTGATCTATGCACTCAGAAAGTTACCTTAATAACTGTAATGTTCAAAACATATTTAGTATTTTATTAAGTTACGTAAATGATAGTATGTATAAGTTGAAATATCATTAGCGTCATACAATGCAAAAGCTATATGCCAGTAGGAACCTGCATTACTCTATATAATTACTTGCATACATGAATTGTGACCAAACATAACAATTTTGGTCAACCGAACAATCTGTAACAGGTTTGTTTACGACAATCCATGACCTGTTGTTTCCTGATTCATTCTGCACAGTGTATGTCCAACATATAGCTTACCTACACTAGTATGTGTTATAAAAAAAAATTAATTAAAAATAACTTTGTTAATAATAAAGTATGTAATGTAGACCCAGGTAATTAAGTAGAAGTTCGTAATTTGTGAACAAAATAATTAATTAATTTAATTGGGAAAGTATATGAATGAAGGGAGTCAAAGTGTTGTCAAGCGTAATAATAATAGTAGATTTGTTGAATAAGATTGCGCTCCCCTTCTCTTGTTTATACCGGTAGTTGTGTTATTCAGTCGCATTGTGTAGAGAACAATAAGAGTAAAACCCCCTTTCTCACTGACACACAAGATCCTTTGTTAACTAAATACAGAGGGTGACCTACATTCCAGAAAACAGCTGATCGGCTATTTAACTTGATGAATATGTGTGTGGAATTTCTGTCTCTCCCTTAGAAGAGAAATGGTGCTTTTCTAATTTGTGTAAATTGATTACTTAAGAATTTATTATATATATGTGTAATATATGTGTAGTGTACTAGTATTAATTTTAAGTACGTGCTAATGTGTTAGAACAAAATGGCCCAATTTAACCCGGATTTGTTATTAAAAGACGAGCTGTCTTACGAAGCCCTTTTGCGTGGACTACCCCATGCTGATGTAACAGTCGCGGAATTACGAAGGTCAATTCGCGAATGTGGATTTGATGCGCCCGTGCAATTAAACTATCTAAGCCAACTCGATTATGAAAGCGAGAAAGAAATTTGTAATGCCAAGTATAGTGAACTGTACTTATTGTCTCAAACACTCCAAGACGAGAAATCTCCGGCAATAATTTTGCGGACTACCCAGAGAATAGAGCATTTAACCAGGCGAATAAAAAATTTGTCGATCTGGCCGAATCTCACAGAAATACCCGTTGATGTACAAAAGCTAGCAGACGAAGCTCTACGCCGCTTACCTTCAATTATTAACGACCTAAGACGAAAATCCGACTCATTCAGGATGGACGAAATAGAGAAATCATTAATGAAATTACACATCTCCCCAGTACAATCCCCCACCACTGGTTTACCCCCGCCTAACACGGATCGGAACTCACCCATCGTATCGCAAGTGCAAGCGAACCCAGAACAAAATACTGATACAGATGTAAATGCCCCTCCTCCCGAGCATTTTCAGTTTCGTCCCGGAAATCATGAATTGACCACCACCTCCAATGAATCCAATCGCCCTCATCGAGGAATTACACCTGTGAACTATAACGTGGATCTATACGGTAAAATGACTCATCCTGTGGAGAAGATTTTAACCGAAATCCCTTATACAGATGGCTTAAATGTTTCTAAATTACTAACATTCATTAGTTATCTTCTTCAGATAAAGGATCTACAGCAGCTGAATGACTGGCAAATTTTACAAGTTCTGTTACCAAAGTGTAAACCCCCGTTAAAAAATCATGTCCTAGAAGCCCTAACCTCTACATTCCCAGTAGAAGAGCTACATAGCTCTATAATAAAATACTTTATTCCCACCGGCATCTATGAGGAAATAAAAAGAAAGACAGTACTCCGAGTACAAGGACATCAGGAGAGATTAGCTCACTACATCTCCGATATTAGGGAGTCCTCTCGACTATTACGTGTAAGCTGGAATGAAACACAACTGGTGGACACCATTTTAATAGGCGTGTCACCTGAAGAAAGATCTCGACTATCATTGATGAATAGACCCAATACAATTGCTGATCTAGAACAGTGCAGTATCCATTCTTCAAATGTATGGTACTCAGATCAAAATAGAGAAGCAATGAAAACCTCTGGAACTAATAGACATCAATTGCGAGCACTACTGCCTGATGTAACAACCTCGTATGAAAGACAAGTTTCTAGTAGACCTCACCATGTGCGCAAAGCTGGTAAGTTAAGTGTAAACCCAGATAAAGCGGAAACCAAGTACCCACCTCGCAGAAAACCCACCTGTTATAATTGTGGCAAATATGGGCACATAAGAAGAGAGTGCAAAAGTAAGCCATTGGAACGGAATAACCCCAATTCAAAAAACATGTAAGGCAGGGAGACCCGAAAACCTGTGTCTTCCGCAGCTACTCGAAATTGGGTAAACTAAAAGAAACCAATAATAATAATAATAATGAATTATTCTGTAACCAAGTAAAAAACAAAAAAGGTGCGAAAGAAATCGACCCCTATGTGAGAGAATTTCGTGAAAAGTGTAATGCGATTAATAAATGTAAATGGAAAAAAAATCTACTACCATTAATACAAGTCGATTTAGGCGTTACATCCCCCATCGCCTTAATTGATTCGGGATCTAGTAGAACTTTAATCAGCCAAGAATTAGCGGACATGTTAGCTAAACATCATCTAGTAAAACGGAACCAACCAGTGAAAATAAAGTGTGCTACCGCTGATAAACGTAAAATAAACATAAAAACCTGAGTATTACCGTTAAGGTTAAAATAAAAAACCTAACTTGGATGTTCACAATGTTAGTATGTAAAGAATTAGGACCTGATTTAATATTAGGTGCAGATTTTATTAGTAAGACAGGAATGATTCTTGACATCTACGAGCAAGTATTTTATTTCAGATTTGACCGTACACGGAAACATAAATTGGATAGTAATGAAGATAAACATTGTTCATCTACTACACATGTAATACACCAAGATTCAGATTTATCTCACCTAGAAAGAAGAGATAGAGTCAGAATACTAAAACTAATAAAATAATTTTCCTCGGTTCTTACACCTAAACTAGGACTTACGAACCTAATAGAGTATAAAAATAATCTGAGTGATCAGAAAGTAATACGACTACCTCCGTACAAGTTGTCGCCTCCCAAGATGGAAGTCATGCGAAACCATATCAACAAGTTGTTGGACCAAGGAGTCATAGAACCCTCTACGTCCCCATATTCTTCACCCTCCTTTTTAGTACCAAAAGGACAAGATAAACACCGACTAGTTGTAGACTACAGGCAATTAAATAAAAGAATAGAATTTGAATCAATCCCTCTTCCAGACATCCACAGTGCGTTTCATTATTTTACTAAAGCTATGGTCTTTACGGTAATGGATCTGAATCAAGCTTTTCACCAAATACCTCTTTCAGAAGAATCAAAACGTCTAACCGCGTTTGCAGTTCCTTTTAACTTGTACCAATTTACTAGGGTACCCTTTGGAATATCTCAAGGAAGTTCCGTATGTAGTAGACTATTAGAAAAGATATTTCACGACATTAAATTTAAATATGTGTATCACTATTTGGACGACATCGTTATATACAGTGAATCAATGGAACAACATCTCAAACATTTGCGTGAAGTGTTATCTCGGTTACTAAGAGCAGGATTAACGGTGAACCCAAATAAGGTAAGTTTTGCCGTCCCTCAGTTTTCTTTCTTAGGACACATCGTGAAAGCGAATGGAAAGGTAAGCATTGACCCCGAACGTACCCGCGCTATTAGAGAATTTGCACCCCCACGAGATGCAAAAGGTATAGCCCGATTTTTAGGTATGGTGAATTATTTCCACAAATATATTCCCCATCTTGCCGAAATAGCAGCACCCCTAAACTCCTTACGAAAGAAGGGAACGAAGTTCGAATGGAGCTCAATACATCAAAACGCGTTTGAGCAACTTAAAGAAAGTATTATATCTCCCCCAGTTTTGCAACTAGCTGATTTCACAAAACCATTCGTCGTGCAAACCGACAGTTCCAGTGTAGCGTTAGGTGCAGTGATATACCAAGAGATAGATAACTGTAGACTACCAATTAGTTATGCATCACGAACACTGAGCGATCAAGAAAGAAAGTATTCCGCATATGAATTGGAATGTTTAGCAATTGTTTTTGCGTTCGAGAAGTTTAAACCCTTCCTAGAACATAAAGAATTCCTTTTGGAAACCGACAATCAGGCGTTATCATGGTTATTGAATCATCCTAAACAATTAGGACGAATTGGCAGATGGATATTGAAATTAAACTGCTACAAATTCAGAGTGCAGCATATTAAAGGTACTCAAAATGTAGTCGCCGATACCCTGTCCCGTATGTTCCAGTCACCCACTAAAACTTCCGAAAACATAGTGAAGCCGGAAATAGCAAGTGCTAACGCCATAATTACTGAATTCCCCCTTGCCTTTACAAACATTGCCCTGTATCAACAACAAGACCCCTTACTGAAGCCTATTATAGAACAACTTACCCAAGGTATTAAATCCGAGAAGTACGTATTGAGTAAGAATGTACTGTGTCTCAAGATAAGAGACGGAAAGGAATTAAGAATAATAGCCCCGGATGTAATTAAGCCCATGCTGATGGAATACTTCCATTCATCTACCATAGGAGCCCATATGGGAATCAATAAGACGATACATCGTATTCGAAAGGAATATCATTGGAACAATATGAACTGCGAAATAGCCAAGTTCGTAAAGAAATGTTCATTATGCGCCCTTAGTAAACCCGCCAGAAATACTCAAGTAAGCCAATTGATTTCAGAAATCCCAAAGACTCCTTTTTCGAAACTTTATCTAGATTTATCAGGTCCGTATCCACGATCCAAATCAGGAAATACCATGTTACTGATCTGTGTAGATTCGTTCACCAAATTTGTGTGGATGTATCCCATGCGACGAGCATTAGCGTCGACAACTGTTAAAATACTACAGGAAACACTATTTAAAGACTACGGTACTCCAGTACGTATAGTATCTGATAACGGTCCACAGTTTAAAGCAAAAGAATTTAAGAATATGTGTTTCAAGTTAGGGATAGACCATATAACCACTACAGAGTATCGACCGCAAGGCAATATTGCTGAAAGGTATCTACGAAACCTCAAATCTGCGCTAATCGCCTATCATGCTAACGATCACACGTCGTGGGACCAAAATCTATCCTGGATTCAATACGCGTTTAATTCAGCTTACCACGAAGGTCACAAGTCGACCCCGTTCGAGTTACTATACAAGTATCGACCAAACCACCCTTTGTCCACAAGATGGAATATACACGATCTGCTGCCTCCGCAAATAACGGATAAGCAGATAAAGCGAATATGGAACAAAGCCCACTCTAACTTAAGAGCAAGCTTAGAAAAATCCAGAAGATACCACGAGAAAGGTAATCATAGCAATTCAGTCAGGTACCAAGTAGGTGACTTAGTAATGTACAAGACTCACCCCATTAGTAGTGCGATTGATAAGACCACCTCTAAACTATCATTCCGATGGTGTGGCCCTTACCAAATCCAGAAGTACCTAACTCCCGTTACAGTAGCCCTGTGCGAACCTGCAACTCAGAAATATGTGCGGAGAACGCATATTTCGCAACTAAAGTTGTATAAGAAGAAGTGACGGTATAGTATAACCCAAAATAGAAAAGGGAATACTAGGCAGTAAAGAAAATTATATTTCTGAAACAACGTGGAAAAATGTAAAACGTAGAGTTTGGAAACGAGGCCTGATCAACCTGAGTTCCAGTTCTGCGAAGCATACATTAATGAATAATCATTAACTAGATGGGTACTAACACTCATTGACAACATGAGTTATCTAGGACTCACAGAAGACAAGATAGAATTCTAAATAGTAAAGATTTAGAAAGTTACTCTACAGAAGAGAGAGTAAAACAAACGAAAAACCCGGTAGTAGATTTAAGTGATAGAGATAAGAAAGAGTTTTGTGTTTTAATTGTGTAAATATTAAGTGTAAATAGTATGTATAAAAAAAAAGGTAGTTAATAAGAATATAAAGTATACTGTGTTGTAATTATAGGAAATTACTATGTGGACAACGTTGTAAAGTGTCCAACAACTATGTGAAAGAAATTACACACACTAACCCCATTCATACTCCCAGTCCCCAATTGTGAGTTAGACTCAAAAAACTTAACCGTAGCGTGCAAATTAAGCGGTGGAGTATGTGACGATTTAAATTGTAAAAATAATCAAGAAAATAAAAAATTTGTAAAAATTAAGGTTGCGAGCTATTAAGCCATTTAAATCTCACTGTAATAATATAAAAAACCTGTATGTACTCAGTATGAGAGGAAGCAGTAATTAGCTAGTACGAAGATATTCTAATAAAAAGACAAATTGTAAAGAGTTATTAATATCGTATTTAACCCTTTGCTTGTTATCAGGCGCTGACCTGTTGATTCCAGACTCGACATGTTTTCCGAGTCTTGTGTAAGTTAGAATAAGATAAAAAACCTAATGTTAATAATTAAAAATCTGAAGACACAGATAGCCGCTAAAACAACTTATTTAAATTATGTATATTTATTTAGGGATAGTTTGTATAAATAAAAAATGTTAACTTAAAGAGAGACAGGGACTATATTCTCGCGCAGTAATTGCCCCTCTACCATTTTGTCCAGTACCAGACGAAGCGAGCAAAAATCTCTCTCTCGCTATGGTGACTTCATGCAGTACAGACGTACGAGCTATGCTCTTACACTATATTACCGATACTTTCGTTTACCTTAATGTGGTATACAAGAAATTGCTGCTGAAAGCATATGTATGTGTTAACTAGTATAGCTATGTAAAAAAAGAACAAGAGACTTAAAGTGTAACTCGAAACGTAAAAAAGGTGTAACACAAGATGACTTCGAACTTCAAGAACTAACAACACTTCCAACATCATACCTGGAGATGTGAACTATCAGAACTCACAAACTCTAGTAGACACGACAGAATACGCAGATCAGGACATCCGAGAATCTACAAGTACCATCGTAGAAAGTTCAATCTACCCTGCGGACTTTTGAACCCTTTGATGACAAAGACCAGACCGAGATGACGACGCCGCTATTCCGGATTTCCAAGACGGACACCCCAGGACGAGGTTTCTGCATACCAATTAAAAGGTGACTCGATAGCCTGTCTATCGAGGCTTACTAATATTTGTTACACAACACACCTTAAAAGAGACTTTTCAGAGACTATTAACTTTGTAAAGATAAAAAAAAATTAAATCTAAGAATTTAATGTAACTATTCAAACATCATACGTTGTAACAGTTTATATGCTAATGTATAGTAATATAATTCAAGTAATAATACCATTCTTCCAATGGTTAGATAAAAGAAAGTCTTGCAAGCTAATATCATGAATTGAGTATGACTAAAAGTTTTAATGACTAAATACCGAAGGTTACCCGGATCCGAGGTATAGCTAAATAGAATCTATGTTGATCCCAAAGTTTAAAGAAAGCATTCAAATAACTTTAATAATTTAATTAGTAATGTCATGGGATCTGTCAGTAAATGTTTTTAAATGTTAAATAAAGAGAAGTCGTCTTGTTACACACATATAAGGAGTGCTTAAATCAATAGTATACCTTCCCCTTGTTTCCTTACACAGTTAGTAAGTAATTTGTTAAGTTAATTATTGGTGATTCATTCTGTTACAACGTAGGCAGCCCATCTAATTGACGGAGCTTAATTATGTTGAGTTCCCTGGATTTGTAACGCGGCGAAAAGACGTTACAAAATTGCGCAACTCTGCTAATTTTTATAAAGGTGTTTTAAGCATCGTGACGCTTACAAAATTGCGCCACTCTGCTTAAAAGTTAAAGTAGTTGCGAGCATCATGACGCAAACAAAATTGCGCCACTCTTTTAAAAAAAAAAAGGAAACAAAGGACAGAGTTTTATTTGTGTAGAGTGTCACAAACAAAATTGCGCCACTTGTGACATGTAAACAAAATTGCATCACTATGCTTAGATAATTTGTATGATTATTAACTGAATATATAATATTGATCTATGCACTCAGAAAGTTACCTTAATAACTGTAATGTTCAAAACATATTTAATATTTTATTAAGTTACGTAAATGATAGTATGTATAAGTTGAAATATCATTAGCGTCATACAATGCAAAAGCTATATGCCAGTAGGAACCTGCATTACTCTATATAATTACTTGCATACATGAATTGTGACCAAACATAACAACTTTGGTCAACCGAACAATCTGTAACAGGTTTGTTTACGACAATCCATGACCTGTTGTTTCCTGATTCATTCTGCACAGTGTATGTCCAACATATAGCTTACCTACACTAGTATGTGTTATAAAAAAAAATTAATTAAAAATAACTTTGTTAATAATAAAGTATGTAATGTAGACCCAGGTAATTAAGTAGAAGTTCGTAATTTGTGAACAAAATAATTAATTAATTTAATTGGGAAAGTATATGAATGAAGGGAGTCAAAGTGTTGTCAAGCGTAATAATAATAGTAGATTTGTTGAATAAGATTGCGCTCCCCTTCTCTTGTTTATACCGGTAGTTGTGTTATTCAGTCGCATTGTGTAGAGAACAATAAGAGTAAAACCCCCTTTCTCACTGACACACAAGATCCTTTGTTAACTAAATACAGAGGGTGACCTACATTCCAGAAAACAGCTGATCGGCTATTTAACTTGATGAATATGTGTGTGGAATTTCTGTCTCTCCCTTAGAAGAGAAATGGTTCTTTTCTAATTTGTGTAAATTGATTACTTAAGAATTTATTATATATATGTGTAATATATGTGTAGTGTACTAGTATTAATTTTAAGTACGTGCTAATGTGTTAGAACAAAATGGCCCAATTTAACCCGGATTTGTTATTAAAAGACGAGCTGTCTTACGAAGCCCTTTTGCATGGACTACCCCATGCTGATGTAACAGTCGCGGAATTACGAAGGTCAATTCGCGAATGTGGATTTGATGCGCCCGTGCAATTAAACTATCTAAGCCAACTCGATTATGAAAGCGAGAAAGAAATTTGTAATGCCAAGTATAGTGAACTGTACTTATTGTCTCAAACACTCCAAGACGAGAAATCTCCGGCAATAATTTTGCGGACTACCCAGAGAATAGAGCATTTAACCAGGCGAATAAAAAATTTGTCGATCTG
Source organism: Magicicada septendecula (assembly GCA_034769895.1). Classification (NCBI taxonomy): domain Eukaryota; kingdom Metazoa; phylum Arthropoda; class Insecta; order Hemiptera; family Cicadidae; genus Magicicada; species Magicicada septendecula. The sequence continues at coordinate 715,487,823 of CM068367.1, read as the reverse complement.
GCCGAATCTCACAGAAATACCCGTTGATGTACAAAAGCTAGCAGACGAAGCTCTACGCCGCTTACCTTCAATTATTAACGACCTAAGACGAAAATCCGACTCATTCAGGATGGACAAAATAGAGAAATCATTAATGAAATTACACATCTCCCCAGTACAATCCCCCACCACTGGTTTACCCCCGCCTAACACGGATCGGAACTCACCCATCGTATCGCAAGTGCAAGCGAACCCAGAACAAAATACTGATACAGATGTAAATGCCCCTCCTCCCGAGCATTTTCAGTTTCGTCCCGGAAATCATGAATTGACCACCACCTCCAATGAATCCAATCGCCCTCATCGAGGAATTACACCTGTGAACTATAACGTGGATCTATACGGTAAAATGACTCATCCTGTGGAGAAGATTTTAACCGAAATCCCTTATACAGATGGCTTAAATGTTTCTAAATTACTAACATTCATTAGTTATCTTCTTCAGATAAAGGATCTACAGCAGCTGAATGACTGGCAAATTTTACAAGTTCTGTTACCAAAGTGTAAACCCCCGTTAAAAAATCATGTCCTAGAAGCCCTAACCTCTACATTCCCAGTAGAAGAGCTACATAGCTCTATAATAAAATACTTTATTCCCACCGGCATCTATGAGGAAATAAAAAGAAAGACAGTACTCCGAGTACAAGGACATCAGGAGAGATTAGCTCACTACATCTCCGATATTAGGGAGTCCTCTCGACTATTACGTGTAAGCTGGAATGAAACACAACTGGTGGACACCATTTTAATAGGCGTGTCACCTGAAGAAAGATCTCGACTATCATTGATGAATAGACCCAATACAATTGCTGATCTAGAACAGTGCAGTATCCATTCTTCAAATGTATGGTACTCAGATCAAAATAGAGAAGCAATGAAAACCTCTGGAACTAATAGACATCAATTGCGAGCACTACTGCCTGATGTAACAACCTCGTATGAAAGACAAGTTTCTAGTAGACCTCACCATGTGCGCAAAGCTGGTAAGTTAAGTGTAAACCCAGATAAAGCGGAAACCAAGTACCCACCTCGCAGAAAACCCACCTGTTATAATTGTGGCAAATATGGGCACATAAGAAGAGAGTGCAAAAGTAAGCCATTGGAACGGAATAACCCCAATTCAAAAAACATGTAAGGCAGGGAGACCCGAAAACCTGTGTCTTCCGCAGCTACTCGAAATTGGGTAAACTAAAAGAAACCAATAATAATAATAATAATGAATTATTCTGTAACCAAGTAAAAAACAAAAAAGGTGCGAAAGAAATCGACCCCTATGTGAGAGAATTTCGTGAAAAGTGTAATGCGATTAATAAATGTAAATGGAAAAAAAATCTACTACCATTAATACAAGTCAATTTAGGCGTTACATCCCCCATCGCCTTAATTGATTCGGGATCTAGTAGAACTTTAATCAGCCAAGAATTAGCGGACATGTTAGCTAAACATCATCTAGTAAAACGGAACCAACCAGTGAAAATAAAGTGTGCTACCGCTGATAAACGTAAAATAAACATAAAAACCTGAGTATTACCGTTAAGGTTAAAATAAAAAACCTAACTTGGATGTTCACAATGTTAGTATGTAAAGAATTAGGACCTGATTTAATATTAGGTGCAGATTTTATTAGTAAGACAGGAATGATTCTTGACATCTACGAGCAAGTATTTTATTTCAGATTTGACCGTACACGGAAACATAAATTGGATAGTAATGAAGATAAACATTGTTCATCTACTGCACATGTAATACACCAAGATTCAGATTTATCTCACCTAGAAAGAAGAGATAGAGTCAGAATACTAAAACTAATAAAAGAATTTTCCTCGGTTCTTACACCTAAACTAGGACTTACGAACCTAATAGAGTATAAAATTAATCTGAGTGATCAGAAAGTAATACGACTACCTCCGTACAAGTTGTCGCCTCCCAAGATGGAAGTCATGCGAAACCATATCAACAAGTTGTTGGACCAAGGAGTCATAGAACCCTCTACGTCCCCATATTCTTCACCCTCCTTTTTAGTACCAAAAGGACAAGATAAACACCGACTAGTTGTAGACTACAGGCAATTAAATAAAAGAATAGAATTTGAATCAATCCCTCTTCCAGACATCCACAGTGCGTTTCATTATTTTACTAAAGCTATGGTCTTTACGGTAATGGATCTGAATCAAGCTTTTCACCAAATACCTCTTTCAGAAGAATCAAAACGTCTAACCGCGTTTGCAGTTCCTTTTAACTTGTACCAATTTACTAGGGTACCCTTTGGAATATCTCAAGGAAGTTCCGTATGTAGTAGACTATTAGAAAAGATATTTCACGACATTAAATTTAAATATGTGTATCACTATTTGGACGACATCGTTATATACAGTGAATCAATGGAACAACATCTCAAACATTTGCGTGAAGTGTTATCTCGGTTACTAAGAGCAGGATTAACGGTGAACCCAAATAAGGTAAGTTTTGCCGTCCCTCAGTTTTCTTTCTTAGGACACATCGTGAAAGCGAATGGAAAGGTAAGCATTGACCCCGAACGTACCCGCGCTATTAGAGAATTTGCACCCCCACGAGATGCAAAAGGTATAGCCCGATTTTTAGGTATGGTGAATTATTTCCACAAATATATTCCCCATCTTGCCGAAATAGCAGCACCCCTAAACTCCTTACGAAAGAAGGGAACGAAGTTCGAATGGAGCTCAATACATCAAAACGCGTTTGAGCAACTTAAAGAAAGTATTATATCTCCCCCAGTTTTGCAACTAGCTGATTTCACAAAACCATTCGTCGTGCAAACCGACAGTTCCAGTGTAGCGTTAGGTGCAGTGATATACCAAGAGATAGATAACTGTAGACTACCAATTAGTTATGCATCACGAACACTGAGCGATCAAGAAAGAAAGTATTCCGCATATGAATTGGAATGTTTAGCAATTGTTTTTGCGTTCGAGAAGTTTAAACCCTTCCTAGAACATAAAGAATTCCTTTTGGAAACCGACAATCAGGCGTTATCATGGTTATTGAATCATCCTAAACAATTAGGACGAATTGGCAGATGGATATTGAAATTAAACTGCTACAAATTCAGAGTGCAGCATATTAAAGGTACTCAAAATGTAGTCGCCGATACCCTGTCCCGTATGTTCCAGTCACCCACTAAAACTTCCGAAAACATAGTGAAGCCGGAAATAGCAAGTGCTAACGCCATAATTACTGAATTCCCCCTTGCCTTTACAAACATTGCCCTGTATCAACAACAAGACCCCTTACTGAAGCCTATTATAGAACAACTTACCCAAGGTATTAAATCCGAGAAGTACGTATTGAGTAAGAATGTACTGTGTCTCAAGATAAGAGACGGAAAGGAATTAAGAATAATAGCCCCGGATGTAATTAAGCCCATGCTGATGGAATACTTCCATTCATCTACCATAGGAGCCCATATGGGAATCAATAAGACGATACATCGTATTCGAAAGGAATATCATTGGAACAATATGAACTGCGAAATAGCCAAGTTCGTAAAGAAATGTTCATTATGCGCCCTTAGTAAACCCGCCAGAAATACTCAAGTAAGCCAATTGATTTCAGAAATCCCAAAGACTCCTTTTTCGAAACTTTATCTAGATTTCTCAGGTCCGTATCCACGATCCAAATCAGGAAATACCATGTTACTGATCTGTGTAGATTCGTTCACCAAATTTGTGTGGATGTATCCCATGCGACGAGCATTAGCGTCGACAACTGTTAAAATACTACAGGAAACACTATTTAAAGACTACGGTACTCCAGTACGTATAGTATCTGATAACGGTCCACAGTTTAAAGCAAAAGAATTTAAGAATATGTGTTTCAAGTTAGGGATAGACCATATAACCACTACAGAGTATCGACCGCAAGGCAATATTGCTGAAAGGTATCTACGAAACCTCAAATCTGCGCTAATCGCCTATCATGCTAACGATCACACGTCGTGGGACCAAAATCTATCCTGGATTCAATACGCGTTTAATTCAGCTTACCACGAAGGTCACAAGTCGACCCCGTTCGAGTTACTATACAAGTATCGACCAAACCACCCTTTGTCCACAAGATGGAATATACACGATCTGCTGCCTCCGCAAATAACGGATAAGCAGATAAAGCGAATATGGAACAAAGCCCACTCTAACTTAAGAGCAAGCTTAGAAAAATCCAGAAGATACCACGAGAAAGGTAATCATAGCAATTCAGTCAGGTACCAAGTAGGTGACTTAGTAATGTACAAGACTCACCCCATTAGTAGTGCGATTGATAAGACCACCTCTAAACTATCATTCCGATGGTGTGGCCCTTACCAAATCCAGAAGTACCTAACTCCCGTTACAGTAGCCCTGTGCGAACCTGCAACTCAGAAATATGTGCGGAGAACGCATATTTCGCAACTAAAGTTGTATAAGAAGAAGTGACGGTATAGTATAACCCAAAATAGAAAAGGGAATACTAGGCAGTAAAGAAAATTATATTTCTGCAACAACGTGGAAAAATGTAAAACGTAGAGTTTGGAAACGAGGCCTGATCAACCTGAGTTCCAGTTCTGCGAAGCATACATTAATGAATAATCATTAACTAGATGGGTACTAACACTCATTGACAACATGAGTTATCTAGGACTCACAGAAGACAAGATAGAATTCTAAATAGTAAAGATTTAGAAAGTTACTCTACAGAAGAGAGAGTAAAACAAACGAAAAACCCGGTAGTAGATTTAAGTGATAGAGATAAGAAAGAGTTTTGTGTTTTAATTGTGTAAATATTAAGTGTAAATAGTATGTATAAAAAAAAAGGTAGTTAATAAGAATATAAAGTATACTGTGTTGTAATTATAGGAAATTACTATGTGGACAACGTTGTAAAGTGTCCAACAACTATGTGAAAGAAATTACACACACTAACCCCATTCATACTCCCAGTCCCCAATTGTGAGTTAGACTCAAAAAACTTAACCGTAGCGTGCAAATTAAGCGGTGGAGTATGTGACGATTTAAATTGTAAAAATAATCAAGAAAATAAAAAATTTTTAAAAATTAAGGTTGCGAGCTATTAAGCCATTTAAATCTCACTGTAATAATATAAAAAACCTGTATGTACTCAGTATGAGAGGAAGCAGTAATTAGCTAGTACGAAGATACTCTAATAAAAAGACAAATTGTAAAGAGTTATTAATATCGTATTTAACCCTTTGCTTGTTATCAGGCGCTGACCTGTTGATTCCAGACTCGACATGTTTTCCGAGTCTTGTGTAAGTTAGAATAAGATAAAAAACCTAATGTTAATAATTAAAAATCTGAAGACACAGATAGCCGCTAAAACAACTTATTTAAATTATGTATATTTATTTAGGGATAGTTTGTATAAATAAAAAATGTTAACTTAAAGAGAGACAGGGACTATATTCTCGCGCAGTAATTGCCCCTCTACCATTTTGTCCAGTACCAGACGAAGCGAGCAAAAATCTCTCTCTCGCTATGGTGACTTCATGCAGTACAGACGTACGAGCTATGCTCTTACACTATGTTACCGATACTTTCGTTTACCTTAATGTGGTATACAAGAAATTGCTGCTGAAAGCATATGTATGTGTTAACTAGTATAGCTATGTAAAAAAAGAACAAGAGACTTAAAGTGTAACTCGAAACGTAAAAAAGGTGTAACACAAGATGACTTCGAACTTCAAGAACTAACAACACTTCCAACATCATACCTGGAGATGTGAACTATCAGAACTCACAAACTCTAGTAGACACGACAGAATATGCAGATCAGGACATCCGAGAATCTACAAGTACCATCGTAGAAAGTTCAATCTACCCTGCGGACTTTTGAACCCTTTGATGACAAAGACCAGACCGAGATGACGACGCCGCTATTCCGGATTCCCAAGACGGACACCCCAGGACGAGGTTTCTGCATACCAATTAAAAGGTGACTCGATAGCCTGTCTATCGAGGCTTACTAATATTTGTTACACAACACACCTTAAAAGAGACTTTTCAGAGACTATTAACTTTGTAAAGATAAAAAAAAATTAAATCTAAGAATTTAATGTAACTATTCAAACATCATACGTTGTAACAGTTTATATGCTAATGTATAGTAATATAATTCAAGTAATAATACCATTCTTCCAATGGTTAGATAAAAGAAAGTCTTGCAAGCTAATATCATGAATTGAGTATGACTAAAAGTTTTAATGACTAAATACCGAAGGTTACCCGGATCCGAGGTATAGCTAAATAGAATCTATGTTGATCCCAAAGTTTAAAGAAAGCATTCAAATAACTTTAATAATTTAATTAGTAATGTCATGGGATCTGTCAGTAAATGTTTTTAAATGTTAAATAAAGAGAAGTCGTCTTGTTACACACATATAAGGAGTGCTTAAATCAATAGTATACCTTCCCCTTGTTTCCTTACACAGTTAGTAAGTAATTTGTTAAGTTAATTATTGGTGATTCATTCTGTTACAACGTAGGCAGTCCATCTAATTGACGGAGCTTAATTATGTTGGGTTCCCTGGATTTGTAACGCGGCGAAAAGACGTTACAATCAAGGTACCAAAATGTAAACCAATAAACATTATTCAGGCATAAATCCGATGTAAACGGTATGCCTAGGCAACGCCTAAAACGAACCATTGTCGGTAAGGTGATAAGTAGAAAGTACTACAAGTGTAAATCACATACACTGAACAATCTTTATACCAAACGTAGCAATAAGCATTGTTAATAAAAGGTCCTTTTTAGTCAGAAGCGGACCAATATTCTCTGTTCAAGTGCGTGTGTAGTGTATAGCCAGGGTCATTACAATCCGATCCCTGGAGAGTGTAATTAAATTTTAATCGAAAAGATTAAAATAAAGAGGTAACAGCGTGACAATTGATTCCATTACTCTGAGTGCACTAACCTATATATTTTGTAAACAAACTTTGTACTGACGCATAACACCAAAACATTTTCTGTGTTACACAATGTCTGAATTTATTTAGTGGATTTGTCAATCCTGTTTAAGAATGATGTTAGTCTTAAGTGGTCTCACTATATAACTTTTGTGAATAATTAAGCAAGCGTGACGAACGCCTAACCTAAATAGGTTTGATTTTTTGTTAGTAAACAACAAAGCAATACTAGTCAATTTTATAATTTTATTTTATAAAATAATTACCTTTTGTGTAGGCATGAGCATTCTTTCTTGTGTTTCAAAGAATTTACGCCTGAGGTACAAATAAATTTAATGTTTAAAGTAAAGTTTATCTGGACGTAATCAGAACTGTTGTTTATGCTCTGAGCTAGCGTAATAGGGTAAGTGAATGAACCAATTTCAATTGTATATCAATGTATTTTCTTAATTATGTTTGTTTGAATTCATTATCAAGGGTACAAATAAAACCCAGTTATTAGCAGCATAACTTGACTTAATTTATTTCAAAAAAATAAATAAATAATTCATTTAAAATAATCAGAGTAACTTTTAGTTGCAACCATACGTTGTTGAATTTGAATTGCCATAAGGGCAATAAACACTATTTTAGTTTTTTTTTTAAATAATTATTTGATTCTATTAATGGGTTTTACACGGGATTGTCCCGAAATAAACCTGTGTGGCGCTCATTATTAAACAAGGTAATCTAACCTTGTAAAGAAAGTAAGCTGGTTTTGTAAACCGTCTTGGCAGCTTATTAATTTATTAAAAAAGTGAACTTCCGAACTTCCAGAATCACGAACAGGTACGTGGAAGTGTATTTTATTAATTTTATTGTCCAGATGTGACTAGACTTTACGTACCTAGAAGACTGCAATCCAAGGAGGAGTTTCGCTGCCAGAATCAACACGACGGCTACCTTCATCAAGCAACCAGCTAGTACGTTTTATTTATTGAATTAAGCAACGTTATAGTTCAAACAACATTACTGCAACCATTTTATTTTTATCTAAAGGAGTACTTTTAAGACAACTATAATTTTTTTTTGCGATTCATCATAACTGGTAACTTTAACTTTCCATCGTAAACTTATAACACACTTTTGAATTCAAATATTAAACATTTATAACTCAGTTTTAATTTGGTAAGAGCCCGGTTGGTTACAAATTGGCGACCAGCAACGTGAGGCTGAAAAATATTAAACGAAAATATTTTTTATATTTATAATCAGCCCGGCAAACACAAAAGAACAACCATGCCTGACACACGAATAAGTGACACCGCGGAAAATCAACAGGAAATGAGCAGACCAGAAAAACTGATATTACCAGGAGGTGTGGACCCCATGGAATTCCTGGAGAAGATGAGGGCAATGATGGAGGCAGTATTGGAGGAGAATAACCGGAAGTGGAGAGAAAAATGGAAGATACCCGAAGATAAAAACATGGGACAAGTGAGCCCAAAGCCTGAAGATCATGAAGAAATGAAAAGTAATGATGAACCAGCCAAAAAGCAACAATACGTAAATACATTATCATCTGAAAATGAGCTTGACAGAAACGAGGAAGATATCCAATACAAGGAGACCGACGCCGAAGGTATAAAGAAGACTCAGGTGAATAAAGAAGAAAGAAGAATAATACGCCCAAAGAAGACTAGGGTAACAAAGGAATTAATCGAAATGACTCGAAGTGGTCTAGTTAATATGATTTATTTCCCAGTCATCAACCGTAAAGAAGGAATCTATAGGAAGGAGTACCGAAGGAACTTCATGAAGATGAACGAAGAGAAGAAATGTGCTACCACGAAGAAGACTATAACCAATAAAATACTTAAAGCAGATATTTCCAAAGGGAGAATAAGGCATTCTAAGAAAAGGAAAGGGTATCAAGAACAACTGGACCGGATCATTGAAGGGTATGCCCAAGAAATAAAAGAATTGCGGAAGAAGAGGGACCAATCAATGGAAAAATCCAACCAGAAAACTAATGACGATCAACCAGAGTTAGAAGAGGTACTAGACGTCAATAATAACAAAGACCAGGAGTACACTGGACACATGGATACCAAAGATGATGAGGAAAGGAAGGCGAGAAAATGGGAAGCCGATGACTATCTGGTAGCCGCAAAGTGGAAGAACCGCATGATAGGGAGGTACCTCCAAAACTACTAGTACTGTACATAGGCCCTTATACCATAACAAAGGACCATGAAAATAATACGTATGAACTTACCGATATAATAAATAAAAAGGTCAAAGGTACCTATAACCAAGCATCGTTAAAGAAATACTATATGTAAGGAAGTTTGTTATGAGATGTTATTATAGGGCGCCAAATACCATAAACATGTTATACTAGAGACAGCTATAAAAAAGGGTACCTGTGAAACGTAATTGTCCCAACCAAAGGACCCAATAGAATGGAAAAGCCCATAGAACCCCAAATATATAAACGATAAATGTAAGTATTATTATAAAAGGACAAATTATATTATTGTACGACGATTACCACAAGAATGTTTATTGTATAAGAAAGGTTAAAAGTATCTACTATAAAAGGATTAAATTAGTGATCAGGAGGGTCATTTAGTATACCCAAGGTATTGAAAGTGGCTAATTGCCTATGGCAAGCCCATTTACCATATTGTGTTATAAAAAGTGTGTAGTATAAGTGTGTATGCCAAAACTATTTGTTACATATTAAATAAGAACCAGATTTATCATATTAAGTGGTAGAAAAAATGTGTATTATAAACTAAATAATCTAATGATAAGGAAGATATCTATTATATTGTGTAGAACAAAAGAGTATCATATAACAAAAATGTACCTAAGATAGTGATATAAGATTACTCTAATACTCCTATGTTAAATCAAAACAAAGAATTATATATAAAACCGTCCAGAATAAATGATTTGAAACCTATCATTTGAAGGAGTAGAGAGGCAGAATACCAAAGTGAATAATTTAAGAGGATGGCTATATGTATTATGGAATGAAGGGAGAGAAAGTCAACTATTGTCTAATAATATGTTAGAATAAAATAAATAACAAAATTAAGTGTCAAAATACTACTGTCATCAAGAAAAAAAAAATATTAATTAGACGATGAAAAAGTATCTATTGTATTTACCAACAGGATATGTCAGAGAATATCTAACAAAAACGTTTAGTATATGAATACTGTAAGCCCTGATAATTCAGGATAATTGTAAACTACTGATGAGAGTAAAACTTGTAAACTATTGTAAGAGTGAAATATTGTAGACTCTATATTTAAGAAACAACTGCATGATTGTATGATGATCCATATAAGTGTGTAATTTTAAGAATACTCAGATGAACCAAAACAAATTGTCAGCTAGTATAGAAAAGTAACAACAAGGCTAATAAAGAACATAGCCAATATGTCAAGTCTGAAAGGGAATAATTACCTGTGAAAAGAAGTATGTTAGAAAGTATAAAGGAATGAAATGTGATACAAATGAAACCTCTAATACCTTGAATGTTATATTGAATATGTTATATTATTGAAAAATGAATGATATGTTATATTTTATGTGCTGTGATAGTGCAACTGTTGCTACGTGCAATTTTTATTTTGTCTCAGACAGAGATGAGGATGCCTCTGATTCTGAGGACGTGTAGCTGAGGAACGGCGGAGAATGGATGCCAAATAGAGCCCCTCTGACTCCGAACCCACTACAAATGTTAGGGAATTATATGATAATATGTCAAGGATTATTGATAAAAAAAAAAATCTGTGAGGTAAAAAATGAAAGAACCATAGAGCTTATCACGAAAGTAAAGATATGTAATAAGAAAGAAAAAATGTATTATTGTAAGACAGGAAATTATTAGTTTAAGAAGTGAAACCTATTGTAATTAAATGACTTAGAATATGAGAAATGTGAAAGAAAAAAATATATATACTAGTAAGCTAAGAATTATATCACTAGCTAAGAACTCAATCTAGTGCAACACACTAAGAGTATGTTAAATTCAATGCAGAGAGTACAAGACAAAAAGCAGTAATAATATACTAAAACTGGACTGAAATGATAATTTTATAAAAAATAAAATTTTCTCTCAAATTATCAATTTTGAGAGGGGAGTATATGTAACATGACCAGGTGTTACATAACCTAGACATATACCCATAGAATGAATAAATACATGAAGGTAATGTAAGTAGATAATATAATGATAAAAGTAGCGAAGAAGAGAAGGACCATCGAAGAAGAAAGAAGAAGAAGTGCCACAAGAAGCAGTAAACAAAACACTGCTTGACACTACAACCAATACTATAACTGACACAAACTAATGGACAAATTAAATTCACTTTAAGCTGTCAAGCGAGTCAGTGAATAACTTGAATGTAATGTCACATGTTAATAAAAAATAATTAAGTAACGACCCGAATAATATGATATCAGCAACAGTATTTGGCTGAGAATAAATCAACAATGACTAGTAACTATAAATGCCTAGGACTAAGATTAGCTATGGCCACAATATAAAATTGAAGCTGTATTACAGTCTCAAACGTGCTTATGATAAGTAAAAATAATTGTAAGAGGGAACCTTATATGAGTAAGTTACCTCATCAAGGTACCAAAATGTAAACCAATAAACATTATTCAGGCATAAATCCGATGTAAACAGTATGCCTAGGCAACGCCTAAAACGAACCATTGTCAGTAAGGTGATAAGTAGAAAGTACTACGAGTGTAAATCACATACACTGAACAATCTTTATACCAAACGTAGCAATAAGCATTGTTAATATATTATACAAGTAATAACTCAATTATTAATGAATAGCATAGAGCAAAATAGTGTAAACTAAAATGTCATTAGGAAGTAAGGATAGTTCATAGCAATGTATTACATCAATAAGTTAAGATTTAATCATTATATTCGCTAAATAAGTATAAAGACGGTTATATTAGCATTCCAACACAGACGTTTAAGTGAAAACGCGATGTGCAGTACAAATAATGTATTGATAAGAGAGAATCATAGCCGGCGGCGTTAGCAGACGACAGCGCGAAGCCATATACATGAACATTATTTATTAAAAAATGTCAGTGAAAGTGTAAATAAACCAGTGTCAAACTATATCAAATTGAAGAGTAAAAAATATCCTTTAATTTGATAGCGATACGACCACGATCGTAACTATAATAAGTGCGTGACATGCGTTAGCATCATTTGTAAATAGAAAGTAAAAAAAATGTTTATTAATAGCAACAACAACGACAGCTGTCAATCATCTTAACAAAAAAACCGTTAGTGACAGTTGGAAAACAATGCGTCATTTTCGTAATGTCTGGTTAAGCCAATCAGAAAATAGCTTACTAAATGAAACAATCGCCTAACCCTTATCAAAACTGGGGGTATATAATGGAATGCAGGTAATTTCCGTTAGACACTTTTTGACATTCATCACGAGCAAGCAGGTGCCGCTCGTCACATCAAAATTTTTATCAACTTATAGCTTCATGTAATAGTGCGTCCATTGAATTATTTCGGCAACAACCAATAACTACAATACAGTCTACATAGAATCAGTGCATCGATGTGAAGTATTTATTTTATTTAGTGCGGGATATATCGAACAGGAGAAAATAATTAAATAATGTTATAAAAGGTCCTTTTTAGTCAGAAGCGGACCAATATTCTCTGTTCAAGTGCGTGTGTAGTGTATAGCCAGGGTCATTACAATCCGATCCCTGGAGAGTGTAATTAAATTTTAATCGAAGAGATTATAATAAAGAGGTAACAGCGTGGCAATTGATTCCATTACTCTGAGTGCACTAACCTATATATTTTGTAAACAAACTGTACTGACGCATAAACCAAAACATTTTCTGTGTTACACAATGTCTTAATTTATTTAGTGGATTTGTCAATCCTGTTTAAGAATGATGTTAGTCTTTAAGTGGTCTCACTATATAACTTTTGTGAATAATTAAGCAAGCGTGACGAACGCCTACCTAAATAGGTTTGATTTTTTGTTAGTAAACAACAAGGCAATACTAGTCAATATTGTTTTATAAAATAATTACCTTTTGTGTAGGCATGAGCATTCTTTCTTGTGTTTCAAAGAATTTACGCCTGAGATACAAATAAATTTAATGTTTAAAGTAAAGTTTATCTGGACATAATCAGAACTGTTGTTTATGCTCTGAGCTAGCGTAATAGGGTAAGTGAATGAACCAATTTCAATTGTATATCAATGTATTTTCTTAATTATGTTTGTTTGAATTCATTATCAAGGGTACAAATAAAACCCAGTTATTAGCAGCATAACTTGACTTAATTTATTTCAAAAAAATAAATAAATAATTCATTTAAAATAATCAGAGTAACTTTTAGTTGCAACCATACGTTGTTGAATTTGAATTGCCATAAGGGCAATAAACACTATTTTAGTTTTTTTTTAAAATAATTATTTGATTCTATTAATGGGTTTTACACGGGATTGTCCCGAAATAAACCTGTGTGGCGCTCATTATTAAACAAGGTAACCTAACCTTGTAAAGAAAGTAAGCTGGTTTTGTAAACCGTCTTGGCAGCTTATTAATTTATTAAAAAAGTGAACTTCCGAACTTCCAGAATCACGAACAGGTACGTGGAAGTGTATTTTATTAATTTTATTGTCCAGACGTGACTAGACTTTACGTACCTAGACGACTGCAATCCAAGGAGGAGTTTCGCTGCCAGAATCAACACGACGGCTACCTTCATCAAGCAACCAGCTAGTACGTTTTATTTATTGAATTAAGCTACGTTATAGTTCAAACAACATTACTGCAACCATTTTATTTTTATCTAAAGGAGTACTTTTAAGACAACTATAATTTTTTTTTGCGATTCATCATAACTGGTTACTTTAACTTTCCATCGTAAACTTATAACACACTTTTGAATTCAAATATTAAACATTTATAACTCAGTTTTAATTCGGTAAGAGCCCGGTTGGTTACAATACTCATGTGATAAAGCAAATGAAATGAATTACAGAAATTATGTAAGTTGATCTCTGATTAAGTCCTTGCCAACAGAGTCTTACACAAAAGTAACACAGAGGCAGGTGCTGCATCACTAAAACAAAAAAACATTTGTACTCTCTAGTTGTACGGTAGCGCGATGATTTCGTTTTCTAGGTTGGCTAATCTGCTCACTGCCTGGCCTCAATATTTGCATGTTTGTACTTTGCACAGTGCGTAGCTAGCTTTCTCGGCGCTCGGTTCGTCGAATCTTTCGCTGTCAATTATTGTCGACATTCAATGTAGACTTTAGGCCTTACATTCTCGCTTATGGCCGACTAGGCCCACTTCATTTTGATCTAAATCTATAATACTTCGCAAACGCAGTATTAGCCAACCTCATTTCAACAAATAACATATCTGTAATGTAACGAAGTCAGACATTAAATTTATTCATATACAGTCCATCTTTTATCATTTTCTACCTGCAGAAGCAATGCATTCATTACACAGTATTTTTAACTAACATGGAAGACCAGCCGACAGAATTCGTCAACTTAAGAAACATATTTTAGCCCACTTGGGCCCAATTCATTAACACATTTTCTGGTCCACCGTGCCTGGATTCTAATCAACATTTTTTAGTCCTCACGGTGCGCATCATCCATTTTTTGGTCCTCCGGGCCGGATTTCCATTCAATATTTTTTACATCTGTTTCTGGCCATCACGGGCGAATTAGCACGTCAGCTAATGCGACCGTGGCGTGATTTGCATCGCCATTTCGCTCGTCATCTTCAGACAACGTATTAGCAATTGCCTGCCAGCTACAGTGCTTACTCAAAGTGGTCATCTCTGCCAGCTGTCTACCATCTTCACCAAGGAGCCGACGCTGCAGGACATCGACAACCAGGTATCACCAGCAGCAGTAAAAAGGTGCGTAAAATGTCTGAAGAAGGCCTCAAGGTGCTGACCAGAAAGAGAGGCGGATTAAAGTCCGCGATAGTGCGGATACAATCCGCGGTAAATTCATTCGATATTACTTTAAGCACAAAACATTTTCTAACTGTAAGACTGGAAAGTCTTAAAAGCTTGGCCTCGAAGTACGACGAGGTACAGTCTGAGATAGAGCTTATCAGTAAAGACACGAGCGTTGCTCAGGCAGACCGAGTTGAGGTTGAAGAAATGATATACTCAACTGAGGCAAACATTTTACAACTACTTGACACTTTTAATACTCAGACTGTGCCTCCCGTATTATCGACGCCCATGCAATTAAAGCCGATTAGTTTGCCCTGCTTCTCAGGCAACATACTTGAGTGGCAACATTTTTATTCAATTTTCACTGATTTAGTGCATTCAAGATCTGATTTAACACCAGTGCAAAAACTGCATTATTTGCATTCCTCTGTGAAGTGTGAACCATTAGACTTAATTAAATCATTACCTATTTGTAAACAAAATTATGCAATAGCGTTGAACTTGCTGTCCGAAAGGTATAACAACCCATTTATATTAGCCAAATACTATGTACAAAACCTACTTCAGGTTAAGTCCACAATAAAGGACTCGGTCCAAAGTTTGGCGGAGTTTACGAATACAATAACGTCTTCCGTTAATTCACTGGCGGCAATGAAGCTGTCATTTGAATTTATCACCATACAGTTGCTCTCCACCAAACTTGACCCTATTACTTTAAAACTTTGGAAGGAGTCAATAGACCCTGACAACTTGCCTAGCTTTCAAGACTTTACGCATTTTTTAAACTTACGCAGACAGCTGTTGGAAAATACAATGCCTATTGAACCCGGACAGCAATTCAACAAACTTAATGTAAAATCTAACAATCAATTTGAGAAGTGTAACTTAAGAAATACTGCTGGCAGCAATACCTTTAAGAGCTATCACGCAGCGGCAAATCATTATTCATGGCGTGTGTTGTAAATCTGACCACCCGCTTTACATGTGTAATAATTTTCGTATATTAAGCACCGCTGAGCGGGGGCAATTGGTTGCAAATCATAAATGTTGTATCAACTGCCTTAGAGCAGGTCATCTGATAGCTAACTGTAATAGTAAACAGGTCTGTAAAATTTGTTCAAAAAGACACCACACATTGCTGCACGCAAATTACGTGCCGAAATCAACAGCTGCCAGCAGCAATTATTGCTCATTTAAATTACAGTGCAAAAATAATGTTCTTTTATCTACAGCGGTTGTATCTGTCGTTGATCAGGCTGGCAACAGGCATAGAGCTAGAGTGCTCCTAGACGCCGGGTCACAGATCAATTTCTGTACAAAATCATTTGCAAAAAGGTTACACCTTAAATTAACCAAATCTAATATTCCAATCACAGGAATAAACAACACAGCTTGTTGCGCAACTGACATTGCTTCTATACGTATTATTTCTCGCTATCAGAGACATAGTTTCGAGGCGAAATGTGCCGTCTTATCTACTTTAACTCACAATCTGCCTTCAACCTCGTTTGATATCAACCAGTTCCACATTCCAAACAAAATTTTTCTGGCCGACCCAGATTTTAATATATCTTCACAAATCGACATACTATTAGGGGCACAATTTTATCTGGATTTGATATTAGCAAATTAATACACGCGCGGCCCCAATTTTCCTATCATTCAGGAAACAAAATTGGGTTACATTTTGGCTGGCAATCTGCCCAAGCACTGCCACACCGGGGGTCCTGCTGTTTCGTTCCTAGCAAGGAACAATGACAGTCAAATTCTGCAATCTCTCGAGAGATTTTGGGAAGCAGAGACTATCCCTGACAATACCCCTGATGGCGAGTCGGCTTGTGAAGAGCATTTTGTGCGCTCTACTCAGCGCAACCACGAGGGTAGATTTATAGTGTCACTCCCATTCAAGTCTGATAATCCCCACTTGGGGGAATCTTATACAAGTGCCGAATCAAGATTTTTAAGCTTAGAGCGTCGATTTAGGCGCGATGCCAAGCTCGCTCGCGACTACGCGGACTTTATCAAGGAATACATGGATCTTGGGCACATGACACTCATCGATCATGGCGCTACCAATTTAGTAGCGTCAAACACTTACTACATATACTTATGTGTATACTTATGCATACTCATATACTTACTCTGTCTTTGTAAGCTTGGTTGGGATGAACCGATTTCCGGTCAGTCACTTTCGGATTGGCATTCTTTGTGTAACAAATTGACTCTGATTGGTAAAATAGTAGTCCCGCGATCTATTCGTTGCAAGCGTGAGGCGGCTACAGTTCAGTTGCATGGTTTTTCGGATGCTTCAGAGAGAGGGTTTGGCTGTTGTATATATATCAGAGTCATTTATCAGGATTCTACTGCTTCCTGTCGCCTCTTGTGTTCCAAATCTCGCGTGGCTCCCCTACGCCAGGTGTCATTACCTCGCATCGAGCTCTGCGCTTGCTTGTTATTATCGCGACTCGTATCTAAGGTTATTCCTGCTCTTTATTCGTTTATTGGTAATGTACATTTGTATTCCGATTCTATGGTGGCTCTTTACTGGATTCATGCGCAGTCTGCGCGTTGGAAAACATACGTCGCTAGTCGGGTTGCTGAAATTCAGCGTCGTACGCAAACCTATACCTGGCATCACATCGATTCGCGACGCAATCCTGCTGACATTATATCTAAGGGGTGTTTCCCTGACGTTTTGCGCGATTGCTCGCTTTGGTGGCACGGTCCTAGCTGTCTGTCTCAATCGTCAGAGTCTAATCCCTTCCCATCTTTCGTACCGGCCACTCCGTCGTCTTCTGAAGTTACCGCGGAAGAGAAAAATACACATATCCTGTCGCTAATGTCTACCTTGGCTGTTGACTTATCGTTGGACTTTTCCTCGTTGCACCGGCTGACGCGTGTATACGCTTACTGTTTTCGTTTCATCAGAAATATTAGGCACTCATGTGCGGATAAACTTTCGGGCGATCTGACCCCTATAGAAGTTCATCAGTCCCTCAACTTCTTCATAAAACAGTCTCAGTCGATCCATTTCGCAACCGAAATTAATTGTCTTCGGAACGGATCTTCTGTTTCCATTAGGAGCAAGTTGGCTTCTCTCGACCCGTTTCTTGAAGATTCTGGAGTGATACGCGTGGGCGGACGATTGCAGCATTCCCAATTACCCTACGATTCGAAACATCCTATTGTATTACCCCCATCGGCGCATATTACACGCCTTATCATCGAACGTGAACACATTCGTTTACTTCACGCTGGTGCTCAACTCGTGCATCATTCACTGCGCCAACGTTGGTGGATTGTTAATGCCCGGTTAGTCATCCGTTCCATTATTCGTAAGTGTCTCAAGTGTATCAGGTTTAGTGCCACACAGCAGGTTCAGAGACTTGGTATTTTGCCATTCCCTAGAGTCACTCCTTCAAGGCCGTTTCTATTTTGCGCGGTTGATTATGGTGGTCCCTTCATGATTCGTCATGGCGGGCAGAAGTCTAGAACTCTTACTAAGGCATACGTATCTTTGTTTGTTTGCTTAGCTACTAGGGCTATTCACTTGGAGTTGGTGTCCGACCTTACGGCCAGCGCATTTATAGCTGCTTTACGTCGTTTCATGGCACGTCGGGGTATACCCAGTCAACTGTACTCTGACAATGGCACAAACTTCAGGAAAGCCCGCACCATCTTACATGATATTTACAACTTTTGGCACAATAAGGTTGCCATCTCTTCGATTAAGTCATTCACATCCTCTCAGGGGATATCATCGTCATTTATTCCGCCCTCCTCACCTCATTTCGGTGGCCTTTGGGAGAGCGGCATAAAGAGTTTAAAATTTCATCTGCGCCGCGTGATAGGCAAATCTATACTAAACTTCGAAGAGTTCACGACCGTTTTGTCTCAGATAGAAGCATGTCTGAACTCTCGACCTTTATTTGCTATCTCTTCGGATGTTAACGACCCGGTTCCACTTACACCTGGTCATTTTTTGATTTGCGCGCCCTTAACGGCGATTCCGGACCCAGACCTTTCTCACGTTCCTGTTTCTCGTCTTGGTCGTTGGCAACTCCTTCAGAGGTTTGTCCAGGGCATTTGGAAGGCGTGGTCTCGCGATTATTTGCACCAGCTGCAACAGCGTCACAAGTGGAAGTTTGCCAAAGATAATGTTTCCATTGGTGACTTAGTTTTGCTTATTGAGGATAATTTGCCTCCATTAGCCTGGAAATTTGGCGTAATTATCGCCACATTTCCCGGCCCAGATAACTTGGTTCGTGTCGTGGACATTCGCACGCCTACGGGTGTTTTGCGGAGACCAATACATAAATTATGTCTGTTGCCAGCGCGAGACGAGATTTGACATTATGATTATTTAGCACAATGCTGCTTTATTCAGCCATTGGCTTATTACTTATTACGACCATTTGGTCAACATAATTGTGATGAATTATCACAATATTTTCTTGTCAATTTTGCGCCATTGCACGCTTCTAATTATCACAGTTTTGGTGGTATCTTAATATTTGTATTGTATGTTAATTTGTGTGGCATACTATGTCTTACACATTTTCATTTGATGTTATGGGGTATATTGCATGTTTTTTGGTGGTCTTATTTATAAAATGTTATTACATAATATTCGCATGTCTTGCAACTAAGCAATCATGCATTCATTTCTTTATATTGTTGCTAATAAATATGTACTATTCTGTGAATGTCTTTAAATTGTTAAATTGTTTCTGTAATTTCAGTATTGTACTGTTATTTGACATTGCAATTATTTATCTTGTAATTATTTAAATTATTGTTATTGTATTCACATAAATTGTATCTATGTAAAGGCTATTGTTAGCGTCTGCCGTATGTAACTGCCACGTCTAGGTTTATGTTATATTGTATTTTATGTTTTATTCATTTGCAAGTAAGCATGCACAATTCTTTTACTTAAAATTATGACATACATGTCATATCTGGGCTTGCATTCAGCATCTAGCTTGTTCATACATTGTTACATATTGTAAGTTCCTGAAACTTCAGGAATAGCATTACATGCCGCCCTGCTGAATATACAATAGAACATGTAACTGCAACATGTTCAACAACAATTTTGTTCATGTAATGAACTCTCTGTACAGGTCCACGGGCCTCAATTAATTTTAAGGTAACCATCTATGACATGCACAGGGTTACCAGCGTACGGTCCATCATGGGATGAGCTTCCGATCATGCATTAAACATTGTATAATTATGTATTTTTCTTTCATGTTTTATAATGTTATATACTGCACACACTTGTGTCAGTAATATTTGTCAAACCAGACTTATTCATATATGAAACAGCTGTTCGCCAACCTTGGCCTACAACCGCCTATCTCTAGGCTTATCTTATGCATGCTTATCTCTAAACTAGTGACGGACTGCCGTTATCTAATCTCATAACTCAAGGTACAACTCAGCCTTGAAGCAAACTATCATTATAAGAAACTGTACTCTTTTAAATTAAATTGTAAATGTATCATAATTTATTAAAAAATGTTAAAAAATCATTTTGATTTTGACGGGCAGCTTATGTACGGTAGTGCGATGATTTCGTTTTCTAGGTTGGCTAATCTGCTCACTGCCTGGCCTCAATATTTGCATGTTTGTACTTTGCACAGTGCGTAGCTAGCTTTCTCGGCGCTCGGTTCGCCGAATCTTTCGCTGTCAATTATTGTCGACATTCAATGTAGGCTTTAGGCCTTACATTCTCGCTTATGGCCGACTAGGCCTGCTTCATTTTGATCTAAATCTATAATACTTCGCAAACGCAGTATTAGCCAACCTCATTTCAACAAATAACATATCTGTAATGTAACGAAGTCAGACATTAAATTTATTCATATACAGTCCATCTTTTATCATTTTCTACCTGCAGAAGCAATGCATTCATTACACAGTATTTTTAACTAACATGGAAGACCAGCCGACAGAATTCGTCAACTTAAGAAACATATTTTAGCCCACTTGGGCCCAATTCATTAACACATTTTCTGGTCCACCGTGCCTGGATTCTAATCAACATTTTTTAGTCCTCACGGTCCGCATCATCCACTAGTACACCTTAATATCTCATATGAAACTAAAAGTGCTGTATTCAGAGGCATCATTAGGGGTGTGTGATAGCTTTGGTTACACGATGTCTCCCATGCTCTTGGGATCCCACATAAAAAAGAGGAAAATTAAGAAAATGAGAGATTAAGAGAAAGCATGAAAGTAAATTTCTTATTTTTAATTATTCTAATTCTGGTTATGAAAATTTCCCTGTTTAATTCTTTTAAATATCAGTTGCTGAATATATTTACTTAACTGCTGGAAGAAAACTATGGTGATGTGACCAGCAAAACCTTAATATTGAAGCCATATCTTTCAGTGTGGCTGAATATTGTTGGCTGATTATTGTATACAAATAACAAGAGATTAACCATTTATTCTGGATGATAGTGCAAGGAGTGAAACAAGTTGTTTCATTGTACTGGCATGTATTGAAAACAATAAGATAAACTACTGATACTTGATTACAATATAAACAACCTCATTGCTAATTATCAATACAGTGTTGATACTGATATTATCAACACTGTTAAAACTGATGACTCCAGTTCTGAGTAGGAAAAACTACAGAATGGATTGAGTATCTATCCAATTCGTATCTAATAGTGACAGCAATTAATTGAGTCATAAATGATATGAAACTACCAGTACAGAAAAATTCTTGATTGCGCTGCTAATTGTCATGGTGTTTTTATGGCTTTACTATAACTGTGAATACTGAGCTGAATACAAATTCAAACAAAAGCACTGGTAGTAACTACACTTACTTTGTGCTACCAAAGTTGTTGCCTTTTAGAATGTAATAAGTCGAATAGAACAGATTAGATATTATATTGTATCAACAGTGCCAGATTTAAGCATAGGCTACATAGGCTGCGGCCTAGGGGCTTGCACCACAAACAAAAAGAAAAAAAAGAATAGTCAATTTGCATAAAGATTATTTGGTTTATGTTTCAGAGATCAGTAGAAATTATTAGAGGAAACGTGGTATTATCAGCCATGTATAGGGTAGAATGTGGCAGAGCGCCCCACTCAAACTGCATTAAATTTTAAATTCATCTCAGACTGCACTCATTGCACTGAGACTCATTATATTTTGACAGAAATATCATGAATTCCTTAAAGTTTGATTAAGACTCCCTTTTTTATAATTTCAACTACTGCAACACATGTAAAGAAATATATTTCCAAAAATATGTCAAATGTGAACTTTTGCTACCATAGGTAAGGCAAAAGTCCACATATGGTAGGGCAAAGTTTGCAATTAAATTAGTTTGAATAAATTAACTTTATTTAATTTAAACAACTTCATTAATTTTGTTAAAGACTTTTTTTTTACTTTATTAACATATTTGATCAATTTGTTAATTTATTAACAAATTATAATTAAAAAGTTGAAAGAACTATAGTCATTTTAACACAATGTAAAAGTATTACAATGTTGCAATGACATATTACAGTTGAACGAATGTATTACAGTAGAAAAGATGTAAGAAGCTAATAGTGCTCCCTTCAAATAGTAGTCAGCTATGATTTAAATGGGAACTTTCGCCCCACCAGTCCGTATGAACTTTTGCCCCACAGGCTACTTTTTGATATTTGATCAGTGCTGTTATCTGTTAGTATAGTTGAATATTAAAATTCCTAGTTTTAAATAGATGAATTTGAACTCTTTAAAATGAGCTATAATGTAAAGGGTTTACTCAGTGGGCATTATAAGGTATCGTAAATATCAAAATTTTACTTCAGAACTAGTGAATTCAGTATTTATGCAATGTAAGTGAATGAAAGGTCATAGAACAATATGAAAGGTCATAGTTGACAACTGAATCAACTTCAGATAAATATAAGAATAAAGAAAGGACATAAATTTTATAAGAAAGTGCCAAACAAGTTTTTTGATTGGAAACCCGTAATGGTGAAGTACTTTTTTTTGTTTTTTGAAGTACTCATGGCTGTGTTTTTCACCTAGTGATGGACATGTATACTGTTTTGTGTGCAAACTTTTTTCCCAAACACTCACACAATTACTCATGGAAGATACTGTGATTGGAAGAATGCTATAAGCTGTCTAGTGGAGCATGGAATTTCTAAAAACCACCTGAATGGTGTAATAGATTTTACCAGATGCTCAAAGGAAGTAGGATGTAATGATAAAGACCTTACGCAGCAAGCCAAAGATGTAGTGATGTTCTGGCAGGAAGTGCTGAAAAGATTGATTAGTATCATAATTTTCATCAGTGAAAGAGGATTATCACTTTGGAGTGAAAACGAGACACTAGGGTCACAAATAAATGGAAATTACTTAGGATTACTAGAACTAATAGCAAAGTATGATGACTTTTTAAGTAATCATATTAAGAACTATGGTAATCGTGGAAGTGGTCATACAAATTACCTTTCATTGATGATTTGTGAGGAGGTTGTGAAACTAATTGGCATACGAGTTTTCAATGAAATAATATCTCGCATCAAAAAGTCTAAGTACTGTATCACTGGATTCCAGATAAAGGTCATGTCGACCAGCTTACTTTGATTTTCAGGTATTTTGAGTAGGTCTACACTCCGGTTGAGAGATTTGTAACATTCATGCTTAACCAGGGCCACAAGGGCCACAGAGCTAAGGAAATGTTCAACAGCTTGATTAAGTTTATGAAAGAGAATGACAGACATCAAAGACTTCCGTGGTCAGTCTTATGACAACGCTTCTTCAATGAGCAGCAAGTACATTGGCCTCCAAGCATTGGTGCTGGAAGAAAATAATTTAGAAGTATGGGTTCCTTGCGCTGGACATTCACTTAATCTAGTAGGACAGGGTGCTGCTGAGTGTTGTGTGAGTACTGTAAGGTTTTTTTATTTTTTGTAAGAGCTGTATGTCTACTTCACGGGTACATAGACACTAAGTACTAACTGAATGTTTGAAAAAGGTTGATCATGGTAAACCCATTCTAGTACTGAAGACGGGCACCACAGCATGCTGGCCATGTCATGCTGATGCCACTAAAACTTTAATATCAGGGTAAAAGTAGATAAAAGATGCACTATTTGAAATCTCAGACTCAGAGAACAATGAAGAGCCAGTAAAATCCTGTTGTAGTGCTCTAAGTTTGCATTTAAAAAATGTTGAAGTTGGAAACAGGGTTCTACACATCATTTTGGGATAACACCTTGGAACAAGTTAACAAAACTAACGTAACTCTCCAGAACCCCAGATTAAATGTAAATACAGCCATTGCAGTACTCACGCCATCGAAAACCTTTGTAGAAACTAAATGGGATATCTTTGAAGAGTATGAGGTGAAAGGAGCGGAATTATCTGGTTGTACTGAATATACAACAAAGTCACAGTGCACAACATAAACATGCGTTTGGCACCTCTTGATACTAGCCAGGCACCAGAAACTGAACTGACGCCCTCAGAAAATTTTGAAGCCAGAGTTTCCTTTCTGTAATAGACAAATTTGTGTTGTCATTGAGGCAGAGGTTAGAAGCATACAAATTACTTGATATTTGCTTTGGGTTTCTTAGTAATTTAGACAACATTACTATCAATGAAGAGATCATGAAAGCAGCTAAAAATTTAGTAGAAGCATATGACAATGATTTGGACAACAACCTGAGAAATATTAAGTCATTTTAAGTCTTTTATACAATGCATCAGAAGACCTGTCAGAAGACTCAAGACACGCTGGATTGACACAGTGGCGAGGGATGCTAATAATTTACTTAAAATAAAACGATGGACATCGATCGCCAAGGACAGGGAAAAATGGAGGCGGATGATTATGGAAGCTAAGGTTTGACTTCAAACTCTGATGCCATAGAAGAAGAAGAAGTTCAAGTGTTCACACCATCACCTTCTGTGGTCTTCAGTCTTTTGGTGCAATGATACAATGTTTAATTAATGTCTAATATCCTCATTCCTTTTCTGATCCAGGAGAGAACAACCTTCTGTCCCTCATAGAAATTTCATTTCAGCTGCTTGAATCCTCTATACATCCCTTTTACCAAGAGTCCATGTCTCACTAGCATACAGGAATGTGGGGACAGCCACAGTTTTGTAAAATTTCATTTGGGTATCCTTCCATGTTTTATTTTTCAGGTACCTATGAATAGTTCCACAGATGCGTCTAAATTTTGTTAGCTGAAATATATGTATATGTGGTTTTATATATACGATTATATATACATATACGTGGTGTGTGTGCATGCACTTACGCTTATATATTATATATATTATGTAGCGCGCGCGCGCGCACACACACACACACACACACACACACACACACACACACACACACACACACACACACACACACACACACACACACACACACACACACACACACACACACACACACACACACACACACACACACACACACACACACACACACACAAGGGGTACCTTAAGATTTTCAAATGTCAACCCTCATTGAGTGACCCTTCAACTATAAGAGAGGAGTGATTCTTCTTCTCATCATCATCTCTGTATTTTTAGTAAGTAAAAATGAAATAAAGTAATGTTATCAAAGCATTCAAACACTGAACCAAAAGTGAAAAAATTAATTAAGTTTAATAAAACAGATCTTGAAAACTGTTAAAAGTAAACAAAATTTTATTTCTTATAGACACTTTACAAAATTAAGGATTACAGTGTCTAGAAAGGCAGTGATATTGTAAATTAACACACTGAATATTCTGTTGTCATACAGCTTAGAAATTTGCATCTTTTGGAGTTTTTAAATTTCAGATAAAATCAAAGAACTTACAATTTTATTTTTATTAGTTAACAAATAAAAAATGAAACAAGTAAAAAGTCATGTACAGAGTTAAAATAGCCACACATTATATTAATAAAAATGTAACTTGCAAGTTCAGCAAACAGAGAACTATATAAAATTAAAAAATAATTTTTCTTGCTTTATTGTTTGCAAAATCTTCAATAATGTCACTGAAATCAACACTATGGGTAAGATCAGCCTCCATGGCAAGAGTAGTTAGTCCGCACAGCCTTTCTTGACCCATTGTAGTTTTTTATTCTTTTGAGTGCACTGAAAGAACGCTCAGCTCCTGCTACTGACACTGGAAGTGTGCAAAATAAACGGATAGCTATGCACACATTTGGAAACAGCAACTCTAGTTTTAAGCTCCTAATTTTATTTATCAACTTAAATAGTGGCAAAATAGAAGTACGAATATTGACCGTATGAACACATTTTAGGTGAATAAGTTCTTCTACTATTAAAGCTTCTGAGATGTCCTCTGGGAAGATAGAAAGTAACTCTTGACAGGAATTGGCAATTGCAGTATTGTCTTTATCCAGGTATTGCCACAAACACTGAAATATGTTACTAAGCTTCCTTGCATTATTGAATCTTTCAAATAGCCCACTGGTAACAGAGTCAATCACTCTGTAGAAAAGACTTGTTCTAAATTCTCTCTCCACTGCTTCATGTGTCTCTGAGCCACTGTTTTGTTCAAATTGTTTATCAGACACTTCGTAATGAAAATGCTTCCTCTTCTTCTTTCTTTTTTCATCAAATTCTGTTTCTGTAGGCATTTGATTAGCCATAGACTGTGCTACGAGTTTAGCTTCTTGTAGAATAACGTCAAATTTATCTCGTAAATTGTTCATTTCCTTTATAAGGCTATCGATGTGAGACACTTCCTCATCAAGAGTGGCTTCTGTTGCTTGGAGAACTTTGTTTCGGTGATCGACTGAAACCAGTATTTTAAACCAAATTGTGGCCATTAGTATGCATTTAAAAGATTTCAGATACTTCTCAATTCCCAAAAGTGTAGTTTTACTTACAGCTGACATATTAAGTTTCAGACATTAAGCTACAGCCCTTTTTACACCAGGAAGATTTTTAGTGAAAGGCTTTACGGCATCAACTCGTGCTGACCACCTTGTATCTGAAAGTTTGTTGAGTGAACATTTTATTTCTTTTTGAAGAATTTCCCACCTTTGAGAAGACTTTGAGAAAAACTTGTATAACTGTTGCAAAACACCGAAAAACGTTACAGCGTCCTCGCATGATTCAGCTGCATTGACACCACATAGGTTGAGACTATGTGCTGCACAATTAGAAAATAAAGCATAGGGGTTGATTTCAGCTATGCGAGTTTTAACACCTTTGTACACTCCAACCATGTTCGCTCCATTATCAAACCCCTGCCCCCTACAATCATTCAAAGGAATGCCATGCTTAGCCAATTCATTTACAATTTCATTTGCGATATCTTCTCCACTTTTTAAATTGCACTTTACAAAACTTGGGAATCTCTCTTTAATTTTATAGCCGTATTCGTTTTCTAACAAATATCTTAAAGTAAGTGTCACCTGTTCCTCATGTGTTATATCTGGTGTTGCATCTACTAATATGGCATAGTACTTGGCCTTTTGTCTTTCAATTAAAATATGGTTAAGAACTTTTTTCCCACAAATGTCAATGAATTCGTTTTGAGATCTCCAGGACAAATAATGGGCTTGTAAACGTTTTTCATTTTCTTGGGATTCTTTTACTTTTGTAACATGCTCTCGTAGCAAAGGATCATATTTAGATAATAACTCTGTAATTCCTAAGACATTTCCATTATGGGGATCACCAAGTTTTGAGGATTCACCCCTAAAAGGAAGGCCCCTCTCAGCTGTAAACAAAATCACTGCTAGTAAACGTTGAAGTAATTCCTGCCATTACTTTTTTCTTTGGGTTAATTCCTCATCAAGATGAGACTGAATATCAGTCCCTTCTTTTACACGTCTTTCTACAGCTCGCCACTCAATATAGCATTTTTTGTGATGAGTACTAGTTTCATGTTTTGGGAGCCTATCGTAGAGTTTTCACCACCCCATCTCCTTCTTCCATCCTTCCTCGCTCATAAGAACTGAACGGTTGCTCTTGCTATCAGTGAGCTCACTGGGAGAGCTGAACAATCGACAAGGAAAACAATAGAGGGACTGATTTTTGTACTCCAGGATGACCAATCTCTTGGACGAAGTTCTCCATTTTGGGTTTTTGTCTGTAAAACTATCCGAGGGAAAACTGTTTTTCCATCATTAGGAATGTCTTCAGGAATAATTGGGCTAGAGCCTTTTCTAACAAAATTTTGAATAATATTAAAATTAGCGTTTGGGCAACCAGTTAAGTCACCTAAGTCTAAAAATTCGCTTGAATGTTCAACCATTTTATCTGAAATCCTATTTTCTGATTTAGTGGTTTCGGTTTTAAGATTTTTAGGCTCACCCACATTTTCTAAACTAGGCCTACCTTGAA
Organism: Magicicada septendecula; assembly: GCA_034769895.1. NCBI lineage: Eukaryota > Metazoa > Arthropoda > Insecta > Hemiptera > Cicadidae > Magicicada > Magicicada septendecula. The sequence continues at coordinate 715,459,487 of CM068367.1, read as the reverse complement.
AAGAACCAATGTGTATTTTTTCGTGAGGTGAATTTATAGTCCCTGAGGTAGATGCAGTAGGCTCAGCCTCTTCATTAAGCATTCCCGATACACCAACGGAGACAGCCTCAGATTTCTTGAGTCCAACGTCAAATAATGTCCATAAGCCTTTCTTACCACTCTCAAGCTTTTGCTCTCTTTCTTTTCGTTTCTGCGCACCAGACTTGTGTTTATAATAGTCCATTGTGTCACACAACACTTACACTACACCTTATTATAAAACAAAACAATAAAAAATACCAGAAAACACCAACTTGAAACAACTACACGCTGCTGACACTGGCATAACCTCAACTGTGTCAGTATACTACACTGTAATATACACAGTGTCACGGTGCACGTCGAAAGAAGTCACGTGACCCACCTAACTCGGAATGTGCGAAGAAAGCGACGCGTGACAACGCGCAAAATTCAACGTTTGATAAATTCGTATGTGCAAAAATCATTTTAAAAACTATCCGAACCTCTCGTCCCGGCCCCCCCCCCAGAGGCCGGGCCCCAGGGCAATGCCACCCCTTCCCCCCTCTCTGGGCGGGCCTGACTATAAGCCTCAAAACATGTTGTGTATAAAATATAAAAAAAGAAGTTGCAAGTAAGGGAACCTGGATACACAAGATAATTTTAACTATTTAATAATCTTAGTCACATACGTGGCCAAACAAACACAGTTGTGAGATTTCAATTTTTACATTTAAAGAGAATATCTTAAAATTCTTCCTAATGTTAACGTTTCTCACCCTATCTGTACGAGTTTTCTTCTCAGTTCTCCTCAGGAATCTCATCTCTATTGTTTGTATTCTCTTTTTATGTCTGTCATTCAGAGTCCATGACTTGCAACTATATGTCAGCATTGGAGCATATACAGATTTGTATACCACCAGTTTGGTTTTCTACGACACTTTGCTTTTTCCCAGAAACTTCCTGTTGATGGCATGGTAAAGCTTGCTTGCAGCTGACATCCTCATGCCTAACTCTGACTCAATTCTGCCATCCTCACTGAAAATGGCACCTAAGTATTTGAATGTTGCCACTTGTTCAATTCGCTTATTGTTGATTACTATTCTGTGTTGTCTTGCTTGCCTACTAATTATCGTTGTCTTTGTCTTGGTGGGGCTAATAATCAAATTCTTCCTCATCGTTTCTTCCCACACATTTATGTAATGCTGCAGATTCTGTAAATGCCACTTTATGGAGGTTATAATTCCAAATGGTTGGTTGCCAGTGGAGTCTTATAAATAAAGCTGTAGGTAAGCAGCACCAGCTAGGTAGTCAACAGCTATAGCAGGCTATCGCAAACACCTCTTCCACTGCTTATAATCAACATCCTACCTTGAAAAAAATCTGGTTTATAAACTCCCTTATTGAATAATCCTGGCATCACCACTGAATACCATTGTTATGTGACTATGTTGAAACAGAGGAGGGTAATGTTTTTTACATGATAAAGTTTGTTTAGATTGCTTGGAGAGAGTGAATGGCTGGTCCACTTTTGTTGAATAAGGTATCAAACAATTCATTTTCTAAATATAATTATTTCACTAACGACTCAGAACACAAAGTTTTTATGGGTAAAAAAGTAAAAGTTTTACCCATAAAAAACTTTGTGTTCCAAATCAGTAGTGAAATAATTATGTTTAGTTAAGTAACGGACACGTCATGGACAATGAAATCTAAGAAGCCATTTTCATCTCCAAAGTGTGATTGGCTTTTTTTTTTATTTGATAAATCATGGGACTTTGTCTTTCACACATCTAAAGTCATACATGCATGCAAAGAAAATTAAATGGAACTGTCGTTTGTCTTTTTAATTGACTTTATTTTATTTTTTATGTCAGGTTTATTATACATTTTTTTGGTTGTTCATTTTATTGTTTTTATGTATATCACAGCACTGTAATCAGTTTTATGTTTTACTTTACTCCATGCTGAATCTTCATAATGACTAGCTACAGAATATCTGCAAGCTTATTGTACCCATCACACACACACACATTACACATACCAGTACATGTGTGTGTGAACATCATTATCATCAGCACTCATCTAATAAGTTAATATGGCTGTGTTTCCTTGTGGTAAAAAAAAAGTAACATTTTCTTCAATATATACTTCCTAAATGATTTACTGGTTAGATTAATTGCAGTGAACATCATTATCAGTTAAACACTCTGGACTGTACAAAGAAAATTTTCAATAGAATAAAGAATAGAAGTAATACAACCTTAAGATTTGTTACTTACTTTAATAAAACACTTAATTCAGCAATTATTCTTTCGCAAACACAGTAATTTGATTCTTAGGGTTGTTGACCATGATGTTTCTGATTATCACTAAGCATTTATAAACACTATTTTGACATGGAAACTAGTATTTTAGACATTTTTTTACATGACAATTAATAAACTGGTGCATAGCACTATCTCTGTATTCATCAAATGTTGATGGATATATATATATATATATATATATTACTATAATATTTATGACTAAATTTACCTCAAGATATACTTTTTTCCTTTAGGAACATGTTTCGGGAGATCTTGTTCTCCCATCTTCAGCCTTCGCCATCTTGTTTCTGGTGAAGTATTTGTGTGTTGGCTTCTGGATGTTATTGAGGTAGTTTGTTGGTCTTTGGTCCTTTAAAGTTGCATTATTGTGTGTGGTTGTGGTATCTGTTTTTGTATTTTGTGTATTTTCGATGTTGAGTGCTTTGAATATTGTGTCATGTTTTGTATTGATTTGTATTTGTTCTGGTATTAATTTGTTTTGTGTTTTATGTTTGTAAATCTGTAAATTTATACTTAAATTTGTACATACAAACATAAAACACAAAACAAATTAATACCAGAACAAATACAAATCAATACAAAACATGTCACAATATTCAAAGCACTCAACATCGAAAATACACAAAATACAAAAACAGATACCACAACCACACACAATAATGCAACTTTAAAGGACCAAAGACCAACAAACTACCTCAATAACATCCAGAAGCCAACACACAAATACTTCACCAGAAACAAGATGGCGAAGGCTGAAGATGGGAGAACAAGATCTCCCGAAACATGTTCCTAAAGGAAAAAAGTATATCTTGAGGTAAATTTAGTCATAAATATTATAGTATTATATACATCAAGAAACGGACTGTAGCAGAAAGTGATTGAAATATATATATACAACAAATGTTTCTGACATGTCTAGAATATTGTTGTTTAAATTTTTGTTTGCAGAAGCATATTTCGGGGAGGGGCGAATGGGACCGGACCCCCTCCCCCAGAGGGTCAAAAGTTGACAAGAAATTTTGTTAATCTCTTAATTTCTCAACTGTGTACGCTAACACAATATTAACCAATTTTTAAATATAAGTCTACAAACAAATTTATTACACAGCATTTGCGTGTATGTTTGAAATAAGAAATATAGGAAAATCAATTAACTCAATAAGAATCTTATAAGCAAGATACTATAATCCCATTACTTTAGTGGGATTAATTTTATTTTTATTACACCTTTTTCAGCCACTATAAAGATTGCAATATTGATTAGTCTTGGATTTCGTTGTCCATGACGTGTCCTGTTACTTAACTAAATATAATAATTTCACTATAACTCGGAACACAAAACTTTTTATGGGTAAAAACGTAAAAGTTTTACCTTATAACCTGAACCGGTTTTCACTTTTAAAAAGCTTCTTCACCTCTGAATGTTTGAAGCTACATACAAAGATACATTGAACACACAAAGGCACTCCACTCTACTACAGAATCCACCTTTGCAAACCACCTCATTGAAGCAAACCACACATACAAAAACATCGACAATAACATGAACATTCTACACGTACACACAAAAGGCCGAAAACTAGACACTCTAGAACAATTGGAAATATACAAACACATGAAAACAAATAAAAATGACATCTTAAACGAACAGACACAATTCAAATCACACGCATTATTCGAACATATCACCCCCCCCACACACACAACATCGATCTTTCGAAAATCGATTCTGTCGCCAACAACAAGACGGACAGTGCTACCAGCGGCAAACTCTGAAGAAGCTTTTTAAAAGTGAAAACTGGTTCAGGTTATAAGGTAAAACTTTTATGTTTTTACCCATAAAAAGTTTTGTGTTTCGAGTCGTAGTGAAATAATTATATTTAGTTAAGTAACGGACACGTCATGGACAACGAAATCTAATAATACATGTTAACAATAAATGAATCCATTCATTCCTTGGAATTAAGATTTTTTAAAATAAATAAATATTACAATTTTAGCAAGAGCATATTTTGTATTTACCACATTTATTTAATATTAAAATTCATACTATATGTACTAAAAGAAAAACTAATATAGAATATTGAAACTTTCACTTGTGAAACTTACTTGTCTTTTCTTCCAGTACGCGTTTCGGCATGATGTGCGCCTTCGTCAGCAGTCTGTCGCAAACTGCTGAAAGACACAAACTACTGGAAGAAAAGACAAGTAAGTTTCACAAGTGAAAGTTTCAATATTCTATATTAGTTTAGTGCTGAGAAAAAGAAAATGAACAATCAAACAACTAAAAAAAAATTTTGTTAAAATGTGTACATATTTATTAAATAAAACAATAAACATTATACACTTAATTTACAACAATGCACCAATCCAAATAATTGAAAAAAAACTGAACTGATGAAAATTTGTCAAACAAATTTAAATAATCAGTGACAGTTTAGTAATAATGTAGACAGTTAAAAGACTGGTAGCTAATGTTGAGGAGAAAGGTTGTAACACTTTGTTTACAGATGTGTTTTAGACATACCAGAAATTAATTTACGCCGAAAGCCAAGTCATTTATTAAGAGCTTGAATGAGCCAATCTAATGACTGCAGTTTGAAGATAATTTTGTCATTCAGAACATGATTCTAGAGTAGGTAACCGTTGTTATGTGAAGATTTGCAGCATGTAGATAGTAAGGCTATTTAAAAAACTGTCTGATAACCTGAAAAAGAACTGAAGAGTTGAAACTTCTACCCTCCTAACTTCAATTAGTTCCAAGTATCCATAATAAGTTTTATATCTGTGTCAAGTTTGTATCAGCAGACTAAAAGAGTATATAATAAATTTGCTTCTAGCACAATGACTAATGAACATATATTTGGAACTTGATTTATGTGTTATATTGAGTATCAGAAAATATATCCTTCTTACAGTGTTTTCATTCTATAGTACTTCAATGTTGTTTATAGTTTTATCTGTAATTATCGGTTTAATTAATAATTATGAATGAGGCACTTTACATAACTAAATATATATTACAATTTGGTAATTTTTAAAAGAGAAATTTATACGGTGGTACCAGGTATGGTACCATACCCATATATATTTTTTTTTATTTCAAAATGTGTCAAATAATTTTGAAACAAGGTTGGAATATGTGAGAATTTTATTAGGTATAATTTGTTGATGGTTCACATTAAAAGAGATTGCTTTGAATTACCCTACTCTTTTGAAACTAAAGAATGAATATTGCATATGTGCAGCATTAATGGCAAAAGTGGAAGGCTCTATGACACCCATATTTGACAAGCGTGTTCTATTTGTGAATCAAAACTGTATTGATTCACGTTTGTAATTTTCTACAATGTGGGCTATGGTCTTTACACCCACACATTTTACTCTTCCCCACCACAGTAGTTTACAACGTTGTAACACCAACGCTTCCTTTGTAGCTTTTGTCAATGAAATGACGTTCTGGTTTCTTATTGGTCACATAACGGTCATGTGACTGCTTTTGCGTGGGGAGACGACACTGAATGTATTCTGGGGAAGTGTTATGGAGGGAGAAGAGAGATACACATTATACAAGGCTGTGTGTTTGTGTTTAACCGGGGCCGGACCCGCTTAAGGTTTTTAGTTGCTTTGTTGTATAATGTATTACTTAAATGCCCCTGTTTATTATTGTTTGGTTAAACAGAGTTTGCAACTTGAGTGTAAATATTAGTGAGATGTGTTGTGTTACATAAAGCCTGCAGAATACAATAAATTTTGTACAGCGATTCCTAACACAGAAACATAAACAATGCCGTCAGATCAGGACGAATCAAGCGATCGTACGAACATAATGGATCTCTGTGTAACTAAAGATTGGCTGCTTCAAGAACTTAGATCAAATCCAGCTCGTTTAATTATTTTAGATTGCAGAAGTTCAAATGAATTCGGAGAATCGCATATTAGACACGCAGTGAATTTTAGTATCCCTAGTATTATGTTGCGTAGGTTGGCTGCCGGTAAAATTGACTTAATTTCAACAATTAAATGCAGGGATTTAAAGGCTAAAATCATGAATGCGTATAAAGAGAACTTATTTGTGATTTACAGTGATCTTTCCATAGCAGAACAAAGGAATCAAGGGAATTTTATGCCCTGCGATACAATGCATGTCCTTACTAAACGTTTACAACAAGATGGCTGCCAGGTGATGTGTTTGGAAGGTATGTTTATTTCCATGTTTATAGTATGCTCTTTATGATTAGAGAAAATGCTTGAATCAGAGTTAATTCCTTAATTTGAAATTTCTTGTTGGTAGCAATGCATGTGTAAGCAAATATGGGAACCTTTTTAATATTTGGTTAATACCTGAGGACTGTAAGAGTACTGTGGAAACTTAAAATCTCAGTTTGTCAAGTCACTAGTGTCAAACGTTATCATTCCTATAATCATTTGAACATCTGAGAAACAGGCATTTTGGTTTATTTACTGTATAAAACAATGTGATTATATGATTTTGCATGTCAGTTTAAATTATAGATTGAAGGTACTGAGGTGTTTTTAGAAAAATGAACAGGTAGTACGGTATAAGGTACCCAAACTTTTGCCTCAGGTTTTGTTAATTGTGTACGAGTACTTTTTTGGTAATAGTTCCGATGGGCACCCTTGTCTGAAAAAGCCACGAAACCTAAAAAAAAAAACGGGGTTTTTGTGTTTCTACGTAAACTACAGGTCAAGCCTAGGTGCGGAAACGAAAAACTTGAACTTTTTATTTGCAAGTTGCGAAAAAAAATGCAAACTTATAGCAATACAACACTGAAACACAATAACGTACCTTACATAGTGTATTCTATTATTCATATTAGATGCAGAATAACGTTACATTAAATAAATATTACTCTCGTAGTCTTCATGCTTTTTTTAAATGCAAGTACCACATGAAAACTCGGTTGTACAGAACATCACAACATTACATCTGTTACTTACTGAGGTAGTAAAAATAGTGACTCAAGCACAGGAATGCCTTCATTTGCTGGTGCGCAGAGATTAGATAAATGATATATGTAACGTATGAATATACTGTATATATATATATATATATATATATATTTCAATCACTTTCTGCTACAGTCCGTTTCTTGATGTATATAATACTATAATACCTATAACTAATTTACCTCAAGATATATTTTTTCCTTCAGGAACATGTTTCGGGAGATCCAGTTCTCCCATCTTCAGCCTTCGCCATCACAAATACTGCACCAGAAGCAAGATGGCGAAGGCTGAAGATGGGAGAACAGGATCTCCCGAAACATGTTCCTGAAGGAAAAAATATATCTTGAGGTAAATTAGTTATAGGTATTATAGTAATATATATATATATATATATATATATATACACACACACCACTTGGAGTCGTAGAGTTTATTAATGGCTTGAGAATTGTGTAATAAGGTCTGAGGGGCGAAGCCCCGAAGACGGGCGGTCTAGGCATTGAATACAGGCCGGAAGACATTGAAGACGAGCGAAGCGCGCGTGAATAGACTCTGTGAGGCCCGCCGACGAGCCGGTTGGACATTGCAACATTGAGTTCTGTTTCAAAAAGAGTGATGTATAATTTTGTTTATATGTAGGTTTCATGTAAAATACAAAATAACGCATTTTTACGTTATTTAGGCCCCAAAATAAATTGTTGCGAATTTTTTGCAAACAATTTTTTTTACGGATTATTCGGTTCCGCACATATTTTTGGTCTGTAGTTTACGTAACACTACAGGTTTCGTGGCTTTTCCAGACAAGGGTGTCAATCGGAACTATTACCCTTTTTTTAAATAATGTCTATAAAAATGAAAACAGTTGGGAAACATCACAGTAATTCAAAACTTGTATTATCTTTTACAGAAAACAAATTATAATTTGCAGAATAGGAAATGCACATAACGTTATAGACACTAACATTATACATTAATTATAATGCATGAATTTAAATTACAGTGTATTAAAATTATACCACACCTAATTACTACCAACAGTTAGCGTAATGATTTGAAGTTTGATGTATAACATGATAATAACATTTTGCCATTTAATTTTTCTTCCTTGAAGTATGTTCTTGTTAAAATAGAGAACAGTCCAAGATATGACCAACTTATCAGCTTCACATATTTAGATGTAATTTTTTAGCATGCAGGCATCGAGTTGCCACTCGTGACATGTCTAATTAAACTCTGTAGAGAAAGATTAGATGGGACATTAAAGGCAGGCATATTGTTGTTGTCTGAAAATTTCTAGTATATTGAATCACTCAAGAAGTGTTATGAATGAAGTGAAACCTAAAATGTTTAATCTTCTAGTAATTGTGAAGTTCGTTATTAATTTATAAGATCATTATTTTCTTATTATTAGAAAATAATCAAGAGTCATAGAATTTACTTAGTATCATTTGTATTTATCTTTGAAAGAATTAAAAATTAACATATCTTGTTTTCTGGGAAGACACAATGCTGTTGACACTAGAAAAGTCCAGATTACAACTTTTTGCACTTTAAAAGGTTAGTGGCCACATAGACGTGTGTTATGTTGTTAGTGATATGCAAAAAGAGTTTGATTAACATTGCTATAGACGATGATTAAGAGTAGATTGTATTGCCTAAACTACATTGCCTTGTACTTTGTGTGAATACTTGTGTGTTAAAAAGAAAAAGACTTTTTGGAAGGCATACCAAACAGTTGAACTCATCTAGCAACTTTTTTGTTGATACTAATTGCAATTTACTCCAGTCTGCTGTTGATATTAGTTTTCAGCTGTATCAGCAGAAGTGAGCATGTGTACAATCTGTCTTTTGTATTAGTGGTAGAATTACAACAAAGACTGTGAAGAACAGATGTGGAAATGAAATTTTACTGCAGACTTGATAATAATTCTACCAAGTTTACAACTTAAAACAGTTTATGGTATGTGACATTGTTTACATTAAAACTGTTAAGTAGATATTGGAACAATTAAACTGAAATAAATGTATTTCTATTCCATTGGAAATTTCATTACCATTTCCATTGGCAAGCAGTTTCAATACTGGTCATGTTCTGAATGTTAGTCAAAAAACCGAGCACAGATTTTGCAGTAATGTGACCTGTTAAAGTTGTTTTAATCTCATTTGATGGTAAAATTCTATGCTCATGCCACATCTTCAGTGATATTTCAGAAAGTTAAGTAGTCGAACACATCAGCACAGACTCCTCTCAACATGGCCTAAGGATCTTCATGTACATTATGACCTCTCTACAACATTTATAACACTGCATTTGCCTCATAAAGGTTTCCATGTATGTTTCATTAAGTAGTTGTCTTCTCTATGGTTTTATCAAGTTTACAGCAAAATTTTTTCTCACTGTATTTTATTTAAGATCCGTCATTGTTACTTTCTCACTAATCAGATGGGCAGTTTGGGCACATGCTCACTACATCAGTTATAGCTGAAGGCTAATCCTTATTGTGGAATGGCAGTCTCAATAAATGTGTAAGTTCAAAAATTATTTTTATATTCATATTCATTTAACATCTGTTTGCTAATTCAGTTATAACTACTGCATTTTTCATTAATGTGAGATTCTTGATTTCAAAATTTAAAATTTACACGTTTATTTTAATTTAAATAGATATGCGCTGAATTGTGGAAAGTGATCACTTAAAAAGTGAATGTAATGCTTTTACTTTGCCAATATTTATTTAATTTTAGTACAATTTGTCAAAGAAAGTGTCAATTACTCTAGTTTTGAAATGTTTTATAGTACTAGTTTTATACAACAGATCAAACAGTGTATTGTTGATAAGAATGATCAAACAGAGGATTGCTTTTTAAATTTACTTTTGTTGTATAAATGAATGCTGTCGTATATGTAATTTGTTGTATAATATTTTACTAACGGATGAAACTCATCAAAATTAGGTCTTTATTTGTGTAGGCCCTACACTTTTTCCAATTACTTTAATGTAATAATGGAAAAAATTATAATCTCTTGAACAAAACTTGTGACTTTTATAATTGCTTTTATATTTGTGGCTTTTATAAATCAAAAAATGCGCGCGCGCGCGTGCGCATGTGTGTGTGTGTGTGTGTGTGTGTGTGTGTGTGTGTGTGAGATCAAACACTTTTTGCTACAGTCCGTTTCTTGATGTGTATAATATATTTAATATTTATACTGAAATTACCTTAAGATATTTTTTCCCCCTTATTAGGAACATGTTTCGAGAACCATTGTGTTCTCATCTTCAGCCTTCGTGATTTTGCGTCTGGTGAAGTATTTGTGTGTTGGCCGGTCGTTATTGTGGTTTCTTGTTGGTCTCTGTATTTTAAAGTGGTATTATTGTGTGTGATTATGGTGTATGTGTTAGTATTTTGTGTATTTTCGATGTTGAGTGCTTTGAAAATTGTGTCATGTTTTGTATTGATTTGTATTTGTTCAGGTATTAGTTTGTTTTGTGTTTTATGTTTGTATATTTGTAAATTTCCCCAAATGTTCATTATGGTGCCTTTGTGTGGTATGTGTTTTATTAGTGCCATGTTGCTTATGTCTGGGAATTCATGTCCAGTGTTTATTGCGTGTGTGGCCAAATTAGATTTGTATATTTCTGGTATTTGTATGCGTTTAGGTGTTCAAAATAACGTTTTTTCAGTTGTTTTTTTGTTCGTCCTATGTAACATTTATTGCAATCTTGGCATAAAATTTTGTATATACCATTGTTTGTTGTATTATCTTTGCTGTGTGGGTTATTTAGTTTTTGTAGATAATTTTTGTTAGTTTTTATATGCTATTTTAATGTCTTGTGTTTTTAAACAGTTTTGTTAGCTTTGTCATTTTATTATTTATGTATGTAAATGTGGCCCATTTTTTTATTGTTGTTATTATTTTTGTTTTCATCAGTTTGATTAACTCTTAATTGTTCAGTTTTTATTTTATATTTGATTTTATTTTCTATTTTGTTTAAAGTATTTTTATTATATCCATTTTCATAAGCAATTTTGTATATTATATTTCTCTCTTTGTCTATTTCTTGTTTGTTTAGGGGTATTTTGTACATTCTGTTAAATAGTGAATAGAATGCTGCCATTTTATGTTGTGGTGGGTGGTCAGAATGGTTAGGTATAATGATGTTAGTGGAAGTTGGTTTTCTGTACATTGCATATTGTAGGTGGTTATTGTATCTTGTGATGGTTATGTCTAAATAGTTGATTTTGTTATGTTTTTTGTCTTTTTCTTCCGTGAATTGTATTTTTGGGTGTGTTATTGATTTGTTTTAGTATGTTCTCTGCATTTGTGTTTTTGTTATTTGGTACATATAGCCCATCATCTACATATCTTATCCATATGCCATTTGGATCAAATGATTTTATAATATTTTGTATTTTGGTGTCTATGTGTTGTAGGAATATTTCTGCTATTATGCTAGATAATGGAGATCCCATTGCTAAACCTTCTTGCTGTTGATAAATTTTGCTATTAAATTCAAAGTAATTTTGTTTTAGTATTAGTTGGAGGCTATTTTTTATTTCAGTGATATATTGTGTGTCTGGGTCATTCCACATCAAATCAACCAATAAAAAAATAATTTTGGACCTTAAGGTTTCAAAATGTCCTAATTTTTTGTTTATTTATTCTTATGGTCAAAACTAATAAAAATACAAATTTTTAGATTTTTTGGGCTTCTAATATTTATGTTATTGATTTTCAAAAAATCGAAATTCGCATAAATTTGACCGTGTTTTGAAATCTTTAAACGGCTACAGTTTAAAAGGTATTTGACATAGAGGGCTGGGACTTGTACCATTTTATTCTGCTTTTAGTATGCTTTAATTTGATATAAAACACAACCATATTGGTAAAAATAATTTTTTCCCAAAAATTTTCAAAAAACTTTTAACAAATTTTCAAAAACGTATTTTTTTTTTGGAAAAAAATTATTTTGTTTATACACTTATAAGGCACATATATGTCAAATTTCAGGATGGGATGGCAATGGGATCATATTTAAATAAAACATTTTGTAACTGTGAATCCCTAAAAAAAGACATTTATTGATAGAATCACGCTCTTCCTGAGGATCTGAAATCAAAATATAAACCAATTAAAGTAACCTGACACTTTACAATATTGTAAAGTATTAGATTATTTTTTAGTTTCATCTTACCAATTTTTAACCATGAAATAAAAATATAACTTGCGACCATTCTCATAAAAATATTGAAGAAAGTTTGTAAATTCTAAAAATCAATATAATTAAGAGCAATTATATATTAAATATGAAAAGCTATAGTATTTATGTCTCAGAATGAAAAGTATACAAGTTCAGGCATGTATATTTCGTGTGTTTAATACTGGTAACAGCTTGTTATGTTTGAATGGGTGGCTTTGAGTTGGCTGAAATAAACAAGTCTAAACAGGTCTAAGTCATCACAGGCTCTACTCTTCTTTCATGTTTGTGCTTGATAATTTATTGTTGTATCTCTTCATTCAGTTGCCTGATGTGCAGTGACGAGTGAAGTTGTTCTTAGGAAGTGGTTTTTTTTTTGTATTACAGATATAGTTATTTTTTTTATTTAAAAACTAATACAGGGTATTTAAACCATTTTTACAGTGACAGTTTTATTTGAAAATTGCAAATACTTTTTGACTCTTGTTTAGTGAAACATTTTAAATTAATGCCTGGATAAAATGGCAAATGAACAAGATAAGAAAAATTGGGCTGTTTTTTCTGGTAAGTGTTGCAATCCATTTGGTGATGAAAAACATCCCTTAGCAGTGAAAAGTTCAAGAAATGTTACAGAATGGATGTGCTCACTAAATTTAGATATACAAATGGGGATGAAAATATGTGATACGTGTAGGAAAAAACTGTATGAGTTTAAGACTAATGACTTTGGTGAATGTGATAATGTTGGGCCAGGTCCTAGCACAATTGACGATACATATGTTGATCCAAACGCTTCAATTGATTATCTTAACAGATCTTTAGAACTAATTAGCGAATCGCCAATCAAAAAGAAAAAAGTTAAGTTGTAAGTTATACAAAGAAGAAGATTGAGAAAATTAAAACATCATTTGAAAAACATTTAGTGCCCTCAAAGGAACATGATTGTGAACTTCAAAGTGATGATATAAGTAATGCTGAGTCTGAAATATTAAACCAGTTGGAAGAAAAGTTTTCGCAAACTGGAAAACGAAGTGAACAAATGACAATCTTAACATTGCTACCTAAAAGTTGGAGTGTTAAACAAATTGAAGAGGAATTTGGAGTATCCAACTACATGGCTCGGTCAGTAAAACATTTAGTGGGAGAAAAGGGTATTTTATCAACTCCGAACCCAAAACCAGGAAAAACATTGGATGAAGCTACTGCTAGTTTAGTTGTAGAATTTTATAACACAGATGAAGGTAGCAGGATGATGCCCGATAAAAAAGACTTTGTAACGATATGGCAAGGAGGTTCAAAACTCCAAATTCAAAAGCGTTTGGTGCTGGGCAATCTGTCAGAGCTATATGCGTTGTTTAAGGAAAAGTACCCAACTCATTATATAGGGTTTTCCAAGTTTTGTCAGTTGAGGCCAAAAAACTGCATTTTGGCTGGTGGAAGTGGGACACATACTGTATGTGTATGTACAATACATCAGAATGTGAAACTCATGATGAATGGTGCTGGACTTAGAAGTATTGTATGGCATGGGGATAATACATCATTGAAATCTTATCATTGTTGCCTTGCAAAAATAATGTGCAATCCACCCTCACCAAATTGTTACATGGATGAATGTAAGGAATGTCCTGGTATTAAACAATTACGTGAAGCCTTGTTAAATAAATTTGAAGACGAGCTTATTGATGAAGTGACATATAAGCAGTGGATAACTGTTGATAGGTGTAGAATGGAATCTATAACAAAAAACAGTGATGACTTTGTTGAAGAATTTCTGGAAATGCTTTTAAAACTCAAAACTCATTCATTCATTGCAAACAGGCAAAAAGAATGCTACTCAGAAAAGAAAGAAAACTTAGCACCAGGTGAACTAGTTTTTAATTGTGATTGTGCTGAAAATTTACTCATATATACTCCAAGATGAAGTTCAGTCATTTCATTGGACAACTAACCAAGCTACTCTGCACCCTTTTATTATGTATTACAAGTGGGAAGTCAAAATTAAACATTTACAGTATGTTTTTATCTCTGACTGCCTGGAACATAATACTGTGGCGTTTCATGTATTCCAGAATGAGTTGATTTCTCTATTGAAAGAAACTATACCATTTGAAATAAAGAAAATTACATACTTCTCTGATGGTAGTTCGGCTCAATACAAAAACAGGAAAAACTTTCACAAAACGTGTCTTCACAAAACAGATTTTGGAATCGAAGCAGAATGGCAGTTTTTCGCAACGTCACACGGAAAAAGTGCATGTGATGGACTTGGTGGCACTGTTAAACGGCTTGCTGCTAAAGCCAGTCTGCAAAGACCTTACAATAGCCAGATAGTCACACCACTGCAGTTGTATGAATTTGCTATTGATAAAATATCTGGAATAGATTTTGTGTACTGCTCTACAAAAGAATATCAAGATATGGAAAAGAAACTTGCATTGCGCTTTAGTGAATCGATACCAATTGTTGGAACCCAAAAGTTCCATTCCTACAGTCCAATCTCGGAAAATAAAATCAATGTTAAATATTACCAATCCTGTTCAGACCAGTTTACTAACTCCGTAACGGCATTTGACTTTTTAACAACGACATATACTAAACATTAAATCAGGCTTTGTAACTATTGCCTATGATCAGTCCTGGTGGCTTGCATGTATTCTAAAGAAGAACGACGACACCTGTGAGTTTGAAGTTAGTTTTTTACACCCAAAAGGACCTGCTGCTTCATTTTTCTACCCTCAACCGAGTGACATTTTAACTGTACCAGGTGAAACATTACTTCAGAAAGTAGAACCATTTACTGCTACAGGGAGAGTGTATACCTTAACCAAAGAAGAAAATATGCTATCTACAAAGACACTAGAAAGGTTTCTCAAAAGGAACTGAGAACTTAAAATAGGCATTTTAAGAAATATTTTTAAAGATAGTTTTTGGTAAGTAAAGTGATTTTACAAATTTTTTTAAATAAACTTGTATTTTTACCCTTAACACCCTGAGAGGAAGTCAGTAATCTTTATTGGTTTATATTTTGATTTCAGATCCTCAGGAAGAGCATGATTCTATCAATAAATGTCTTTTTAGGGATTCACAGTTACAAAATATTTTATTTAAATATGATCCCATTGCCATCCCATCCTGAAATTTGGCATATATGTGCCTTATAAGTGTATAAACAAAATAATTTTTTTCAAAAAAAAAATAAGTTTTTTAAAATTTGTTAAAAAAGTTTTTTGAAAAATTTTGGAAAATAATTATTTTAACCAATATGGTTGTGTTTTATATCAAATTAAAGCATAATAAAAGCAGAATGAAATGGTACAAGTCCCAGCCCTCTATGTCAAATACGTTTTAAACTGTAGCCGTTTAAAGATTTCAAAACACGGTCAAATTTATGCGATTTTCGATTTTTTGAAAATCAATAACATAAATATTAGAAGCCCAAAAAATCTAAAACTTTGTATTTTTATTAGTTTTGACCATAAGAACAAATACACAAAAAATTATAAATATCTGAGATGGTGAGGTTCAGAGCATTGGTTGATTTGATGTGGAATGACCCGTCTTCATTTTGTTCTTTAAGTTTGTTTATTATTATGTCTATTGTTTCATCAATTGGAATGTTGGTGTACATATTTGTGATGTCATATGATGTGAAAAATGTGTTTTCATCTGTATTTATTACCTTTAGTTTGTCTATTAATTTGTACGTATTTTTAATGTTGTGATAATTATTTGTTAGATGGTTATTTTTTTTAATAGTTTTTGAGCTATTATTTTTGGTATTTTGTATGTAGGGGCTTTTTTGAAGTTGATTAATGGACTTATTGGGTTGTTTAATTTGTGTATTTTTATTAGGTTATTCATTTTAGGTGTTTTTGGATTATTATTTATATATATGTCTGTATTTTTATTGTTGAAGATGTTTTTGGCTGTTTTTATTAGTTTTATTGTTTGTTTAAGATATTTTTCTGTTGATTTTTTCATCAAACTGATTATCCTACTGATTTTTCATGCTACAGATTATACAGACTATACTATACTATACTGATTTGAGCAGGATCAGTATTTGGTACTAAAATGTGTGTTGACTTCTTTAATGGCTGTATTAACTGTTTGTTTCTTTGTAATATATGTGTTTCTTTATTAACATGTTTATTTTAAAATTGTATTAAGTAGATGACAGCATGATCTGACCAAAATACATTTAGTTTTCTTGTGCTTTAAATAACAATTAATGAAGACTGTGGAGCACATAAAATGTGTAGTGCATACTCATGCTTATAAGTAGAATGAATAGGATAATTTATAAATAGAATTGTTCATGAAGTTCAGTAGGATGGATTCAAATTCACTGTGTTGTATTCCTTGTTTGATGCTGGAAGGCTTTGTGATAAATTCTGTATCTTTACTTTTCTCTTCTGGTTTGGTTGACAAGTGGATTAGGTTCTGTAGGTTTATTAGCATTTGTGATTCTTCTGTAACTGAAAGTAATTCCTCTCAGTAATTGCTGTCATAGGGTTGCAGTCATAATTTTCATGTCAATAAATATAAGTAAACTGTTGGACTTTGAAGTTTAGGTTAACATTTTGGTAGGCCTAGTAAAAAGTATTCAGGAAGCTTAATTAAAATGATGTAATTACATAGTATAAATACGTAACGTTTGTTAGTAAAGCACATAAAAACACCGTATATTTATGTAAGACATTTGTTTGCATACAGATGTATGAATACAAAAATGGATTTCTTATATTTTGTGGGTGAAGTATGGATTGAGTTGTTGCCTTCATATTGTTTTGTTGATGTTACAAGTGCAGATCTGACATTTCAATAGTACATTCTATACTCTCTTCAGCTTCAGAGGTTACAGGAGCCTTGTGAAATTTTGTTTAATAGTGTGCGTATAATAACTACTTTTCTAATAAAGATACTTCAAATTTTTCTCCACCCTCGTCTCATTCAACATTGACTAATAGTTTTATAGACCTTTCTTTACCACATGTTATCCACCTCTTCAACATTAAATCTATGAGCCTTTCACATTTGGGACATATGTTGATGAAGTATGTAAGACGGATCTTTCTCATTTGAATTAAGTCATAGTTGGAGCTTAAATGTTAAACATTGTCCGTCTTTTATAGAGGTATATTCTACTGAGTATTCTACATTGGACATACCTAATAGGTCAGTGGTTCTTAGGACACCCCTTATTTTTCAAGACTTGCTCCCAATCCATAATCTCCTTCCAATACATAAAATATCGGTATGGAGAACCATACATGACTTCCATGTTCTAAGATTTATATTTAAAATAATTTACAAAATGAAATGTTTCCATAGAAACTACTTCTTTCCACTTATTGGTTCAGCCTTAACCACAGTACTGTGGTCACTAACATATACCACCACACGTTATCGCACTCGATTTTCACTGATGATGGCAGCCGACGCTACTGCTGAAACGTCTGGTTTTGCAGAAAACATTGGACTATGGCCAAACAACCCGGGAAGGAATTTTATTCGTTTGGCAGTTATCGTTCGTCATAGAAACAATTACCCTTTTAAAACATAAAACGTTGCCGGTAAACTACCCTTTTCTCTTAACCGATCTTCACCAAAATCAACAGAACTCGAGTTCTCTATAATTCAGGAAGGTATGCAAAAAATTATTTGATTATGTTTGAATTTACGGCAGTTGTCGTTCGTCATAGAAACAATTACTCTTGTTAAAACATTAAAAGTGGCAGGTAAACTACCCCTTTCCCTTAACCGATCTTCACCAAAATCAATAGGCCATGAGTCCTCTTCAACTCAGGCACATATGTAAAAATTTATTTGATTCTGTTTGAATTTACGGCAGTTATCGTTCTTCATGAAAAACGTTCTCTTGTTACAACATAAAATGTTGCCGGTAAACTACCTCTTTCCCTTAACCGATCTTCAACAAATTCAACAGACCTTGAGTTATCTACAATTGAGGAAGGTATGCACAAAATTATTTGATTCTGTTTAAATGTGCGGCAGTTATCGTTCATCATAGAAACAATTAACTCTTGTTAAAACATAAAATGTGGCAGGTAAACTACCCCTTTCCCTTAACCGATCTTCACCAAAATCAGCAGGCCTTCAGTCTTTTACAATTGATGCAAAAAAATATTTGATTCTGTTTGAATGTGTGGCAGTTATCGTTTGTCATAGAAAAAATTATACCGTTGTTAAAACATAAAATGTTGCAGGTAAACTACCCCTTTCCCTTAACCGATCTTCACCAAAATCAGTGGGCCATGAGTCCTCTACAACTCGGGCACATATGTAAAAAATTATTTGATTCTGATTGAATTTACGGCAGTTATAATGCTTCAAAAAAAATTTTACTTATGTTAAAACATAAAAAGTTGCAGGTAAACTACCCCTTTCCCTAAACCGATCTTCAACAAAAACAATAGGTCTTGAGAACTCTACAACTCAGGGCTGTATGCAAAACATTATTTGATTATGTTTAAATTTGCAGCTGTTATCGTGTACCATAGAAAATACACTTGTTAAAACAAAAAAACGTTGCAGGTAAACTACCCCTTTCCTTTAACCGATCTTCACCAAAAACAATAGGTCTTGAGAACTCTACAAATCACGGCTGTATGCAAAAAATTATTTGATTCTGTTTGAATTTGTGGCTGTTATTGTTTGCCATATAAAATACCCTTGTTAAAAAAACGTTGCAGGTAAACTACCCCTTTCCCTTAACCGATCTTCACCAAAAACAATAGGTCGTGAGAACTCTACAATTTAGGGCTGTATGCAAATAATCTTTTGATTCTGTTTGAATTTGCGGCTGTTATCGTTTTCCATAGAAAAAAATTACCCTTGATTAAAAAAAAAAGTTGCAGGTAAACTACCCCTTTCCCTTAACCGATCTTCACCAAAAACAATAGGTCTTGAGAACTCTACAATTCAGGGCTGTATGCAAAACATTATTTGATTCTGTTTGAATTTGCGGCTGTTATCGTTTTCCATAGAAAAAAATTACCCTTGATTAAAAAAAAACGTTGCAGGTAAACTACCCCTTTCCCTTAACCGATCTTCACCAAAAACAATAGGTCTTGAGTACTCTACAAATCAGGTCTGTATGCAAAAAATGATTTGATTCTGTTTGAATTTGCGGCTGTTATCGTTTGCCATAGAGAAAAAATCTATAGACACGCAGACACTTTTCAAAAAATGACTTTTTCATGTTTTGAGGGTAGTACAATCAGAATCTGCAATAATCTCGAACACGATTTTTTTTGCCATCACCATATTTCCATTTCCTTATGGAACATGGAAGTAAAAGGGTTCTGTCCAAAATTTCAGTTCAATTTGACTAGCCTATACGAAATTAGTCCCTAAAGTCCTGAAAGTGTCAGATTTTATTGATAATTGATAGTTTCTATATAAAATGTGTTTTATTGTGTTTCAAACATAGTTCGAAAGGAAAACAAACTCAAAATATGATAGGATGAGAATTTTTTTTAGTAAATTTGGTTTATACCCCTCCTTACATGAAATAAAATTTTGCCAACATATTTAGTCAGATTTGAAATGGAAAGAAAATTTATAGTTTATGGTCTGATTGAATTAAGTGGCAATAATAATTAATTGACACAAATATAGTCATTATTTTCAACCAGGTTACTTTAAATCTTTTAAACGAGCTAATATCTAGTCTGGAAGTTGTACATCGTACTCATCAAAATTATTTCTTAAGACTAATTCAAAGATGTGATGTGTAGACAGAATGTAAAGTAAATCTCAAACATTCTGTCATGATTTATACAAGCACTCTTTATTCAGCCATCATTGTTTGCAACTTTATTCTGTATCTTGTCACAACACGTGTATTTTGTCTCCTTTAGGTGTTGGAATTTTGGGTATACTAATAATGTTCTTTGTCATGAAAAGTAAAATATCGGTATGGAGAACCATACATAACTTCCATGTTCTAAGATTTATATTTAAAATCATTTTCGAAATGAAATATTACCATAGAAACTACTTCTTTCTACTTACTGCTTCAGCCTTAACCACAGTACTGTGGTCACTAACGTATACCACCTCACGTTATCGCACTCGATTTTCACTGATGATGGAAGTCAATGGCATTGCCGAAACGTCTGGTTTTGTAGAAAACATTGGACTACTGCCAAACATCCCGGGAAGGAATTTTAACAAAAACTACTTCTTTGTTGCCGATAACGTTGTACACATATATATAAAAAATATGCATAAAATTAATGGCTTGTATAAGTTAATGTTTGATATCCATTAAGTAGTGCTCAAGTTTCCAAAGTTTTAATATTATGATGTCCGTAATTAAAACAGAGCAGGTTTAGTGTGTATGAGGGTACACCGTGACAAATATTTTCAACATTTCCTATTGAGCGTTGCTTAGAGTAAAGCTGCGAATCTACAGTGTACGTTTCACAGAACAAACACGCAGAAAAGAAGGAGCGCTCCGAAGTCACTCATGGACCCTCAGCATCTTGCAGAGGGTTCATTCCCTAAAGACGAAAATTCTGTCTATGAATCGTTCCTCTGTAAACACGTGCAGTTACACTGCCCAGCGATCCACAGGAAGCAAATCGCTATCCACGCTGGACAATTTTTCGGCTTGCACGCGTTATGTTGGTGTGGGTTTCGGCACTTTCCATTTAAAAAGCGTGCAAATGTAAGAAAATAAACATGAGTGAGGCCAGAAATAACGAGAATTTTGTGTGTGTGTGTGTGTGTGTGTGTTCCCTGCCTGTTTATTGCAGTAATCATAATAATAAAATGGAAACGTAAACATTACATAATTGAGATATGCTTGCCTGCCATGAACGATATATTTTCTCTCGTACATGATTTACATTAAAATAAAAAAATTATAATTTTATTGCCTGGCAACAAAATTATTTTATTTTTAACAATTACCATTGTTTGAAAAAGTTTAAATGAATTTTCAAGTACTTTACTGTTGTTAAAACGTAAAAGGTTGCAGGCAAACTACCCCTTCCCCTTAACCGATCTTCACCAAAATCATAAGGCCTTGAGATCACTACAATTCAGGGATGTCTGCAAAAAATTATTAGATTCTGTTTGAATATGCGGCAGTTACCATTTGTCATAGAAAAAATTACCCTTGTTAAAACATAAAATGTTGCTGGTAAACTATCCTATTCCCTTAAACGATCTTCACCAAAACCAAAAGGTCTTGAGAACTCTACAATTCAGGGCTGTATGCAAAACATTATTTGATTGTGTTTTTTAATTTGCGGCTATCGTTTGCCAAAAAAAAAAATTACCCTTGATAAAAAAACACTGCAGGTAAACTACCCCTTTCCCTTAACCGATCTTCTCCGAAAACAATAGGTCTTGAGAACTATACATTTCAGGGCTGTATGCAAAAAATTATTTGATTCTGTTTGAATTTGCGGCTGTTATCGTTTGCCATATAAAATACCTTTGTTAAAACATAAAACGTAGCAGGTAAACTACCCCTTTCCCTTAATCGATCTTCACCAAAAACAATAGGTCTTGAGTACTCTACAAATCAGGGCTGTATGCAAAAACTTATTTGGTTCTGTTTGAATTTGCGGCTGTTATCGTTTGCCATAGAAAATACCCTTGTTAAAACATAAAACGTTTCAGGTAAACTACCCCTTTCCCTTAACCGATCTTCACCAAAAACAATAAGTCTTGAGAACTCTACAATTCAGGGCTGTATGCGAAACATTATTTGATTCTGTTTGAATTTGCGGCTGTTATCGTTTGCTAAAAAAAAAATCGGTATGGAGAACCATACATGACTTCCATATTCTAAGATTTATATTTAAAATCATTTTCGAAATGAAATATTACCATAGAAACTACTTCTTTCTACTTACTGTTTCAGCCTTAACCACAGTACTGTGGTCACTAACGTATACCACCTCACGTTATCGCACTCGATTTTCACTGATGATGGAAGTCGATGGCATTGCTGAAACGTCTGGTTTTGTAGAAAAATTGGACTACAGCCAAATATCACGGGAAGGAATTTTAACAAAAACTACTTCTTTGTTGCCGATAACGTTGTACACATATATATAAAAAATATGCATAAAATTAATGGCTTTTATAAGTTAATGATTGATCTCCATTAAGTAGTGCTCAAGTTTCTAAAGTTTTAGTATTATGATGTCCGTAATTAAAACATCAGAGCAGGTTTAGTGTGAATGAGGGTACACCGTGGACAAAAATTTTCAACATTTCCTATTGAGCGTTGCTTAGAGTAAAGCTGCGAATCTACAGTGTATGTTTCACAGAACAAACACGCGGAAAAGAAGGAGCACTCCGAAGTCACTCATGGACCCTCAGCATCTTGCAGAGGGTTCATTCCCTAAAGATGAAAAGTCTGTTTATGAATCGTTCCTCTGTAAACACGTGCAGTTACACTGCCCAGCGATCCACAGGAAGCAAATTGATGTCCTTTTTTTCGGCTTGCACGCGTTATGTTGGTGTGGGTTTCGGCACTTTCCATTTAAAAAGCGTGCAAATGTAAGAAAATAAACATGAGTGAGGCCAGAAATAATGTGAATTTTGTGTGTGTGTGTGTGTGTGTGTGTGTGTGTGTGTGTGTGTGTGTGTGTGTCTTCCCTGCCTTTTTATTGCTGTAGTCATAATAATAAAATGGAAACGTAAACATTACATAACTGAGATATGCTTACCTACTACGAATGATATATTATTTTATACATGTATATTAACTCATACATAATTTACATTAAAATGAAAAAAATATGATTTTATTGCCAGGCAACAAAATTATTTTATTTTTAACAATTACCATTGTTTGAAAAACTTTAAATGAATTTTCAGTACTTTACTGTTGTTAACACGTAAAAGGTTGCAGGTAAACTACCCCTTCCCCTTAACCGATCTTCACCAAAATCGAAAGTCCGTGAGATCTCTACAATTCAGGGACGTATGTAAAAAATTATTTGATTCTGTTTGAATTTGCGGCTGTTATCGTTTGCCATAGAAAATACCCTTGATAAAAAAACGTTGCAGGTAAACTACCCCTTCCCCTTAACCGATCTTCACCAAAAACAATAGGTCTTGAGTACACTAGAAATCACGGCTGTATGCAAATAATCTTTTGATTCTGTTTGAATTTGCGGCTGTTATCGTTTGCCATAGAAAATACCCTTGTTAAAACATAAAACGTTGCAGGTAAACTACCCCTTTCCCTTAACCGATCTTCACCAAAAACAATAGGTCTCGAGAACTCTACAATTCAGGGCTGTATGCGAAACATTATTTGATTCTGTTTGAATTTGCGGCTGTTATCGTTTGCAAAAAAAAAAATTCCCTTGATAAAAAAAAACCGTTGCAGGTAAGCTGCCCTTTCCCTCAACCGATCTTCACGAAAAACAATAGGTCGTGAGCACTCTACAAATCAGGGCTGTATGCAAAAAATTATTTGATTCTGTTTGAATTTGCGGCTGTTATCGTTTGCCATAGAAAAAAAATCTACAGACACACACTTTTCGAAAAACGACTTTTTTCATGTTTTGAGTGTAGTACAATCAGAATCTGCAATAATCTCAAACACGATTTTATTTGCCATCCTTAAGGAACATGGAAGTAAAATTATAGCTAGTCTCAACCTTTTTCAGGCCAGATAAAGCTGGAATTAGTTTGGCATCGCATATAATACCAAGTGTTGCTTCTGCTAGATTACATTTTTCGTTTAATTTCCATTCACGACTATTCTGAATTTCTTTCGTCACCATTAAAGTGAAATTAATAATTAAGCTTTCAATATTGCAGTTAAAAGCTTCAGCAACAGCCATTAAAAGATAAACCATTTAAGCTTCAGGCACACGTGGGGTGAAGATAATCAAGTGTACCTCTTGTACTAAAAGTACTTGTTTCACTCTCTCTGATTGTATCACTAGAGCCTGATAGCTTCTCCATCTCCACATATTGACAGAGATGGAATCAATCTTTACATTTTGTTCCTTTTCCTTGTAGGCTTTTCTTTTGTTTGGTTTTATGCAAGCAATGGTCATAGCAAAATGTATTATAAATGAAATTATCTGTTCATTATTATTATTATTATTTTTTTTTTCAAAAAAGAACTGTAAGAGAGATGAAACAGTCTTTTGCTATTATTATATAAAACTTCCAGGCTTGCTGGCTATGGTGGAGGACTATTGTTTTGCCAGCAACTCGTGAACATGACAGTGTACCAGCTTATCTATTGTTATGGAGTTTTTAGCTGGTAAAAGCATAGCTTTGTTTGAACACCTCCCTTGTCATATTTATTTAATAACTCACAAGTGATATTTTTCTGTTCCGGGGGTAATGGAGACAAGGATCGTGATGACATGACTGATATTTTTGGATCTAAAAACTCATTAAAAATAACTTCAAAATTACCTTGAATATGACCTCACTTGTAATTTTTATGGTTGTCACTGTTAAAAAATATCGGTATGGAAAACCATACATGACTTCCATATTCTAAGATTTGTATTTAAAATCATTTTCGAAATGAAATATTACCATAGAAACTACTTCTTTCTACTTACTGCTTCAGCCTTAACCACAATACTGTGGTCACTAACGTATACCACCTCACGTTATCGCACTCAATTTTCACTGATGATGGAAGTCGATGGCATTGCCGAAATGTCTGGTTTTGTAGAAAACATTGGACTACGGCCAAATATCCCGGGAAGGAATTTTAACAAAAACTACTTCTTTGTTGCCGATAACGTTGTACACATATATATCAGTGGCGAAGTTACATGGAGGCAATTGAGGCAATGCCTACCCTAAAAAATTCTGTAGAATAAAAATTATAAATACGTATGAACTACATAACGTAAAGATTATACATTGTTACTGCGACTGTCAAATTTATTAAAGCGAAACGTGCTTTATTGAGCGACCGCTAGATGGTGACAGGTGAGATTCGGCATAGTTCGTTTAAAGCGAATGAGGCAACCTGAACTTGCCTCAGTGTTTTTTGTATACATCGTATGTAAGCAATGTAGTGGTGTGATAGGGAAGTGTAGGGAGGGGGGATTGTCCCGCGCTGTACACATAGAGCGTTGAGGCATGCCTCACTTCTGTGGTCCAAACAGTTAAGTTAAAGCGCCTGTGTTGTTTCTAAGTGTTTATTTTATGCGGTTATTAAAAGTGTCACTGTTATTCCGCTGAACTAACAGATGATCAAGATTGTTATTTGAATTATTTGTAACATTAAACATATACATAGAAACTAATCAAGTTTAAAAATTTGAAGTTCAATCAGTTGTATTATTGTGTATGACTAATACAAGGATTGTTCATTAGAAACAAGTATAGAGCCGTAAAGCATTTTTTATTCAACGATTTTAAAAGAAGTCTCCAATACCATTAAGACATGAGTTCCACTGTTGCGCTAACCTGTAGATTCCCTGCTAGTAAAATTCTTACGGCTGTTTGTGGAACCATTCGGTTACAGCAAACTCTACCTCAGCGTCCTATTTGAACCACCGTCCTTTTAGTGATTCCTTAAAAAAAATTTAAGGTAAGATTTTTGCCTACCCATTCATTAACTACTAGCTTCGCCAGTAAGCAAATTGATGTCCATTTTTTCGGCTTGCACGCATTATGTTGGTGTGGGTTTTCGGCACTTTCCATTTAAAAAGCATGCAAACGTAAGAAAATAAACATGAGTGAGGCCAGAAATAACGTGAATTGTGTGTGTGTGTGTTTGTGTCTTACCTGCCTTTTATTGCTGTATTAAATGAAAAATATTATATTACATTAAAATTAAAAAATTTTAATTTTATTGCCTGGCAACAAAATTATTTTATTTTTAACAATTACCGTTGTTTCAAAAAGTTTAAATAAATTTTCAAGTACTTTGCTCTTGTTAAAACGTAAAAGGTTGCAGGTAAACTACCCCTTCCCCTTAACCGATCTTCACCAAAATCGAAAGTCCTTGAGACCTCTACAATTCAGGGATGTATGCAAACAATTATTTGATTCTGTTTGAATTTGCGGCTGTTATCGTTTGCCATAGAAAATACGCTTGATAAAAAAAACGTTGCATGTAAACTACCCCTTTCCCTCAACCGATCTTCACCAAAAACAAAAAGTCTTGAGAACTCTACAATTTAGGGCTGTATGCAAATAATCGTTTGATTCTGTTTGAATTTGCGGCTGTTATCGTTTGCCATAGGAAATACCCTTGTTAAAACATAAAACGTTACAGGTAAACTACCCCTTTCCCTTAACCGATCTTCACCAAAAACAATAGGTCTTGAGAACTCTACAATTCAGGGCTGTATACGAAACATTATTTAATTCTGTTTGAATTTGCGGCTGTTATCGTTTGCCAAAAAAAAAATTTCCCTTGATAAAAAAAACCGTTGCAGGTAAACTACCCCTTTCCCTCAACCGATCTTCACCAAAAACAATAGGTCGTGAGTACTCTACAAATCAGGGCTGTATGCAAAAAATTATTTGATTCTGTTTGAATTTGCGGCAGTTATCGTTTGCCATAGAAAAAAAATCTAGACAGACAGACACACAGACACTTTTCGGAAAACGACTTTTTTTCATGTTTTGAGTGTAGTAGAATCAGAATCTGCAATAATCTCGAACACGATTTTTTTTGCCATCACCATACTTCCATTCCTTAAGGAATATGGAAGTAAAATATCGGTATGGAGAACCATACATGACTTCCATATTCTAAGATTTATATTTAAAATCATTTTCGAAATGAAATATTACCATAGAAACTACTTCTTTCTACTTACTGCTTCAGCCTTAACCAGAGTACTGTGGTCACTAACATATACCACCTCACGTTATCGCACTCGATTTTCACTGATGATGGAAGTCGATGACATTGCCGAAACGTCTGGTTTTGTAGAAAACATTGGACTACGGCCAAATATCCCGGGAAGGAATTTTAACAAAAACTACTTCTTTGTTGCCAATAACGTTGTACACATATATATAAAAAATATGCATAAAATTAATGGCTTGTATAAGTTAATGATTGATCTCCATTAAGTAGTGCTTAAGTTTCCAAAGTTTTAATATTATGATGTCCATAATTAAAACATCAGAGCAGGTTTAGTGTGTATGAGGGTACACCGTGGACAAAAATTTTCAACATTTCGTATTGAGCGTTGCTTAGAGTAAAGCTGCGAATCTACAGTGTACGTTTCACAGAACAAACATGCGGAAAAGAAGGAGCGCTCCGAAGTCACTCATGGACCCTCAGCATCTTGCAGAGGGTTCATTCCCTAAAGACGAAAAGTTTGTCTATGAATCGTTCCTCTGTAAACACGTGCAGTTACACTGCCCAGCGATCCACAGGAAGCAAATTGCTATCCACGCTGGACACTTTTCAGCTTGCATTTGTTATGTTGGTATGGGTTCGGCACTTTCCATTTAAAAACCGTGCAAATGTAAGAAAATAAACATGAATGAGGCCAAAAATAACACGAATTGTGTGTGTGTGTGTGTGTGTGTGTGTCTTCCCTGCCTTTTCATTGCGGTAGTCATAATAATAAAATGGAAACGTAAACAGTACATAACTGAGAAAAAAATACATAAATGAAAAATTTATAATTTTATTGCCTGGCAACAAAATTATTTTATTTTTAACAATTACCATTGTTTCAAAAAGTTTAAATAAATTTTTAAGTACTTTACTCTTGTTAAAACGTAAAAGGTTGCAGGTAAACTACCCCTTCCCCTTAACCGATCTTCACCAAAATCGAAAGTCCTTGAGACCTCTACAATTCAGGGACGTATGCAAAATATTATTTGATTCTGTTTGAATTTGCGGCTGTTATCGTTTGCCATAGAAAATACGCTTGATAAAAAACGTTGCAGGTAAACTACCCCTTCCCCTCAACCGATCTTCACCAAAAACAATAGGTCTTGAGTACTCTACAAATCAGGGCTGTATGCAGAAAATTATTTGATTCTGTTTGAATTTGCGGCTGTTATCGTTTGCCATAGAAAATACCCTTGTTAAAAAAACGTTGTAGGTAAACTATCCCTTTCCCTTAACCGATCTTCACCAAAAACAATAGGTCTTGAGAACTCTACAATTTAGGGCTGTATGCAAATAATCTTTTGATTCTGTTTGAATTTGCGGCTGTTATCGTTTGCCATAGGAAATACCCTTGTTAAAACATAAAACGTTACAGGTAAACTACCCCTTTCCCTTAACCGATCTTCACCAAAAACAATAGGTCTTGAGAACTCTACAATTCAGGGCTGTATGCGAAACATTATTTGATTCTGTTTAAATTTGCGGCTGTTATCGTTTGCCAAAAAAAAAAATTTCCCTTGATAAAAAAAAACCGTTGCAGGTAAACTACCCCTTTCCCTCAACCGATCTTCACCAAAAACAATAGGTCGTGAGTACTCTACAAATCAGGGCTGTATGCAAAAAATTATTTGATTCTGTTTGAATTTGCGGCAGTTATCGTTTGCCATAGAAAAAAAAATCTACAGACAGACACACACACAGACACTTTTCGGAAAACGACTTTTTTTCATGTTTTGAGTGTAGTAGAATCAGCATCTGCAATAATCTCGAACACGATTTTTTTTGCTATCACCATACTTCCATTCCTTAAGGAATATGGAAGTAAAAACACTATTTTTTTTAGGCTGAACAGATATTTTTCTAAATACTAAATATTTCACTTATTCATTTATGAGCCTCAGTGCTCCACTTGAGACAATCTTGCATCACTTAACAGACTAGTTATGGCCTCACTGTATTATTTGTAGTAAGGCAATATCAATTTCTCTTGCTGTCATGCGCTTTTGATTTCTTACCTTAGTTTTGTTCATAGCCAAACATGACATTACAATTCTCTTTTTGGTCCTTTTAAAAGATCCATTGATATGCCATTACAATATAGGAACATTGCGATATTCAGAAGCTAGAAGGTTACTTTAGAGTAAGTTACCATGGGATATTTATAACAGTCCTGTATTTTAGAGATACTGTGTTACCACAATTTGGAGGCTGTGTTGCTCTTTTCTGCCTTTTCATTCTCGTCTTGCTGACATGTCCCTTAGTTACAATTCAACTCTGTCTGCAAGCCACTATATTTTGTTTATTGTTGAACACAGTTTGTATCATTAGTTAGTTCCCCTACGATGTTATACTAAGAACATAATGGTAGTGAGTAGGATCGATTCAAGTTCCTCTTTTTATAGTCCTTGTTTAAAGCTGATAGGCCTACATTTCATCCTTGTTTAATTTGTGATGAAATTCTTCATTTTTACTTTTCTCTTCTGGTTTCTCCTTGACAAATGGGTTAGGTTTTGTAGTTTTGTTAGCATTCATGATTCTCCTATAACTGTAATTAGTACCTCTCAATATATGCTATTGTAGGGTTGGCTAATGTTTAACTTTCCTTCTCTGAAATTTAAATTTTGTAACATTTGTAAACAGTATAGTAGGAGGATCCAGTGGACTGCAAGAGACAAGGAATTATATTTTGCGAAAAGCAATTCTTGCATGAAGTTGGTAAAAAAAAGTGCTCCACTTACCATTTTTAAAAATATCATTTAGCTGAATCAAGGAAGAAATAATTTTTTTAGGTGTAAAGTCTGATTTTTAAGTAATAATATATTTAAGATAAAAAATTATGTATGTATAAAAGAAAAGAAGCTCATAAATGAAACAGATTTCTCAAAACAATTGTCATTTGTAGTGACACACACACACATGTCCACATGAATTTGCTGAGTAATTTGTTATTTTCAGAATATAGTAACAGTTAATTTATGAATTCATAGAGTACTGTAGAGGACAGATACAGATACTGTAGATATACAGTACCATCAAATGCAGAGCTGTTTAAATATATAAAAAGAATTTTCCCTTTCTGTTCATCAAAAATCTTAAAATAATAAAATGATATTGTAGTACGTTTTGTTGAATATTTTGAGTTTTGAAGTTAATCCTGTCTTTAATATATTTGATTGTAAAAACATAAATATTGTTATATAACCAACTCGTGCCTCGTCTTTCGTATACCTCTGTAAAATATAACAGTGTGTCTGAGTGTGAAAGTGTGTCTGTGTTTCTTACCACTGCGTCCTCACACGGCGATGTACTTCACGATGTTTGGGCCCGTAGCGAACATACTGGGGACCAGGTATCGTGGTTCCCGATTTGAGGTTCAAACGTAGTGGATTATCTCCGGGTGGCACCAAATTGTTTATATAAAACAATTAAAATGGTTTACTTATCAATGTTCTATTTGAACGAGGCGACGAATTCAATCCGTCCCGCCTTTTCTCAATTTTGTGTCAATCGAGATAGCGGTTGTAGGATTCGCTACTTGAGCGCTAGACGTTGCATTGGAAACCTTCACTATACATTATATTTTTAAACATACACTTTGCTAATAGAAATAAGACACGATTTAACACACACAGTATAAATTTATTATTAGTTGGAAGTTAATATTTTATAGACACAAGTTGTAATTAATTTGCTCATATATAATTCTGCACCGGATAATTCTTTATAAGACTCTACTCAAGGGTTAAACAATCGATTTCGAATACATATAAACAGCAAGGCTTTCTCTGACGCCAATCAACAAATATTTCGATCGATGGTTGTGAGTTGTTTGGATCACGTTAAAAGGTTCAGATGCAGTTACAACATTAAAAATACACAACCTTACAATGTTTTTTCCTTATGTAGGATAATGTGTAATGGTAATTGTTTTGTTTAAGTGTCATACAAGATGTTTATAAGTCGTACATAAATATGAGGTTAGTTCTATAGTTAACAAATTTTCAGTGATATAATTTTATGGATCAATCCTTGTAAGAGAATAAAAATGATTCAGTGGTATTCAACATACATTGAGAAATGTTCAAAGTGCGTTTATTTTTTGGAAGTTGAAATAATTTAACTGATACTTAACAGCATTGCAGTACGGTATTACTCGGGATGTAGAGAAGGAAGGATTATGGCATCAATATTGTTCCTGTGTTCTTTATTCAAGCTTCGGCATCTTTTTCAAAGTGGT
The DNA here is from genome assembly GCA_034769895.1 of Magicicada septendecula. Taxonomy (NCBI): domain Eukaryota; kingdom Metazoa; phylum Arthropoda; class Insecta; order Hemiptera; family Cicadidae; genus Magicicada; species Magicicada septendecula. The sequence goes on along the minus strand of CM068367.1, from coordinate 715,427,903 downwards.
TTGGACTTATTTAGATATTTCATATTGAGTTAAACGTCTTCTCCTTCTGGAAATGGTATTCTGCATCCATCAGACTTCGGTACTATCGATTTCTATACTTGGTTTTACTTCTAAGATGTTTTAAATATTAAAATGTGTTGTACAGAAAATTCGCCTCTGGCTTGCGATAGCGTCACTTTCCAAGTAATTGTATTTAACGGTAATTACCTCGTTAAACGGTCGTTTCCATGGTTACGTATTTGCTCTCATTGGGTGAGCTGAACATCAGTACATTGTTATCAATTTTCGAATTTCTTTCAAATCTTCCCAAATCTTTGGACTTTCTTCCTCCTCTTATCTTCCTTCGGGGTTATTATCTAAATGCACTGTCATTTATATTTTCTCACAAAGATTATTTTGGTACCCCACAATATTGGGTTTTATCAAGTTTTCTAAATTTACAATTAATTTTATACTTACTAATTACATTTCTTTGTTTATATAATTCCTTAATTTAATATTTGGTTTTTAATAATAACTACTATTCATCCTTGATGAATTAGTCACCTTGGATTTGTCCATTACATGGTGATTTTTGTACAATCAGTAATTGTTTATGTTTGACCGTTAGGCCTGTTTCACATTTAAGTAGCCATTACTGGATTTTTGTGGCTTCATACACAATATATTTCATTTAGTCCCAAATTGTTATTTTGCATTTATAGTTAGGTTTAATGTTCTGGGTGTGTTTTAATTTAGTCTTTGTTAGTAACAACTGTGTTATTCAATCTTACTTGCTAATTATTTGCTATTCATTTCCAATATAAAATATAACATCTAGGTCTATGGTCTGTATAACTCTTACAGCCCTATCCATTTCATAACTAACAGTTTATACCATTCATTATTTCTGATTTGTTGTTCTGGTGCTAAACAATCTCACCTCTATTGAACTTTTTCCATTAAACTCCCCGTATAACATGAGTATTTAATTAATGTTAATACAAACTTTTTTTCTAATGCCTTTTGCTCTCCATTCCATGTTAATTCCATCTAATTACTTTTCTTTGTGAAACACACCTTTAAACTTTTACAATACATTTTTAAGTTATAACAATACTACTTCCTAGTCATCACAGTGAATATCACTACTTAGTGTTCATTATTCACTGAATAAATGTTCTATCCTAAATACTATTCATTGTAACTTGTTAAATGTTATTGTTCACTCTTAATACTAAAACATGAGTTATGTTACTAAGTCTTTACCTTAGCCTACTCTCCTCTTACTATTTTTACGATAGACAATATTTGTATTTATTTTTCACTAGCACTTTCTTAAATTATTTAGTGTTCATTATAATTTATTTAGTGTTTCTTTAGTATTATATCACTCTAGTATAAATCACTTTCACTAATTCAACTTCCATTTATTTCTCATCATTTTATTCTCTTTCTCTACACACTATCTATATAAAATTATTAATATTGTGTCTTTCTTAGTTAACAAATTACATATATCCCTAACTCTTTTGGTTAGTGTACTTTTATACATTGTTTCATATTATTGACGGTTCATAATTGTCATTTTGTCAATACTAACATTCATTAATAGTTTTGGTTCTTAACCGAATTTCATTGTCTTTATTACTTTGGGTTACACTATTTCTCCCTTCTCTATTTTTCGTCACTTGTCTAGTTTTCTTGATGCGTTTCATTTTGTTTTCTTCCTCATGGGCTTGTTCTCTCTGGGTTTTCATTCTTCTTCTCCTTCCTCCGTCTTGTTTTCTTTATTTTGATTTCTTAACTGGCCAATCTCTGGGGTTGGGTCAATGTCGTTTTTCTGTCAGTCTATTATTTGAGTTTCTTTATTAATCACTTTCGGTTTATTACACCTCCTCCTTCCATGATAATTACCTTTTATTTATTTTTTACTATCCACATAATTTATTTATTCAAACATAATATCATTTAGCATTTTTTATACATACTTATTGTTATCAACATTTATCTGAATTTGGTGATGTTACAATATTTGTGAAAGAAGGCTTTCACAGACAGAGCCAATAGATATAAATGTTTCTAGCTTGTTAGGCTGTGGTCAGTTGTTAACATAACCTTCGCCAAACGTTTTGGCTATGCCCATGAGTAAACATTTTGGTACCCATCTTCATTAGTTAAATGATTGAAGTCATAGAGTCAATTCAGAACCTACAGAATGGAGCAGCAACGATCATGCCAGTGGAGGTGACTTTCCAATAAACTGTTATCCCATCACTGGCTTCTGGTTAGTCCTTATTTCGTTAGTGAGTACTGCATTTAGGCTACCTATTGTCCTTGCTGGCTAGGAATCAGGATATATTGAGTGTCAAACCCTCATAATACCAGTTGACATTGTTGACATATTTATGGAATCTGAATGGCTTCTGAGTACAACCAGGCAAAGAAAACTCTATGTGTAGAGACTTGTGTGTCTTTGAACAAAATACACAACAAGATATACGGTTTGTATCCCAATGCATGCTCCACCATGTGGATGTAATGCTTTGTAGTGCCAACGACATGTGTCCATGTGAACAAAGCACTCTGTACATACCACATGAAGAGAGCAGATCCCTGGCATACTTTTCTGTATGCAGAAACTACTGGATTCACTATGTCAGCATGAAGATCATCTGCATGCTGTGTCTCTCCAACAGTCTGCCAGTTTGGTCTGCCGCACCCTTATAATAGAGTAAGGATGAGCCCACGGTCACATATTCTACCTTTGCATCCAACCAGTTAGATCTCAGAAGAAATGTTTTGACCAGAAAGTGTCTTCACCACTGCCTGCTCCTGTCTGAGATGGTAATTCGAAATCTGATCCAGGTACCTGTCACTTTGCATTGGTTTGTGATACAGCTTGTGACCAAGCTACCAGTGGCTCTTCTCTGGACTAACAAATCATGAGAAGGAACCAGCACAGGCCCTCCTCTGCCTGATCTTAATTGTTAGTGTAATACAAATTAAACAGAATACCAAAAATGAACTCTAAAATTATTTTATGAATATGCCAGCATTGTCTGATTAATTCGTGCACCACAAATATTAATTTCAGTCTTATTGTCGTACATACAAATTTTGTTCAGTAAGTACATGTATGTTGTTTATTCTTTTTTCCATTTTAAAACCAAATGTTTGTGTATTTGTCTTTAAACATACCTTCCATTATTTCTTAATTTAATTTTGGTAGTGCAGGCATACTTTTCAGGGAAAAGCCATTGATATTTTGGTTTTGGTTTGGCTGGTTATTTAATAGATGTGTGAATGTTGTTTATATCGGTTACAGATGTCTTTCTTTCTATTTTCTTAATCATTGTTTAAATAATGGTTGCCCTTTGTTTCTCTGCCTCTTTGCTTGCTAGTTTCATCCAATGTATGCCAGTTGGAGTCAACACTCTTTCTTTAAATTTTTTCACATCATTAAAAACCCTCCATGGTGTGCTGCTCTCTTTATAAACACCATCATGTTGTTTGTAGATTAGGGCTTTTAAGCAGCTTTCCTGTTGACTTACTATTTAGCAGTCATGAAAATGAAAAATTAAAGATATATTATGTATAAACAAAAAACAGTAGGAAAGAATTATTTTTAAATTACAAAAGGTAATCCTAAATCGATGGGAATACAAAACCACAACATAAATACAAACAGCTAACTTTGAAATACTTGCTGACTGTTTTTGTACAATACAGTCACATCGCATTGAGAGATGACTGTCATGTATTGGGTATGCACTAACCAGATAACTTCCTAAATTGATGCGTTATACTAAATAATACTATATGGAATGGCCACTACAGGAATGACTGTTAAGTTCAGCCTTTTGGGAAACTTCATTTGACAAAAGAATTTCCATTGCACTATACTAAACAGGTCCGTAGACGATAGAACAAGGAACTGTTACAAATTAGTATACTTCACATTTTTCAAGTACTGGATAATACTGAAGACCATGTTTTTGGTTTCCATTGTTTTCAGGTTTCAGAAACTTAATATTATCAAATTTGTGGTAAAGGCAATTGGTAAATAAAGGATTTTGGAAAGATTTGTTATCAGGTCTCAGCATTACCTCTTAATTATACATCAAACAATAAATACAGCTCTGTACAGGACTCCCATTCTGGTCCTTTTAAGATTCATTACATATGCCATTACAATATAGGATCATTGCGATATTCAGAAGTTAGAAGGTTACTTCAGAGTATGTCACCATGGGATACTTACTAGAGTCGTGTATTTTAGAGATACTATATTACCACAATTCGGAAGGTGCATTTCTCCAAGAATAACCCCTCTGTATTCGACCTTTAGACTTGTTATTGTGAGGCGCTGTGTTATTTGCAGAGACACTGTGAAAACAAATTCGGTTTTAATTAATTGTTGTGTTCCAGACATACTACATTATTATGAGTCGGGATTCCTGTGGACCTTCTTTAATTTTGTACAGTTAAATTTTTGTAGGTCTAATACAGTTTAATGTATTTACAGGATTGGTTGTACGTTAAACCACAAATAAGAGACAGTGTCGCTTAACTTGTCACTTTGTGACATTTTTCTGTGACCCTAGAATCTATCTAATCCTGTACGCAGTTTTGATTGTAATTGATAAATGTTTCGAGCAGCAAAGTGCTACATCCAAAGAGGATGTAGTTATTCCTACTTCTTCTTTTACAGGTTCTGATGTTAAAAAATTGGGAAAAGGGGGGGCTACCTCGTGGTCCATGGACAAAAATTTCATCTCAGTGCTATCTACAAGGAACTATAAACTTCCCAGAAGTCAGCCATACATAAGATTATCTAATTTTGAGCTTGGGTAATTTAAAGTCTTTGAAATTTGTGTCAAGATGTTATCTACTGATAGCTAATAATTAGTGACATAATAGTAAAAAGTATTTTATCTTTTAAATTGAAGTTTTATGTAGTTACTGCAGGAGAGGAAAGAGAGTGGAATTCGTCGAGATGGTTGTGCCCAGACAGTAAGAATATACTATTCATAACAGAGAAGAAATTGGCCGGGGAAGCGTGATGGAACGGGGAAGCGTGATGGAACATACTAAGTTTATAAACTTTTTTTTAGAACAGTTGAATTTTAGTATAGAATGATATTGTAAATATACGTGGTAACAATATTTGCACATTTTAATTTTTTCTGTATTGAGAGATGAAGCATTTCATGATCGATAATTTTAGAAATATTATAGAACTGATTCAGGGCAAAGAAAATTCACACACTTCGAAAGGTTTTGCCGAGGAATGATTTATATAAAAGGCTAAAATAAGATACAGAATATGGTGGGTGTACGGCTGTACGCGCGGTACGATACAACACTTGTGAACTCGGAACATCGTTACTGGTATTGTACCATTTGGCAGTTGAATGATTTTAATAACACGAATTAGTTTCAGAAAAACGGAATTTCTTTGTGTTATGCGTTATAAATAAACACTGTAAAGGATGTTGTATGGTGGTAGAAACGCCCACGCTGAGAGACGTTAGTAGGTGGGCCACACCCGCAATTCAACGTTGATATCGACAAAGCTTATAATATTATAGTCGTCATTGCGTGTGTAAATGCATGAATGTGTGTGTACGCGCGCACGCTCGTTGTTAATTGTACTATATTAACACTGTACATTTGTTGTGTGGGGAAATAAGTTTAGACGGATGTGTACAATATCTTGCAGATACGCAACTCAATGTAAACAAATGTTAGTAAATACAGTATTATATCACATATCGCCTCTGATAATATGTTAGAAGTAACTGTGTTCTGTTAATATTTAAACATTGTTAAATGAACATATTACCAGAAGTGTTGTCAACATTGATTCTATGTAGCAGATCATTTTGTATAATATATTTATAATGTAACATCCTTTTTCAGTATACGGGGAGGTTGCGTGAAAAAGACCGGTTTTATTTAGAATTCATATAATAAAAACTAACAGCCAGTGCACATTAAATAACGGTATTGTCCCAGTGCGCTAGTGAGTGTATACAAATTATTTTTTTTATAAATGAAATATTAGGGGGTGGATCATTTTCAACAGCATTTTAATAATGACTGCACTAATAGTCGATTGTCATTCCCTGGTTTTTCTTTAACTAAGAAAAAACAGTCAAACCGGATTATCATATTACGTGAATCTGGCTAATCCTGTAGGCTGCTTATTTGGTCAGGTCACATACTGAAAGTTGCTTTTAATTTTCCGTCTGATTGTGTGTGTGTGTGTGTGTGTGTGTGTGTGTGTGTGTGTGTGTGTGTGTGTGTGTGTGTGTGAAGTATATTTTTTACTGGAATTCTGAATTCGCTCTCATGCGGCGGCAATTTAGAGATTTCTTGTTCTGCGGGGTCATGGTCAATTGCTTCAATCGTTTCGTAATATTTTTTTATTTCCATTAATTTCAGGTATAGCGAACTCGATAATATAGGCGGAAAATTTAACGACGGCTATTATATAGCACAATTCATGTCGCCTTTCGAGTAGGGGTGGCTCAATGTTTTCTCATATACTGTATATATATATATATATATATTTTAAAGAGAGGAATCTTTTTCCTCGTTTAATTTCTTGTAAGGTAAACTATTAGTCAACATGTGTAAACCGTTATCATATTTCAATGTAGATGTGTTCTGCTTTTGCAAGAGATAATAAAAATATTCACCAAGTAATATGAGTGGCCGCGCATATATGATACAGATATGTTTTAATATGTAATTTCATTAGTTGATTGTCCTGTTCCTGCTGAGCGACGTTTGTGTGATTTAATCAACCGGGATATAGGCGATTGTTATGGGGTAACGAAAGTTTATTTGTGGTCAGTTAAAGTAAACATAGGAAGTAAGAAATAGGCTTCACGGCAACCAGATACAGTGATGGCCGACAAAATTGCTTTGATATAAAAACTGTGTAATGTGTTGTATATTACACGGTTGTCGTTTCCTTTATAATGTTGCCAAACTCATTATTTACGCCTAACAGCCCAACAGACCGTTATTTAGTGTATAGAATTAACTAGAAATTTTGTCGAGTAACTTACAAGTGTGTTTACGTAATTGATTATATAACAGTTATTTCGTGGGGAAAAAGCATATTATTCGTGCTGTGGCATTTTCCCGATTAAAATCTTAAGATCCCTTTGAACACGCGTGTAAAGGTAAAAATGATTCGTATTAAAAACGTTGCTGTTTCGCAATTCCATTGTTCGCTACATAGTAGCCATTGTAAGTTTTCAAATATTGTTTAATTTCTCTGCTTTTATCGGAATCGATTTATGGATGCATGATCCGATTAATGTTGATGTCAGCGTATTTCAGTTGGAAGTTATGGATGTAAGACTATTGCAACCTACGTGAAATCTTGTATAGTGAGAGGTATTCAAGGTGAAGTGCCCGCCTTCTTAATGTAAACATGCGGACAATGTAGATGGCAAGGTACACCTTAATAATTAGATTTAAAAAAAAACATGGGTGATTAAAATAATATCGGATGTGTTTTACAGAACGTCAGTGACATAGGCCTAATCCCCTGTGCTCACTACATTTGCAGTTTTGTTTTAAAGCGATTTAGTTGTATTACAAACACTTAATAAAAAACTGATTTACTCGATTTAACATTCCCCATGCTTACTGTATAAGACTGTTCTCAACGTAACGCTTATGAAGTCTGGGTGTACAGACTTGTGTAACATCTGTAAAAATAAGGACCTACACGATTTCTTTAAACAGTCTGTTTTGAAAAACGTTAGTATCAATAATTGTGGTCAATTAATTAAAAATATTCTTAACTTTTTGTAGAACCCGTTTCCGTTTACTTCTACCGATGTAGAACAAAACTTTTGAGCGTATCGCTCGTAAGCAGTTCGAGTTGTAACATGCCATAAACATACAAATACGGTAGTTGAAATTAACGGCGTATATTAAATATGGCTGTAGTATGGTTGTAATATAATATGCGGTTAAAGCTCAGTGATAATTCAGGACTTCCTGTGAATGGAACACAATAGCATACGTGTTTATTACCGACTCTCGAATAATAACGTATTTAATAAAAAAATGATATGATTAAAACGACAGTCGTAAAATAAAATTATCGCAACAGTTTACAATTTTAAAAGCTGTGTAATTTGTACAGAAATATGAAGACAACAACGTTTGATAAGAGTTATAGTTAAGTGCGTCTGCTTAGGCAAATAGATCTTTCAGTCCCATTGATAAAGTTAAGATCAATGAATCGTTGTCGGTAGTGCGCATGCCTATAACCACGGCAGAGGCGTTCACTGCTCCATGAGTGAACTGAACGAATCTGTTTCACAACTCCAGTTGTAAATTCCCCTTCTCAGTGCAATTTTAAACAGTAGTTACTAGTCAGTATGTCATCCGACCTTACAAATTGATTTTGTATGGAAATAAACTCTTCTTGTATTTACATATAAATATGTAGACTTGAACTATTTTTTCACTGAGCTTTTATGGCTTTGCGAACCCTACTTTTATAGGAGTTATCGGGAAATGGGAAGTAAAGTTATCTTTATTGAGTCATAGAAGAAATTGTCGTCATTTAATTAAATGTCGTCAACACATAAATCTGTTTATATTCATAATTATAATACTTCTATATTGCTAAAAGTTGGTCCTAGGCCATGTACTATTAGAATTTTATTAAAAACAGAATGGTGAAACATAATATTGCACAATTGTGTTAAATAATGACATGACTAAAATAAATATATGTTAAAAAATGAATACAATTCTGTACAATATTTAGTTTAAAACAATTATTATTCCACACTTATGTAATAATTAAAACGTTTAGCTGATAAGTATTATAAGTCTGTTGTGAGAAGAAAAAACCCTGATGTTGTTGATATACAAAGTAAATAGTATATACTAAACTAGATTCACAGTTAATGTTATTAATTAATCTAGTAAATATGCATCATGATCCACTACCATACTACAATTAACTCTTTCATATGCAGTTTTAAAATGTAAAGTAAGGTTGACATTAAAATTAGAAAATATGCTTTTTGGATTTTCAGTTTGTAATGTACTTTAGGCACTTTTTAAACTAAATGTACCAACACATGTCATGTGATATGTCAAACGATTTCACCTTTAGCATTCACTTTTAGAATTTACCTTTTCTGTTTGAATTTGACTTTTTTTTGTAACTCAAAAATTGGTGGTTAAAAAGTGAAAATTAGTTTTTGTGTATTATGCAATTGTTTAATTTCAGTGCAAGGAAATCTGGAATATATTATATTGTGATGATGATTGTGAAGTTTTTTGGTAACAGTTATGTCATTAAATGTTCCTTCAGTTGACTGCAAGACTGACACTGACAAGAAAAATACTTTTTTTAAATGTTGTCTACTAGTCAATAAAATTATAACGAAAAAGTACAGAAAAATATTGGGATGTAAAAAGTAAATGTAGAATTCAAAATGTTTAGTTTATGTTCAGATAAATTATAATTCTAAGATGACAGTACATTACAAAACTGTTGAAACATTGAAAACAAAAAAAACAATAAGATTTATTTTTGTTTCAAAATATAAAGTATTAATATTTATTATACATTTTATGTTCACTACTTTTGGTACAAACCACTTCTAAAGTTAGTGATTCATTAATAAATTATTCACTGGTCAAGTAACTAAATACATATTTTGAATGAAAACAAGCATTTACATTTTATAAAAATAAATAACAGTTATGTTCTTTGTGATTTGTAGTATAATAACTAAATTACATTGTAATAATTATTAACACTGGAGTAACACAATACAGATTTATAGAACTTAATTTAAGTCACAGCTTAAAAAACCGTTTCTTCTCATTAGTACGAACAGGTACATTTTAGATTATTAATTTTCACTTTCTCCTCAACATAAAATATTTTCCTTTATATATTTACAATCAAATAATACTAAAAGGTAAAAATTCTCAGAGCAAGTTAGTTTGAATTCACTTTTCTTTGATAGGGATGACTTACATATATTTGTGTCTTATTCATTTGTAATCAAGTTCCTTTAATGACTACGTCTCCAATATTCCATCTTGCTGTTTCCAGATTATATGTTATTCATCTGTTATTCGCTTTTGGCGCACGCGCGCGCGCGCGCGCGCGCACACACACACACACACACACACACACACACACACACACACACACACACACACACACACACACACACACACACACACACACACACACACACACACACACACACACACACACACACACACACACACACACACACACACACACACACACACACACACACACAATGGAAAATGAAAAGCATGTGGAAGCATGCATGTGAGCTTTTTATTTTTCAGGCCAGTTTTTTCCTCAGAACTGCAAGCCAGTTTCTGTATAGTATCTCAGTTGCTAAAAGCAAGTATATACTGTGCTTAAATTAACCCTTAACAGTTGCCAACTAATTCTGTGTAGGGTATTCCTAAAGTACCAAGGTGATTTCCACTAAACAACACGTGTTTAAACAAAAGTCAATAAAAATTTGATGTTAAAGATTCATCATCATCGGTTCATCTGCTGTATAGCAGGTTTTCTTTATGAACTCCTCCAGGTTCTCTGTCTTCTGCCAGCCTTTTCGTGGTAACGTAGTTTTCTACCTTGTTGTTATCCATCAACTGTCGTCTCTTTCTTCTTCTTTTTCTTTTTCCGCTAACCATGCCTTCTAGACTGTCTTTTATAATAGAATTTCTTCTTAAACAGTGTCCTATCCAGTTCTTCTTTCTTTTCCTTATTGTTTTTAATATTTCTCTTTTCTCTCCCACTCTTCTTAATACTTCCTCATTCCGCACTCTGTCTTCCCATTTAACTCCTTCCATTCTTCTCCACACCCACATTTCAAAAGCTTCAATCCTTTTTTCATCTTCCTTCCTTAAAGTCCATATCTCCACTCCATACAATGCCACACTCCATATATAACACTTTGCTAACCTTTTCCTTAGTTGAAGATTAGTGTATGAAATTTTCAACTGTTCTAAAACACAAAGGTGTAATACAGAATTATACCTTCATTCTGAATTATTTCCGCCTTTGTATTTTTGTAAATTTATAAAATATTTTTTAAATATGAATTTACAACATACAAAATAAAGATTTCTGTTTTCACATGGAAAGTCTATACAAATTCAACAATTATATCACTGAAAACATCAACTCCATTAAGTCTGTTATTTTCTCAACAAATTTTGTATGTATTATTTTTTAAATATTAGTTGCAAATTCAATTATTACAAATTTTAGCATAGCTACTAGTATTCATAGCTTATAAATATCATGTTACTGTTGTGTAGTTTGCTTTTTTGTTAATCATTCATTTTCACTAAAATGAAACATTTTTCTCACTAAAATTATAACTCTTCTATTTGTTCTTCCCGAAACACTTACTTTTATTTGAATTCATTCACAGAAATATTTTAAAACTACAGCATTCCAAGCAAATGAAAAATATGAACAGCAACTGCCTATTGAATTGTGTTCAACCACTGCTCTTGGGCAAAGAAGATAAACAAAGAATGATTCCTTCTTTGGGAATAATTCTATATAGCGGTATGAAAACCAATACATTTTGGTTGTTGAATAGGTTATGTCATACACAGTACCGACCACAGGGTCAATATGATCAGCCAGTAACATGGTTTTGTAGAGAAAGGTAAACCCTAACCAGAGGGGTATTGGTGTTTATCAGGCTCTTAATAAATAATGACAGTGTTCTACCGCACGATCACTTGCTGCAAGCAAGCTTCATCCAGCATTAATGCCTTAATTGAGGTAATTGACCTACTGATAAGTCTTATTAGAATTTGAAAGGAAACAAAATTCAGGAAATTTTGTAAAATGGTAGCTATTCTAAATGTGTTCTCAACACTAACAAACTTGGATGCCAACAAAAAAGGAAGCACTTTTTCCCTTTTTCCTTGTTTGTCAAGTGAGCTGGTGACAAATGAGATTCCTGAGAAACATTTAGCATTACAAAGAACTTATTAGTCAACAAGAAACAAGTGAAGCAACAGTATAAGAACATAATGGTCATATGGAAAAAGAATACAACAGGGAGAAATATTCAATAGGAGTGTTATGATTTTTGCTACACAAATATGTACCCATACAAATACACACTACACTTCTTAAAAAAACTGGTTAGATCTTAGAATTGAAGTGGCTCAAGTCAGACTTACACCAGCTGAATTGTAACAAATTGCAATAGCTGCTTTAGTCTTTTGAGGTAATTTTATTTTATTATTCATCTTTTTTTTAGTAGAAAATGAGTTGTAAAATGGTTTTTGTCCTTGATTTGTCAAATTATATTGACAATAAGGATGCAGACCATTATTATGCAGCCATCTATAGAAATAAATCTGTTGGGGAAAAAGTTTGACCACGCTGATCTCAGAAACTACTGGGATAATCTGAACAAAACTTAGCAAGCTTATAGTGGCTACTTTGAAGAAGGTTTTAGAATTTGGTTCATTTTGATGTCTCAGGAAAGGTGCCGAGTTAGACAAAGTAGACAAATCGTGTATCTCAGCAGAAATGTTTATGAGTTCAAGTCCCAGCAAGATATTCAATATTGTTAACGTAGTCATTTGCATTGCTTACATACTATGGAGCAGAACTAGCCTATGTCCACTTAATAAAAAAAAATGATTTACATAATAATTAAGGCATAATGATATATACATACATACATACATAATGATTAACGCATATTTACAAATAAAACTTTCTAATTTCTCTCCTGAAAAGTTGTATTTTTGGACATAGGCTAGTTCTGGTCCAAGGCAGCGATATGGAAACTACCTATGGTGCATTTTTGATACTCTCTCTTATCTTCACCCATTAATTGAGTTATTAGAGTAAGAAGAACTTTATTACGAGTGAAAGTGAGAGCTCATTTTAATGTTTTCTCAAAGAGTTTTTTATTTATTTGAAGAGCATAAATATTTTGCTTCTCATTATTTTTGTCAGCGGTATCTATTGGTAAGACAAATAATGTGTATAAGACTGATTAATGTGTTTACAGCAATTATTTTGATTTTCAATTGTTCATACTTCACAATACCAAAGAGAAAATAGTCTATAGAAAGGTCGATGATAAATGCAGGATGAAAACGAAAAATTCTATAACACCAGAAACACAACGAAATGTGATGAAAGGCAACGAAGTAGCCAAATAAATATTAGAGTTACTGCAAGGGCTGAACAAAATTTCGTGAGAAAAATAAATTAAAAAGTGGTTTTCATTATAATTCCCTCATCGACTATGCAGATGAAGGTGATATAAGATTGATTAATATTTTTTTCCTCACTGTAAAGCTTTGAGTCGAAGGCGAATTGGCCAGTTTATGTTACTCTTCCAGATAAAGTAAGATTAAATCCCATACTTTAACCTCCAGAAACTGTAAAATCATTATTATTGGAGAACATCCTTTATCAAAGTGATTTTTAAATGCATTAGTCTTACAATTCGGCTTTTCAATTAACATCATTTGTAGCCAGTGCAGTAGTCATAGGAAATTTCAGTCTGTTTTTTCAAATTCAAGGAAAAGGACATGGCATAGGGTCATTACAACTGGTAAACAACAATGTTCCTAAATTTCTTCAAGTATACTTTGTCGCAGATTATTTGCAACAGGTTCAAACGAGAATGGATCATATTAGAAATTTAGTTTGAACATTAGTAACAAGAGTTTCAGAATTATTTCATGAAGTAAGCACATACGTTTGTGAACTGTAAAGTGCTTTTGAATTTGTAACCTCTTCGAAAGATTATGAATATAGTATTGTAATTCATGCAGATCAAAAAGCAAATAATATGGAGCTCTGGAGCTACTATAATGCATCTACAGCGAATGAAGTTGGCGGTAGTTATAGTTAATCAGGAGTGTGACAGACGCGATACAGTAATTCGTGCTAAGGGTGACAGACTACAAAAGGTTGAAAAACACATTGGGCTTACGATGCTTTGGAATATCCTTTAGCGTTTTGTGGAGGAGAAGAGGATATTCCAACATAAGGGTCATGGGACCTATACCTATATTATTGGGTTGAGAGGTAAAAGATAATTGTGAATAATTTTAAGAACAATATAGAATTAAACAGTGTTTATGTAGAGATTTATAAAGGAAAAAATACCTTTTATGGGGCATAAAGTGAATAACATAAAAAATATGTACGATTGTTAAGTCTTACTGCTTATGATTATACTAAATTAATGGGCACAGTACCTAGAACTCTGTAATGTAAATAGTTAATAAGGAAATTTATAATTTTAGAAAACTATATTAACTATAAGTTTGTGGAACAACTCTGTGACCTATTAAGGCACATTTTGGGGTCAAGAGTTTTGTCAATTTGGATCTGTATAACTAGATACAAAGAAGAAGTCTATTGTTAGCAGCTACACAAGCAAGATTGCAGAAGTCTGGCTGAACATTTTTAATTGCATGTTGAGAACCAATATAAAGAAGTGTGATAATCAAGAAAACTATTAACATTGAACAGTATAATAATACTGAAGTATTTATAAAAGGAAGATGACAAATAATTTTCAATACCTAAGTGAATCGTTGGGTGAGAGATTTCCAAACTTATGTTACTAAAAATAGGTTAAGCATATACAGTACTGACACTTGGTGATTACAAGCTATAGAAAGACTAACACAGTGAAACAACACTACACAAATGCAGTAATATAATAATTGTTGATGAACTGTATCTTATATAATAAAATACAGTGAACAACTGTATTTTTATTGAAAATATCTGATAAACAAATTTCTGGATCAAACCAAGATGGAGGACCAATCGATTTAATACATGGAATTTCACCGAGTGTGAGAGAGGACTTATGAACACTGAATGAGTGCGAGAGAGATAGTAAGCTTGACGCAGCACTCGTGGTGGCAAATTTGTGATCTCATTTGTGCCCTGAGATAAAGATTTCATGTACTGCAAGAGCAACGAGAGAGAGTAAACTACAAATGAATGTAAATAGAATTTCATAATTGTTCAACAATTTAATTAATTAATAAACAAATAAAACCATTATAAAAAATAAATAAAAACAAGTATTGGGCCCTTCTTTTTAGTAATTAAAGTGTTTTTTAAATAAAGTTTACAACATATAATTTCACTTCCCTTTATGATGGACGATGAGATGTCGATGATCCCTGGAATACAGCTGTGGTTGTTCCTTCTTGATACTGCTGTGATCTCCTCCTGTTGACCGGGGTTCAGGGTGTTCTCGGGTTGGGTACTTCTACAATTTGTAGATTAATTTTAATTTGTAATATATTTTGTGTACTAGACATACACCATACTCTAGCAACTTCAAGTGTCCTTTTTAGATGCCTGTGTGGACATTCTTCTTGTACTATACTGGGTTAGCACTCGATATTCAACCAACTCGCGAAGTTTCTGACTTGTGCTCATGCGCTTTTGTAGACCAATCGTCTAAACTGGCAGCGATATGACCAAGCGTTATCGAGTTCAGAGACAGACTGCCTTATAGCCTATGAAGAATAAAATCAAATGAAATTTTAGCCAAATCTCATGAGTGTTCATTGGCTGAAAAATTCCCTCACCCTTGTGGCTTAAGTTCAGATAATGTTCTTCCTGTAAAATACTGACTACGGACAAAGTTAAGCTTGCAAATAAAACCAGTCTAATTTTAATACTTTTCTTCGGGGTCATAAAACTTTCTTGATAAAAAAACTCATATATTTAATGTATAAAGAATTTTTAGTACTTACAAGTACACCTCTAGGTATTCCAGTCAGTGATTTTTTAGTTTTTTATCCAAGATGCATTTTGGAACAGTTGTATTCCATCTTCAATTGGATCATTTAGTAAACTTACATAACATTTATAAAAAATTTCCACTCAGGTGAGCATCATCGACACAGGTACACATAACATGCAACATAAAACACAACACTTAAAAAATTAAAAAATTTTTAAAAATAACGTTAATATTACAACGAAAACCGAATCCAAACGGACGATTTAAAAACCGAAGCTGGCCAGCACTTCATATGGAAGCTGACTAACGATAAACTACCCGACGTGCGACCTTTGTGCGTACTCTTCGAGGTAATGTAATATTTAAAATGTAACTAAATCCCTATAATCCTCTTTTCTGTTAAGCAGTGTTTTTTCACTGGCTCTTCGTTTGTATTTGTAAATATGGTATTGCTCGTATATTTTTGATGCTTCTTTGTTCAAGCTATACCTTAATACTTCTAATGCTCAGGTGTTGAAATTGATGTTGTGTTGTGGGTGGCTTTTTAGGTGTTGCGCCACAACTGACGAAGGTTTACAGTGATTTCTGGCAGCATGATCATTGAACCTTTTACGATAGGTGCGGTCGGTATAGCCGCTGTACTTCTTCCTGCAAACTTCTTCCCCTGCATTACAAGTAATCATATAAACACCTTTGGCTTCCTCTTTTGGCGTAACTTGTGTTTTCTTATTTAAGTTGTGCCTTTTAATTTTATAGGCTGGATTGAAGCCAAATTTTTTGAAAATGTTTCCTATTTTTAAGGAATTTTCGTCTGTATAGTGCAGTGAAAGGAAGTTTGTTTTTGTTCTATTGCTAATGGATTCTGAGCAGTTGTTAGTTGTAGGCCCATTGATTTTATTCTTCATCCTTGTTATTAAATTATCTATTAAGTATTGGTTATATCCATTATTTCTGGCTATTGTTTTTATTGTGGCTATTTCTTTTGTGTATTCTGTTTTGTCCATTTTGTAATTAAGTAGGCGGAAAACCATGTTTCGAAAGGCTGCCAGTTTATAACTATAAGGATGGTTTGAGTCATAAGGGATAACCAAATCTGTCTGTGTGGGCTTTCGGTATATTCTTGTTTTTATTTCCCCATTCATTTTGGTGAAAGTAATATCCAGGAAGTTCATTGCATTGTTATTCTCAATTTCATGCTTGAATTTAATTTTTGAGTGGCAGGAATTCAGATATTTCAAAAATGAATTAATATCTTCCGCTGTACCCTTGATTATGACAATGGAATCATCCACGTATCGGCCATAAAAAAATGTTATTTAGAAATAGATTGCTTTCTGAGAGTATAGATTTCTGTTCATAATCTCCCATAAACAGCTCTGCTAACAACGCGGACATCACATCTCCCATGGGGAGGCCATGTTGATTGTAGTATGTGTTGTTATTGTATTGAAAATAGCTTTGATTGATAATTATTTTGGTCAGTTTTATGATATCACCGATTTCATCTTCACTGAAACGTTTCGACTCACGTATTTTCCTTTCTAAAACTAGTAATGCATCTGTACGTGGTATGTTACCATACATGTTGTCAACATCGAAAGATACCATCATGTATGTGTCGTTTATGCGTAGCGATGTTATTTTATTTATTAAATCAACAGAATTTTTTATGGTGTGTTGATTTGTAAGTTCTATGTTTTTCTTTAATGTGTTGCTTAAACATTTGGCCAATTTATATGAATGAGATGGGATGGCGTTAATGACAGGTCTTATTGGGTGGTTAGGTTTGTGGGTTTTGATTAACGGTTGAAGGATGGGAGGCTTGGCGTGGGTATTAAACAGATATTTATTTATTTCAGGAGGAATGATGGAGTTATTATTAAGGAATTCTTTTATTTCAGAATTGTAACTTTTAGTGTTATCTGGAACATTTTCAATATTATTCTGTCGAATGTAATATCTAAACTTACCTCTAAACTAGACAGTTAGGATGGGTCAAAGAAACGAAAAACAATGAAAAAACCTAAAGATGAAAAATTAGGAGACACCCTGTTTTTTTGGTTTGTTCAGCAGAGGAGCAAGATGAACCATATCTAAAGCCATTGCTATACAAAAAGGCTTTGGATATGAATAAAAAGCTAGGCGGTTCTAATGAGTTTAAGGCTAGTACTGGCTGGCTTAAGAACTTAAATCTCGCCATGGTATAAGTGAGCTAGAGCTTCAAGGGGAGTCGATGGGAGGTGATGCACCAGCAGCTGAATAATTCAGACAAATTTCTTGTGTTTTAAAGAAAGAAGGTTATTCCCATGATGATGTATATAACACTGATGAGACTGGCTTGAATTGGAGGGCTCTGCCTGGTAAATCACTAGCTTCAAAGGGAGAAACTAAGGCACCGGGTTTTAAGGTTAGTAAGGAGCAAATAACAATTCTTGTTACTACAAATGCCAGTGAGATCCATGCTTTACGTCTTTTGATGACTGGAAAATCAAAAAATCCCGGGTATTTTAAAATGTGAGAATTGCCTCCCACTTTTATACAAAGCACAAAAAAATGCATGGATGACATATGGTTTGTTCTTAGAACGGTATGAAAGTGATTATATACCCAATGTGAAGTCTTGAAGAGGAAAAGAAAATAAAAGTGGGAAAGTCTTGCTCATAATGGACATACACTATCACATCCAGAGGCAGAGGCATGGATGACTGAATGCTGTAGACAAGAATTTCTCATGTTTTTGCCTCCAAATATAACGGCATTAGTACAGCCTATGGACCAGAGTATCATAGAGAAGCTTAAGTGTATGTATAAAATGGAGACCCTGCATAGAGTACTTTTAACTGAGGAAGAAGAAACAATAATGCTGTCATTTTCAAAACAGCTGAGTCTCAAAGACTGCTGTTATATGATAGCAGATTTGTGGAACATGTTTACCCTGGGGAACTTGAAAAAGGCCTGGAACAAGTTGCTACCACTTGAAGAGCACCAAGAATGTGAACCACATGATGCACTCAATGGTGACGACAATCTGAAGGAAATTGTATATCTGTTTCCAAAAATCCCAAGATTTTCAGAATGTGACAAGGAGCATGCTGAAACTTGGTTAACTAATGATAATGATCCTTGATACCAAATTACGAATGATGATAAAATCATATCATATGTTCAAGAAAACCAAAAAGGCCTATCTCAGATGATGAAGGAAATGAAGAGGAGTCTGAAGAAAAATCAAGTGGCCCAAGTCATGAAGAACTGTTTATTAGAGCCATAGCGAATAGAAGAGACAGTGAGATCACTTAGCTAGTTACTGTTGGTTCGCCGCAGCATGGTGCTACCATCGCCCGTTGTTGTGTACGCCAGCATGAAGCATGCAAATAAGTTTTAATACAAACAAAATTCTGTATTAAATAATACTTATTTGAAACTGTTGTGAAATGTTTTTACATGTTGTAACAATTAAAATTATATTTATGATACACTGCAATGCGTACAAATACAAAAGCATGTAAGATTTAAACAATGTACTCACCCTAGGATGTCAGCAGTTCGAAACCTTTGAAATTTTCCGAGAGGATTTAGCCGATTTTGTACTGGTCATTTCTCTACGTATTTCCTTCATACGGAAAGAGAATCGGCACTGGATATATTTGAAAATTGCTTGCCTACAATGTCTAGTGTGTGTTCACGGCAACATCCTATGCTGTCCGTTGCGGGCACTTTAATTGCTTTGATTTCATCCAAACATTCATAAACAATATCCCCCCACATACTGTTTGGCGAACTAAGTTTTATTGTAACAGTTGTTTGCAATAGTACATGATAAACACCATTTGAAGGGTGCGTTAAATGAAGGTTGCGGAAGGGGTGAGAGAACAGACCCCCCTGATTTGTAAAAGTATATCAGTCCGATGAATCGGAAGGGGTGAGAGAACAGACAGTTTGAAAAAGTTTTTGTATTATCTGATTTTTGTTATTTCGACAAAGTTTGGCATAAATATGATAAAAATAAAATAGCAGAGAAAATCATGTTCTGCTTTTTACTTAAATTATTCATCCCTCTTTCATATGAGTCACATTCCTTCCTGGTAAGTTTCTTTTCTAGTAAAACAACTTTTGCATTCTCACAATGCAGTTTATTTTTAGTTCGTATCAAAGTATGAGTTAGATTTTGTATTTTCCGTTTCAGCAACATGATTTGGTTTTGTTCATCCAGTTGATCGTCTTGGTGTGTTCTAGTCTGGGGGTGGTCTGAACTCACTGTTTCTGTCACAGAACAGTTTGTCGAATTGCTTTTTTCTTGGCCTGTTTGTACTTGCTGTATTTGCCTTTTTGCGGGTGACTTTCGGAGTTTTAGAGGCTTTGTCAAATATGTAGGCAAATTCGGAAAGATATGAGGTACCGCGCCAGGCTTTAAGTTCCATCTCAGTATTGGAATTTCTACCTTTTTATTGTTTACAACAAATGAATCTACTTTCAAAATCAAATCATCAGAAAAATGTACTTGACAGATATAAGATTTATGTGTAAGACGTTTGTCCTTCCTGGGAATTGCCCTCGCCCACTTTGCAAAATGATCTTCATCCCAACTGAACTGGGAGGTCTAAAGAAATGATTCCTTTGTAGGAATTTTTACCACAGCCATTCCTACATCCAGGTACAAAACAAGATGGCATTTCTATTATCTATTTTAACACACAACTTCTACATACCTGCACTACTACATACATTTTTCAACGCACTCTTAACTGAAACTAAAAAGTACCCGTATATGAAAAATAACACACACAAATCATTACTGTAACCATTCATACATTCTGAGCATTTTTACTATATATTATCATACGTTTATTACTCAGAATGTTTGTAAATCACTCAAACCTATAATTAATTGCAACTGAACACGATATAAGTAATAAGACGCACAAACACACTTTTTACAACACATAAACCACAGCTCTTTTTTGCACGTGGCTAATAGGGTTACCGTCTCAACTATAACAACCTGCGACCGCAGCGCCGAAGTTTAACATGGTCACTGCTAGCCCTATTCACGACTATAGCGCGCGCCAAGAGTGATCTCACTTTCTCTTCTACTTGCTATGTCACAGCTTTAAACACAGCCATGGAATGGTATGAAAAACAGAAAGAAAGTTGTCAAACTCAACTTCTTTCATTGAAGAGGATGCGTGACTTGGCTGCATAGAAAAGACAGTTGAACTTGGTTCAGAGAAAAATTCATCTGAAAGTGCAGATGATATTTTGTGAAGTCATAAGAGAAAGCCTTTTTGTATATTTACTATAACTGATACTTTTTTTACAGTACTCTATATTTTTACCTGTAAAAATATACAGGTTTATTTTTACCTCTCTAGTTTTCTATTAAAACTGTAATTGCCTATTTCATTTGAATTGTTGCCTCATTCTCATAAAACTTTCAAGAGGGTTGAAATAAAATTGGCTTAAAAACTGGCAAATCTGTATACTGTTTGATTATTCGAACACCCGTCAATCCCAATTAGTTCTGATAATCAATTCTCAACTGTATGTGTAAACACAATACAAAAATAATTGTTTTAAGACATTTAGATAATTGTAATATCCCCAGCCCATGTGAGTGTTTCTGACGACCAGTGTCCTAAATAAATAACAATGTGTTGTGGATATTTAATGATAATGGTAAATTATGGATAAAAAATCAGGCAGTAGGCAAACTCAGTTAATGAAAATGACATATGTATTTCAAGAACTAATAAAATTGAATTTAAGTAATATCAGAGAGAACAGCTGTAATAATTATATGCTTTATGATTAATTTACAGTGGATCAGATAATCCTGTTGTTGTTATATTGGTAAGACATACTTTTTTTTAAATCGTGTTTCATTAAGAATGCATTTGTTATTATCAACTCGAAGTCCTGCTGTAGTATCAGGCTTTGTCATGTAGTAATGATCTTAGTGGTCAGAATTCAATATTGTATAATCTTCTATCAGAAGACATATGTCTCGGTAAATCACAACAACAAAAATAAGGTAAAGTACATTCAGCTGTTTATCCAGAACATATTCTAATTGGATTCAGCAAGGCATTTCAGAAAGTTTTATATATAATGGCTGTGTTACGAGCAGAAGTTTTATTATCATTACCTAACCAGATAATATTCGTGTGTTCACTCTTGTAGTGGTGTCATCAAAGTATGATGAGACATTTCTATAAAATGAACTGTATTTCAAATGACTCACTTACTTCAAAAGGGAAACAATTTCACTGTAAGGCAAAAGGTTGGAGTAAGTGGCTATGAACAAAACTCTTAAAAATGTGGTTGTGTATTATTTAATTTTAGGGTTAGACTATTGTGCCACGCTCTACTTGAAAGCACTGATTATGTGAAAATAGTTTTGTTTAATGTGAGGACAATTGGGTGCATTGGTTTCTCAGCTTAAACCATGTTACTGCCGCTATTTGGTTTTCATGACCACCAGATGTAGTACACAATTGCCTCATTCAGTTCTAAGGCATACACATACTATCATACCATGTGTATATAGGTGTGTGTGCACACTCACATGTGTGTTGTCAGATGTAATACATTGTATTAAATATATAATTTTATATGGAAGAATGTTTTGTTGTTCAACATGCTCAGAATAAATTGAAATTTAGTTAAAATAAACTTTTGCAGTTTATCCTGAGAATGTAGAACAACACATCAATGAATTGTACTTGAGTAAGTAAAACAAAATAAACCCTTCCATAGAAAAATAATATATTTAAAATTTATATTTATTTTACCTCAAGATGTTATTTTTCCTTATTTGGTACATGTTTTGAGAACTCCTGTGTGAGAACTCAGCCTTCGTGATCTTGCCTCTGGTGAAGTATTTGTGTGTTGGCTGGATGCTATTAAGGTTTCTTGTTGGTCTCTGGTATTTAAAGTGGTATTATTTTGTGTGACTGTGGTGTATGTATTAGTATTTCGTGTATTTTCGATTGTGAGTGCTTTGAATATTGTGTCATGTTTTGTATTGATTTGTATTTGTTCAGGTATTAGTTTGTTTTGTGTTTTATGTTTGTATGTTTGTAAATTTTCCCCGTAAATTTTCCCAAAGGTTCATTATGGTGCCTTTCTGTGGTATATGTTTTATTAGTGTCACATTGGTTACGTCTGGGAATTCATGTCCCGTGTTTATTACATGTGTGGGCTAATTGGATTTATATATTTCTGTTTTTTTGTATGCATTTAGGTGTTCAAAATATCGTTTTGTCAGCTGTTTTTTTGTTTGTCCTATGTAACATTTATTGCAATCTTGGCATTCAATTTTGTATATACCGTTAGTTGTATTATCTTTGTTGTGTGGGTTATTTAGTTTTTGTAAATTATTTTTATTAGTTTTGTATGCAATATTTATATCTATGTTTTTAAATAGTTTTGTTAGCTTTGTCATTTTATTATTTATGTATGTGAATGTGGCCCATTTTTTGTTGTTGTTATTATTTATGTGTTGTTCGTTTTGATTAATTCTTATTTGTTCAGTTTTTATTTTATATTTGATTTTATTTTCTATTTTGTTTACAGTATTTTATTGTATCCATTTTCATAACCAATTTGGTATATTATATTTCTTTCTTTGTCAGTTTCTTGTTTGTTTAGGGGAATTTTGTACATTCTGTTAAATAGCGAATAGAATGCTGCCATTTTATGTTGTGGTGGGTGGTCAGAATGGTTACTGTCGGATTTTTTATTATGGATACTCGAGTTTAAGCGTTAATTACAAGTGAACCTGTAGGTCTACTTAAAAACTAGTTACATCAAATTTTTGCGCGTTTAATTTTGCGTTGATCTGTGTAAGAAACATATTTTTTGAAGGTTGATTTAAATTTTTTTTCGTGGTTAGAGTAAAAAATGTCCATGTTTTTTGGTGTTTTTCAAGAAACCGCTCTCTTTGAAATTATATAAATTAAAAATCCTTGGTCCGATCATAACTAAATTTTTGTACAGTATGGGCACAAGTGTTTTCAATATACTACTTAAGTTACAAAACTGTTTTGTGATCCAAAAAAAAGTTATCAGTTTTGTGAAACAACTTTTTCTCAGTACAGGATAGTCGTACAAAGGCAGACTTGGTCTTGTTTTGAAGCTCTTGATCGTGGTTATCAAAATCCACAACTGCTGCAAACATACATTGAGATGCTGATTTTATACAGAGTGATATTCATGCAAGGGTGTGTGTGCGCTGGACCGTGTGTAAGCGGGTCTTCCGGCGGCTAAAGCGGGTGCTGTGTTGCCAAGTTCAATCACGTACGAGTAGGCAGCTTATTGCAGGGGTTTTGTTTGTTGTTTTTCTATGATGACCAGTTTATTATAAAAAATGAAATAATTTTATGTGCTAGCAAATATTTATTTAGCATGACTATGTTCTAGTCAGTGTGTTTCGAATAACTTGACTGTGCGGTTTAAGCTCGAGTCCAATCACAAAGAAAAACATTAGTGTTTACCGTACTCTTTGCTGGTTTCTTTAAGCAACACAGATACACCCGAAATGTTTTTTTGTAAACTACAAGAGGTAGTAGGTGTGCGTCGTTTAACTTTTAAAACAGGGAACCCGTTACTGTTAATTTTTGTTCATTGTTCATATCCGATAAAATTTTTTAAATCATACAGAAAAATAAGAGTTTATTGTCGGTTGAATATTCGCATTTGAAAAAATTGTCTAAACGATTCCATTTACGGTAGAAAAGAAATCGTTTCTATATGCCCGCGTGACTCAAAGAAAGCCACGCTATAGTACCTAAACGTCGCGTCTGTCAGTGAACGTCATGTTGTATTTCTTTTTCTCAGGAGACGATTTTCTTTCTACTACTGTACTGGTTTTTAATTCCGTTACTCCGTCGAGTCACGGCCTGGCTTTATTCCCTTTATTTTCTTTTCATTTCCTTTTATTTACGCTGTTTGTTGCCGCCACTACGTTATCGATTTTCAGTTGAATTTTGAAAATATTTGAAATTAAATGGACATATCTGTAGCTATTTCATAAATTCTTTAGTTATTCTATTTTCTTCGTTTAGTTGTTACTGTTAGTCTTTGCTGGAAGTATTAATCATGAATCAGTACAGAACGAAAAAACCGTTAAGTTTATCGTCAGAAAAATATGACGCCCTAGCTGTATGTACCAAACGTTAAAGACTGCATAAAACAAGGATAAAGACTGGTTTTCTCAAAGCAGTATTATGGCTAAAACAAAAGGGAGAGAGAACATTTTTTAAACTATTGTAATATCAATGACTTAATGCATACGCTATTTGGCAAGTCTTTGAATAGTGAAAAAAAAACAAGTTAAGTCGTTTTTGAAAACAGAGCAGTCTTGATGAGCATTTTGGAACTCAGAGACCGTAATCTTCCGTAACCGGTTCATCCGAAATTCTAAATTAAGTATGCGGCTTCTTCCGTTTCTGTTAGTGAAGTAATCAAACCAACTACTTTAATAGTCTCATATGCCATAATTTCTAATTAATGTCTATGATCCTCTAAAGTCCTACTGACGTTCTCCCCTCTTCACGTATGTTTGTCTGCAGTTTCGATAAATACTCGTAACGGTAAATCCAGAAATTCGTCTCAATATCTCTGCATGTACAACATGTGTTATGTACTCCACATCTCACGAATGAGACATCTTAATGACGGATCCGAGCAGTTAAAGAAAGTATTTACTGGTCGTAATAAGACTCGCTTGTTTCCCAACGCCTTTCTAAAATATAGTGCTCGGATAAAAACTAATGTTTTTCTTTGTGATTGGACTCAAGCTTAAACCGCACAGTCAAGTTATTCCAAACACGCTGACAAAGCAAATATTTGCTAGCACATAAAATTATTTCATTTTTTTATAATAAACTGGTCATCATAGAAAAACAACAAACAAAACCCCTGGAATAAGCTGCCTACTCGTACGTGATTGAACTTGGCAACACGGCACCCGCTTTAGCCGCCGGAAGGCCCGCTTACACACGGTCCAGCGCACACACACCCTTGCATGAATATCACTCTGTATAAAATCGGCATCTCAATGTATGTTTGCAGCAGTTGTGGATTTTGATAACTAGATTAAGAGCTTCAAAACAAGACCAAGTCTGCCTTTGTACGACTCGTTTCTTGTGATGGTTATGTCTAAATAGTTGATTTTGTTATGTTTTTTTCCTTTTTCTTCTGTGAATTGTATTTTTGGGTGTATGTTATTGATTTGTTGTAGTATGTTCTCTGCATTTGTGTTTTTGTTATTTGGTACATATAGCCCATCATCTACATATCTTATCCATATGCCATTTGGATCAAATGGTTTTATAATATTTTGGTGTCTTATGTGTTGTAGGAATATTTCTGCTATTATGCTAGATAATGGAGATCCCATTGCTAAACCTTCTTGCTGTTGATACATTTTGCTATTAAATTCAAAGTAATTTTGTTTTAGTATTAGTTGGAGGCTATTTTTTATTTCAGTTATATTGTGTTTGTCTTCATTTTGTTCTTTAAGTTTGTTTATTATTATGTCTATTGTTTCTTCTACTGGGATGTTGGAGTACATGTTTGTGATATCATATGATGTGAAAAACGTATTTTCATTTATATTTATTATTTTTAGTTTGTCTATTAATTCGTATGTATTTTTTATGTTATGATGGTTATTTATTAGATGGTTACTTTTTAGTTTTTGTGCTATTATTTTTGCTATTTTGTATGTAGGTCCTTTTTTGAAGTTGATTAATGGACTTATTGGGTTGTTTAATTTGTGTATTTTTATTAGGCTATGCATTTTAGGTGATTAGGCTAGCAAATAAATATAAATTAAAATACATTGCTGGCTGGTGAAGTAACCCCAACTTTCCACTCGTAAATTCCGTCTGACACTTAGACGATATCTCCAGCTGCGTAACATGACTTGAGTTTTTGTCTGATCTCTGCTTTAGTATTGTTTCTTAAGGTGCAGTGCATCCGTTCCTTTGTAACATACAGTTTTCCCCTTTCTGTAGCCCATCGTATATTGACGTAACTTGGTCGAACATCTGCCACATTTCTCAGTACAAGTGTGAATGTACTCTCCTACATTGTTATAGCTGTAGTGAGCAATAATTCTGAACTAAACTTTCCCTGTCATCATGTGCAACCAATTTCTATAGCCGAGTCGAACTTAACGTCTTTCTATTGTCTAGTTAGCGGTGCTGCTCTGACATCTTCTCATTACGTTTTATTTATTGCGTCAACTATAAGTCGTTGACACCGCTTCGTGTGAACGCACTCCGTCGAGAAGAAAATTTAAAAAATTTTAAATTTTTGCTCGTTACAGTGTCCTCAATTTTGATTTGATGATGTGACCTCAGGGAACAACTCAAATCCAAATTCTGCGCCCTGTACGTCGCCTCACCATGTTCATCTTCCTCAGGGAGGGATATTACATGATAACCTACTTTTAAAGACTTATATTACAATTGGTGTACCCCCTTTTAGTTTTAATTGTATCTATGAATTTATTGCTAGCTATTTGGGATAGCTGAACGCATTTAACATTATCGTATTTACATATCGATTACATATAAAGACCTTACCTCTCTAATTACAAAACAAATCATAAATTCAATGAGTAATAATTAATTTAATTAATTAAATAATCTCTTTACTTTCTAAAATGTTATTCTCGCAATATAATATCAAACAAATCAATTGATTTAATGTAACGCTTTACATGAAATCTCCTACACATATACATTTTATGCAGTACTAATAGTCCTACCAATAATTTTGTTCTTAAAATGTTACTTAAAATTAGATTGGTAATTAACATATCCGCTACGTTAGTTTTAATTATATTCATATTATTTGATAATTTATACATACACGTAATAAATTTTGTTAACGAGTTATTTACTTCGTTTTAACATCATTTACAATCCTAATCTATCAATGATATACATTCACTTTAACAGAGTTCATTTACGATATAGCTTTTTGTATAATATCACTCATTTACTTTTAAGTGTCCTACTTTTTTTTTTCCACTTTGTCCCAATAATTTATTACTACAATATTTCATAAAATGTCACTCAAAACGTTAATTCACACTTATTATCTAACATTTTATTAGTGCTTTATTAACTAAGTAAACTCTTATGTTACATTTGACATTAAGAGTACATATTTTCTTTCGGTTAAGCCAGCTTGAATGAGATAAGCGCGTCAATTACCCTAACGCAGATGACTCATCACCATCAGCTAGCTTGTTATGATATGTTGTTCTTCAACTTTCTCCTTTTCATTCCCCTTCAATTTTCTGGCTCATGATATTTTTTCATCTGTTTGACATTGAATTTCCCGCGGATTTTGCTTTCGTCATTGCAATCGACGAGCAGGTATGTAGCATCTCCAAGAATTCGATGTACTTTGTATGGTCCACAGTACAGTTCACAAAATTTCTCAATCCTTTTCTGGATCGCGTCCGATTGATAATAGGTCCT
Source organism: Magicicada septendecula (assembly GCA_034769895.1). Lineage (NCBI taxonomy): Eukaryota > Metazoa > Arthropoda > Insecta > Hemiptera > Cicadidae > Magicicada > Magicicada septendecula. The sequence continues at coordinate 715,399,600 of CM068367.1, read as the reverse complement.
GATTAACACCTTCTCACCAATTTGGAATTTTGTAATGGTCTTGGTTTCATTACACAACTTCGCTTGCTTTTCCCTCTTCTCTTTCATCTTGACAAATATTTGGTTGTGGTCAGCTCCTTTAACTTGAAGTATGTCCTTGTCTAGGTATTTTTCCCAAGCTCTTGTCGGTTTTTTCCCGAGCTGTGCCTCATAGGGTGTCACTTCTATAGTCTCGTGGTACGTCTCGTTAATGCAACTTTCAATTATAGGTACATAACGCGACCACTTGGTGTGTTGGTCACAGACAAAGATCCTGAATAAATTGCCAAGTTGTCTGTTAATTCTTTCAGCCAGATTCGCGCATGGGTTTCTTATTGCGGTGAATCTTGGTGAATGTTTAATTCGTTTAAACCGTCTAACCATTTCTTAGAGGTAAACTGCGTTCCATTGTCAGTAATAATTATTCTAGGACATCCTAACTCTTTACAATATTGGTGTATTCTTCTTAACGTGGCTGCGGTCGTTGCCCTCCTAAGTGTAAACAGTCGCACGTATTTTGTGAAATTGTCTACTATGATGAACAAATACCTCACTCCAGCGGACGAGACGGGTAGTGGCCCAAAATAATCAGCGCTCACTAGGTCACCCTTCATTAGCGGGATAATGGCTTTCGTTCCCCCAAATAGGATTTTGTTACCTGCGTCCTTCCTCCTCTGACACATGCCGCAAGTCCGTACGTAACTTTTAACTTTTTTCAACATACCGTCTATGGTAAAATGCTCCTGTAACAATTTTATACATTTGTTCGCTCCTGGGTGTCCATACATCCGGTGTATTTCGGCAATTACTTCTCCGGATACACTGTTCGGTATGTACAGTTTCCATTCCCTCCTACGTAATCTATATAATTTCTCATTAACATATCTATAAAACTTACTTATTTCCTTATCTAAACACTTTTCCTTAATCTTATCTATAATGGTCTTAAGCTTAGTATCTTTAAGTTGATACTTTCCAATATCCATAATTATCTTGCTTACTTTTTTATCCATCTTGATCGTCAGGTGATTAATTAAGTATTCGCACGTATTGTCGCTAATTTCTTCTAACGTGGCATCTTCTGGGTTTCTGCTTAGAAGATCAGCAATAATATTGTCCTTGCCCTTAACAATGGACAATGTCGAACTTGTATTCTTGGATACTTAAAATCCAGCGTGTTATTCGTGAGTTATTTAAATGACATTTGTTCATAAAGCTTATTATCTGTAATAATGGTTAAAGGTTGCCCTAATATGTATATACGGAATTTTTCGAGACATCGTACGATACTCAGGAGCTCCTTTTCCGTGGTGTAGTAATTTCTTTCTGCACCCTTGAATGTTTTGCTAGTAAATGCTATAACTCCGATTTTTCCTTCCTCGTCCAGTTGATATAGCTGCCCGCCATATGCAAAGTTGCTGGCGTCGCACTGCATGTAGTATCGTTGGTTTATTCGAGGAAACTTTAAGATAACTGTTTCTACGAATAACTCTTTAACTCGTTGAAAACATTCATTTAGTTCCGGTGTCCAGGTAAATTTATGTCCTTTTCGTAATAATTCAAGTAACGGTTTGGTGGTTTCAGCGTATTTATCTGTAAAACGGTTGTAGAAATTTGTTAAACCCAAGAAACCCTTTAATTGCTTTTGGTTCCGAGGTGTTGGAAACTTCATAATTGCATCAATCTTCTCATCCGTTGCCTGTATTCCTTGCGTAGTTAATCGATATCCAAGGTATGCAATTTCTTGCCTAAAGAATTGCGACTTATCCAAATTGATGGTTAAATTCGCTCTTCTCAAGTTAGATAATAATAAATCTAAATGTAATAAATGTGTCTCTATATCTCCTGAATAACATAGGCAATCGTCTACATAAATAATGGCGTTTTCCTTAACTTCATCTTCCAATACTGTGTCCAATCCCCTGGTTAGTGCAGCAGAACTGGTACTCAGTCCAAACGGCGTAACTGTGAAGCGATAACATTTGCCTTCGTACATAAAAGCGGTGAAGTTCCGGCACTCTGGCTTCAGCGGTACTTGCCAGAAACTGCTAGTTAAGTCTACGGTAGATAAATATTTCATTTCACAACATCTAGCCAAAATATCGTTTATCGGTGGAGCACCCTCGTAGTCCGGGATCGTCACGCTGTTCACTTTCCTCGCATCCAGACATAATCGTACTCTTCCATCTTTCTTAATTACAGTAACAAGTGGGTTGATATATGCGCTGTTGCATCGCTCAATGACCCCATACCGTAACACTCTTCTAATCTCATCATCCACCTTCCCTTTATATGCTAATGGGACAGGCCATCCTCTCTGGAAGTACGGTGTCCGGTCGGTGACTTGGAACTCGTGAACGTATCCTTCGATCCTTCCGGGGCACTCTCTGAATAAACTTCTATTCCTTACGAGAATCTCCCTTAATCTCACCAACATCTCTTTATCTCCGCAGTCAATGCTTTCTACTTTCTTATCGATGTTCCTTATGATCTCTTCTTCTTCTTCTGTGTCCACCACTTCTATATGCATCATTGGCACCGTGCACGCTGCTTCGTCAGCCTCTCTTCTTAACTCGACGATCCCTTTTCCCATGTCAATGAGACATCCTGTTTCCTGAAGAAAATTAATTCCTAATATACAAGGTTTTATTAAATCCGGTATAATGAGAAAAACACATTCATACTTAATTCCTTCGATATAAATATCGCATAATATTTGCTTCCTTATTAACTTTGATTTATTGCCTACCGCGCTAACTATTAAAGTATTAGTCATCGGTAAAATTTCGTAAGGTGCTATGTTATGTTTATTTTGATTAAACCACGATTCGGACAATCCGGCGATAACGGATCCAGTGTCAAGCAACGCTTGTACAGTAATATTATTGTTAAATTTTATATTTATTTCTGGGCACTTTATTACTCGTTGGGTAATCTCCTCGTCATCATTGCATAACAAGTCGCTTCGTAAGCCTGGTAAAATTATGTTAGTCTGATAGTCATTCGTTTTATCGGCTATCTCCGTTAATGAGTAAAGGGATTTTTTTTTTTTCTTCTTGTTGACGAACTGTTTTGGGTTCAGTGCTCGACGTAGAGGCAGCTGTATTTATGAATTCCATTGTGTTGACTGCGCGCCGGTCCCCAGTGCGGTGTTGTTGTGTATTTACAGCCGGTCTCTCACCCCATACTTTCTTCTGCGTTCCACTTGTTTTGTTCGGACCGCTTTCACTTTCTTTGTAAGAATTCCTCCCCTCGTTCGCCGTCACATAGCTTGACGCCCTATTATTTCTCGGTTGTATCTGCGTATATTCTGTGATTAAAGATTCGAAATTTGGAATTGTCACAATTCCTCTCGTGACCACAGCGAGCTGAATCTCGCGCCCAAAGTGACGAGATATTTTGCGTATCAGTTGTTTATCAGTCAGAGTAGGTGATAATTGTCTACTCTCCAACAATATGCGTTCTATATATTGGATCGCAGTAATCGGTCCACGCCAATCAAACCTACCGTATGCCATATGGTCTCGTATGCTGTCTTGTCGTTCTTGTCCCCAATATTTCTGTGAGAACGCTTCCTTAAACTCTTCAAAATTTGATATTTGGCTACGTATAACCCGCCACCAAATACCAGCGTCTAATTCTAAATGCCTACCTATCCACTTGATATTGTCAGTGGGGTAGTATAATTCTTGTACTTCAGACAACTCCTTAAGGAATTCCATGGGGAATCTGTCCGTACCATTATATTTAAGGTCATTGTGGTTAGGTCCATTAATTCGGTTCAATATACCACACTCACCTTCCATTAACTGTCTCTGCAGTCTCTCCTGGTTTTCTCTTACTTTAGTCAAATGGCCTTTTAACTCTTCGATTCGCGTCGTCTTTTCTTTTGTAGTCTCGTCCAACTTCTGTTCCGTTGAACGCTGTCTACCGTCAACTTCTTCCAACTTCTGTATAATGTTATTGTTTGTTCCGTCTTGTTCTTGTTGTTTCTGCCGTATGGTGTCGTGTATCTCTGCATTTAATTCTTCATGCTTCTTATTGGCATCTTTGACGTGAGCATCGAATTTATTATTTCTTTTATGAATTTGCTAACTGCTATAATTTTTATTGTTCGACTAAGCTTTTCGTCATCACTGACATCTTCAGGTCTTAAACAACGCCTGTTGTTTAAGACCTGAAGATGTCAGTGATGACGAAAAGCTTAGTCGAACAATAAAAATTATAACAGTTAGCAAATTCATAAAAGAAATAGTAAGGATGGCTGCTAATTTAAACAATACGAAGAATCGAATTGATTATTAATCTTTTTAACAGTCGTTTGGGTATTGTGTATCGCTACCATCCATTCTTGACGATCGTTTTCTCGTGTTTCTTGTATCTCTTCGTATTTCTTGTTTGCTTCTTCTCTCAATTCTCTCACGATATCATCTTGTTTCTTCTGTAGTTCGTTGATCTTTCCTTCCCAGGCCTGCTGGTATTCACGTATCTCGGACCGTATCTGCGTAAGCTGTTCCGCTGTCTCTCGTTTAATCTCTTCCTTATGCTGGTCGAGTTTTTCACTAATTAATTTGTTACTTTCTTCTTGTTTCTCACTAATTAATCTGCTGTTTTCTTCTTGTTTCTCTAGTTTCTCACTAATTAATTTGTTACTTTCTTCTTGTTTCTCGCCCTGTTGACGGATGAACTCCATCAACATTTGTAGACTTACATCTTCTGGTTTTGATGTCTGTCCTCGCGCCCTATCTTCTGGACTCTCTACAGCGCTACTTGGTTCGCTAGGTGTAGTATTATCTTCCGTATTTACCGTACCTAACTGGTTATTAACGTCGAATTCTACGCTATCGGAATTGCTTGCCATTTTTGCCTTCCTACGCGTAATCATTCAAACTGACTTATAACACTAATACTTATCTTATTTCTAATTCTATAACGCTACTTTATCTACTTCTTCTACTGCCTGATCTTTGCCAAAGCTGTACGTTTTAGCTATTTTTGTTACTACGTATCATGCCCCACGTTGGGCGCCATTTAATATAATGATAATAAAGGGTAATCTTTTATTGTTTACACTAAATATTGTAACGGTACATAACCCGGTCCCAATAAATTAAATCATGTAATAACATAAAGGTCAGAAATGGGTAACCTATAACTAGCTCAAAATTAAATGGTATCACTAAACATTATAAACGATTCGAGTGATATACAGTGACAAGTGAGTTATAGTGTACCCATTGAGGTAAAAAGTGAAAGTGAAGGGAACTCCTTACAGAATTGTGTTGTAGGTGGGAGAATTATAAACAATGATAGTAGACTATAATGCTACTAACCGATGATGTATTTTGTTAATTTATTGTAGTGTTTATATTGTATAGACAACCAATTTTAATACCTAAGTTAATTTTATATTTTTTCAAATATTTGTGTTATAATATAAGATAACCCAGGGTTCGTTTTAAAAAACATAAAAGATTTAAATATCAAATGATAATAAAAAATTAAAATAATATTGTATGAGGGAAATGGCAGAAGGAAGTAGTGCAGTGTAGGAATACTAGGAGAGACTAATAAATACTATATAAATTCATTTAAAGATAATAAAAATATTAAATACTTATATACAAAGTTATAAGAAAATGAACAGAAACCTATTATGTAAACCAGATTGAGAAAGAAACCGAAATTAAAAAGAATTATTTTTCTGTAAATAAAATATAAATTTATAATAATTACAAACTGCCTATATACTAAAAAGTAAATAGCAGAACCAGTAAAAAGATATAAAAAAAATTATGGGTTACTAAGAGTGACAAAAATAACAAGTATTGTTAATCGAATTTATAAATTAAACCTGGCGAGTTGACAAAAATGATGAGACCACAATTTTATTAAAAAGATCCTTTTAGAAACCTTTAAGAAGTATAAAATTGGTACAAAATTAAACAACAGTATGAACATTAAATACTCCTACCTTATTTATCAAAGTTAAATTGCTATACTCCATAATAAAAGTGAAAGAAAATCCATTCTGGACGATCAAGCCTAGTTTCGCTATGTGTCAAGTTTGACGAGAGAATATTTTCCAGACGGTAATGAATTTACAACAGAAGACGGACACCATCGAAGAAACGGCTTCATTCAAGTACGAACTTCAAGAAGATAGGTAATATAAACTTTTCGTTTAATATTTAACGAAGAAAACATTCTGAATGGTAGTGCCATACAGAAACCATTAAAGATTAACCATATGTTGTAATGAAAACAAACACCATCTGCTCTCTTACGGACATTTCTGGAACTACGTACTAAACGAAAATAAACAAATTTTTTATTAATATTTTTTCGGTATTTGTAAAGCGTAGTATAATTATCCATTTCTGACCATCTCATAACAAAAAGAACTTACCCTTAACCCTGGGGAAATAAAAAGAATTATATATTGATTGATGTTTTAAAAATAGTATAAAATTTGGTAAAAAAACCATATATGTTTTTTTTTATAATTCCATGTTTACTCGATAAAGTCGATATTATGTTTTAATTAAGGAAAAGATCGATTGTGATATTTGTATTTTGGCGGCAGGGAAAAAACCAATAATATAAATAATAAATATTATTGAAAAAAATGATATTGAATAATAAAAATGTGTTATATTTTTTGTAGCGGGTAGTTGTAATAGATTTCAGCACAAAATAGAAGAGGTCGATCCACCGTGTCATATTCTGTCGCGGTGTAGTCTGGTTGAACTATGGGTGGAGACTCATCTCACAATCAGCTGATTTAATTCACGGCGAACAATTTGAAAAAATTTCAGAAATCGTCTAAACCGAGTGTAAACAATCAGTATTTACTCTCTTCTCAACATAAGGCTGAACAACTTCCCTACGTGACCCAAATCACACACTCTCGATTCCTGATTTGATTGAGTAACATTAACAACCACTTTATTTTTAAACTTCGGTCATTATAATTCATAAGTGGCTACACGCTAGAATAAGAGGGACGTTTAGCTAACATCTCTTAGGCGGGTACGTTACAGATTGGCGCTCAACGTAAAAGGGCTGTAATTAGAAAAGAATTTTGATATATTTAATAAATTAATATACCAAAAAATCTAATTATCGTCGGCAGTTATGAGAAAACAAGAAATGCATAATGCTAGAGGCAGATCGAAGAAGAGGGCAGAAGAAAAGGAGAAGGAAGAAGGTGGACAGGAACAAGAAATAGAATTAGTCACGGACAGTGGAATGGACCAACAGACAGGTGATAAAGAAGAAACCGAAGTAGTTATGGACCCGGAAACGGAAATAATTGAAGATGATGCCCAAGGGGACCAACCAGACAAAGCGGTAGCCAGAGAAGAACCTAATTGGCAAGACATGATGAAATTTATGGCTGAACAATTTAGAAAACAGGAGGAAACTTCAAAGCAAACCAATAACAAAATAGAGGAAAATTTTAAGAAACAGGAGGAAAACTTGAGACAGACCAATGAGGAAAATAAGGAGAATTTTAAGAAACAGGAGGAACAAAATAGACAGACCAATGAGAAAATAGAGAGCATTCAGGAAAGTTTAGTCAAACAACTAAATGAAAAAATAGAGACCATTCATGGAAATATCAAACAAACCATGAATGAACAATACCATAAACTGAAAGAAACTGTTGAAGGACAAAGAGAAGAGATGAATGCAAAATTTGAAGAGAATAAAGAAAGTTTAAAACAATTTGAGGGTAAAATGGAGAATTTCAATAAGGAGATATGGGAAACTTTCGGGGAGAAGTTTGAAAATGTTAATACACTTAGCCAGAAAGCAGATACATACAAGGAGGAGACAAATAAACAAATGGACAGTGGTTTTAATAATTTGGATGAAATGTTAGACAGCACTTCCGAAGGTATTATAATAAGTCCAGACACAGAAGAAAGTAGCAAGAAAACAGAAATTAGAGAAGACCAGAATGCATTGCTATCTGAAAAGAAGAATAGAAAGGACAAGGAGAAGATCCAAACCATGGAAAAGAAGACCAAGGAAATAAGAAAAACATGTAGAAAGAAAATAATAAATACAAGGGAAGAATGGGAGATGATTACAGATGGATTAATTAACCTTCCAATTAACGAACAGAGGGAGTTAATTAAGTTTACATCCCAGTTAAATGTGTCAACGATGGAAGTGTATCAGACAATATCAGTCATATCTTCAAGACGGAATATAACATTCAAATATTTGGTAAATAATCCAGAGGTAAAAGGGAATGAAATGAGATTAAATATGAGCAAATATGTTATGTCAGAGGAGGTGCAATACCTGTTAGTTAAAAAAGAACTAACAGTGACGGAAAACTGTGACTTCTATGAAGACTTTGTATCAGCTGAGTTACGATGCCAGGTGAAAGAGAGGTATTTAACAAATACCAAAATCATTATGAACACTCCAGTAATCCGAGTAAATGTAGTACCTGAGTTAATGGACCATGGTTAACCTATGTGATCACAAACCAGAAAAGGGGACTGAAATTCAGAAAACCGACCCAGCAACTCATTGAAAAGAGAATAAAAACCCCAAAATTCTAAAAGCATGTAAGGACATCTTACTCAAGTTATTTTGAAACCATATAATTTAGAATGAAGAGACTAAAACCCCAAAATTTTAAAAAACTGTAAGGACAACTTACTCAACAATTTATCCAGGAACAAGACGATTTAATAAAAACTATGTAAGGACAACTTACTTAATTTATTCAGAAATAATACGATTTAAGATATTTCGAAACCATTTAATTTAACAAAAAATAAGAACTGATTAGTAAATAAGAGTTATAAAGAATTGATTTAAAATGAAATAATAGGAAAAAGTAATATTTTTAATGGTAACAAACATAAAGAATAATTTAATGACTCCAATGAAACTGAAGGAGGATGATAATTAATACAATAATTAGAATTTCTCGGAATTGAAGATTGTATAAGAAGAAATGATACGGAGAAATATGTCACAAGAAGTAAAGTCAAAAGAATTTTAAAATAATGCCTATCAATAATGTTATAAGCTATTAGTTAATGGAAAAGAAGAAGGAATCAAGGAGAAGAAGAAATATATAAATAAATGCAAACAGCTACAGTATGAAGAATCCCAAAAGTGTTTAGTACTAGTCGCTAATTGACTACTACTTAAAGTTTTTTATTTTTATGTATTGACCGTAGAAATGTTCCGGCAATAATTTTTATGAGCAGGGATGATGTTCCCCTGGTCTCAGAAGGTGTAAGGATGTACAGCGGAGTATGGACCCAGAGTGGCCACCCGACTGGTACCACCGCACAAGATAGGAAAAAATGTTAGGGAAATTGAATGTTTAAGGGATAATAATTATAAAATAGCTGAAAAGAGTGATATTGGATTCCAGAAGTATAGATGAAGAAAATAGAAGGAAGATAGCAGACCGAAGCTTAATTGATAAAGATAATTTATAGAAGTAAATAGAAATGAGTGTTAAAACAAGTTTAATATGATTAGTGTGACCAGTCCTTATCAAATAAAATGTGGAAGTACCACTATCCAGAGAAATAAATAATTGATGAATTTGCCTCCAAGAGAGAGAGAGTAGAGTAAGAAAACAGCAATTACCACCAGTCTGAATTACCAGTCAGTGTATAATCAGTCGGAAATGAAACACTATTATGAAGATAAAACCAAGACTATTAGGAGAATTGAAACAATCAACAATTTATTTTAATGAATGAGTAAAACCAAAATAAATTTGTTCTAGTGGGGGGGGCTTTATGTAACGGTACATAACCCGGTCCCAATAAATTAAATCATGTAATAACATAAAGGTCAGAAATGGGTAACCTATAACTAGCTCAAAATTAAATGGTATCACTAAACATTATAAACGATTCGAGTGATATACAGTGACAAGTGAGTTATAGTGTACCCATTGAGGTAAAAAGTGAAAGTGAAGGGAACTCCTTACAGAATTGTGTTGTAGGTGGGAGAATTATAAACAATGATAGTAGACTATAATGCTACTAACCGATGATGTATTTTGTTAATTTATTGTAGTGTTTATATTGTATAGACAACCAATTTTAATACTTAAGTTAATTTTATATTTTTTCAAATATTTGTGTTATAATATAAGATAACCCAGGGTTCGTTTTAAAAAACATAAAAGATTTAAATATCAAATGATAATAAAAAATTAAAATAATATTGTATGAGGGAAATGGCAGAAGGAAGTAGTGCAGTGTAGGAATACTAGGAGAGACTAATAAATACTATATAAATTCATTTAAAGATAATAAAAATATTAAATACTTATATACAAAGTTATAAGAAAATGAACAGAAACCTATTATGTAAACCAGATTGAGAAAGAAACCGAAATTAAAAAGAATTATTTTTCTGTAAATAAAATATAAATTTATAATAATTACAAACTGCCTATATACTAAAAAGTAAATAGCAGAACCAATAAAAAGATATAAAAAAATTATGGGTTACTAAGAGTGACGAAAATAACAAGTATTGTTAATCGAATTTGTAAATTAAACCTGGCGAGTTGACAAAAATGATGAGACCACAATTTTATTAAAAAGATCCTTTTAGAAACCTTTAAGAAGTATAAAATTGGTACAAAATTAAACAACAGTATGAACATTAAATACTCCTACCTTATTTATCAAAGTTAAATTGCTATACTCCATAATAAAAGTGAAAGAAAATCCATTCTGGACGATCAAGCCTAGTTTCGCTATGTGTCAAGTTTGACGAGAGAATATTTTCCAGACGGTAATGAATTTACAACAGAAGACGGACACCATCGAAGAAACGGCTTCATTCAAGTACGAACTTCAAGAAGATAGGTAATATAAACTTTTCGTTTAATATTTAACGAAGAAAACATTCTGAATGGTAGTGTCATACAGAAACCATTAAAGATTAACCATATGTTGTAATGAAAACAAACACCATCTGCTCTCTTACGGACATTTCTGGAACTACGTACTAAATGAAAATAAACAAATTTTTTATTAATATTTTTTCGGTATTTGTAAAGCGTAGTATAATTATCCATTTCTGACCATCTCATAACAAAAAGAACTTACCCTTAACCCTGGGGAAATAAAAAGAATTATATATTGATTGATGTTTTAAAAATAGTATAAAATTTGGTAAAAAAACCATGTTTTTTTTATAATTTCATGTTTACTCGATAAAGTCGATATTATGTTTTAATTAAGGAAAAGATCGATTGTGATATTTGTATTTTGGCGGCAGGGAAAAAACCAATAATATAAATAATAAATATTATTGAAAAAAATGATATTGAATAATAAAAATGTGTTATATTTTTTGTAGCGGGTAGTTGTAATAGATTTCAGCACAAAATAGAAGAGGTCGATCCACCGTGTCATATTCTGTCGCGGTGTAGTCTGGTTGAACTATGGGTGGAGACTCGTCTCACAATCAGCTGATTTAATTCACGGCGAACAATTTGAAAAAATTTCAGAAATCGTCTAAACCGAGTGTAAACAATCAGTATTTACTCTCTTCTCAACATAAGGCTGAACAACTTCCCTACGTGACCCAAATCACACACTCTCGATTCCTGCTTTGATTGAGTAACATTAACAACCACTTTATTTTTAAACTTCGGTCATTATAATTCATAAGTGGCTACACACTAGAATAAGAGGGACGTTTAGCTAACACCTCTTAGGCGGGTACGTTACAATATGCATAATTAAATTTTCTCTATTACTTTTAGTTATCTACGCCCCACGTTGGGCGCCATTTAATATAATGAATATTATATTAATATTTACTTATAATGGGTAATATGCAATTTACTTGCATTAATTAATTACTTTCGTGCCATGCGTTGTGCAGCCATTTAATACAATGTAATTATTTTGATTATTCATAAACAAAATACTTGATATCATCTAATAAATTAATATTGTCAATTCATTTATATTACTGAACAAAAGAAACTCTTAAAATTCTACTTTATGTTTCATTCAAAATTTAAGTTAACATTTGGGTTATCTGTGGTAACAATAAACGCATATATAGGATCAACTTAGATAACTAGTTTATTTATCATTCACAATAAATTATAATCATACATAAGAAACGTCGATGTACCTGTAATACATACATATTTTATAAGAACAAATTCATGTTTAAATATATGCTGAAGACATACATACATATTGTAACCAAACTACACCGGAATGGTTTAAATAAAATTTAATTACGTTTAAAATATTATTTAGGAATATATTAAAATTTGTAGTGGTTGAAAATAGAAGGTTACTAACTCTCAAAAGTGGTTCAAAATGTAACATTCGAGGTTACTCAAAGCGTGTTTACAATTGTAGAATTATAATTGTCTGAAAAGAATTCCCTTAGATAAAACAAATAAAATAGTGGTGTTAATATTACTTAAATACTAACTTTGCTTAAGTTTAAAAGTAAAGTATAATAGTTGGTCGCTCGATGATGATGATCGTCTTGTTGATACTAGCTGTGAAACTTCTCCTCCAGGTCGATAACAGTCTAAGTACGTTACGTCTAGTAATGTCTGGACAATTGAAATAATATAATCTACTTTCACGTACCTGGTCGTGTTTTCTAGAAGTTCAATAAGCTGTCAACACAGTTTACAAAAACCAACTCACTTTAGCTACAAGGTTAAGTTACCTTGTTTGATAGTGGGCGCCACACGGATTTATTTTGGGAAAATCCCGTGTAAAACCCATATATAGAATCAATTAATGATTCTATTGAAATTAAAATAATTGTTTATTACCTTTATGGCAATGCTATTCCAAGTACTCAATCACAACTGAAGGTTGTTTGAGTTTTCTGAATAAAATATTTAGTCACTTTTTTGAAATAAATTAAGTCGAGTTATTCTGTTAATAATGGGTTTTTATTCATACCCTTTATAGAGAATTCAAACAAATATAATTAAAAACATACAATGAGGTACAATTGTAAATAAGTTATTATATACCCTGTAAGGCTTGCTCAGAAGATAAGCAGTAAATCTGGCTAAGTCCAGATATTTCTTTTTACTTTAAACATTAATTTTAATTAAATCTCAGGTGTAAGTTCTTTGAGACACAAAAAAGAAAGTTTATGCCTACACAATAGCTAATGATTTTCTGATATAATATTGACTAGTACTGTTTTTAACGTTACTATTATAAAGTAAACAAGTGAAAATAACCTATTTGATAGGTTGTGCGTTCGTCACGCCTGATTTATGATTTACAAAGGTTATATTTTGGAGAACACTTATAACTAACATTCAGCTTAACTAATATTGACAAATTCATAAAATAAATTTAGACATGGTGTAACATAAAACATGTTTCAGTGTTTTTGCGTCAGTACAGATCAGTGTATTAAAATGTACAGGTTATAGCGCTCGTAGAAAAAATGAAAAAAAATGATTACACTGTTACCTGGGATTTTAATCTTACGATTAAAATTTCAATTAACACTTCGATAATCGGATTATAATGATTATCGTTATTCACTACACACGCACTTGAACAGAGAATTTCGATCCGCTTCTAACTTACAGGATCATAAATAATACTATTTAATTCTTTCTGCTGTTCATTATTTTTTCCCGCACTAAAATGAAATAATACTGCACATAATCACAATGGTTCCTTGTAGAATAATTTGAAGTAGTTGTAGGTTGTTGTCGAACTGTTTCCTTTGATGTGTTCTGGCGATGACGCTATCAGTTATTAAAAATGTTGAGATGAGATCGGCGTACCGGTCACACCGAATGCCGTTAAGAAGTGTCTGCTGAAAATTCGTTCCGGCTCTTTTTATAGTCGATACCTTGATCGGCTCTAGGCAACAGTGTAATTACTAAGAAATTTTGTCATTGGCTTAGACAGGTGTGATGAATGTGACGTATGTTTTTTCCAACCGTCAAAACGGTTTTTATAACCGCCAAAAGCTAAAGTGATTGACAGCTACCGATGTTGTTGGTATTTACGACCAAATTTCTTAAACATATTTTGTAAATGATGCTAACGCCTTTCACGCACTTAATACAGTTGCGATTGGGGCTGTACCGCCATCAAATTAAAAAATATTTTGTCCTCTTTAATTTGATATAGTTTGATACCGAGTTAGTTTCACTTTTAGTGACATTGCTATATAAACAATGTTCAGGTACACTATTTCGCACTGTCGTCTGTTTACCAAAATCGGCAATTATACACTTTGACTAATATTGTTTGTGTCCTACATCGCGTTTTATCACTCGAACGTTTATGTGAGAACACTATTAATTCTGTACCGATGCTTAATTACTGTACATTATGAATAAACCTTAACTTTAGACATTGTAATGAACTGTTCCTACATACTATGATATTTCGTTTCACATTAATTTGCTCTATTCTACTAACTAACAATCGAATTATAAATCATATCATTTTAATAATGCTTATTGCTATGTTTTAGCATAACAATTGTTTTGTGTAGGTGACCTACATTTCTATTACTTCCTAATAATCATCTCATTAATGATTGTTTGGTCTAGGCCTTGTTAAGGCATACCGTTTATACTGGAATTCTGCCTTAAAAGCTTTTATTAGTTCACAATTCGGTAACTTCGCTGAGGTAGCTTATTGGTATAAGATTCCCTCTTACAAACGTGTTTATTTGTCATAAGTATAGTTGAGATTGAAATATAGCTTCATTTTCATTTTGTGGCCATTGCTAATTTTAGTTCTTGGCCTCAATAATTACTAGTCATAATTAATTTATTATCAGCCAAATGCTGATTCTGATCTCACATTATTCAGATTCTTATTTAATCATTTTTTAGTAACATATCATATTCTGTTTACATTATTCACTGACTCGCTTGACAGCTTAAAGTGAATTTAAACTTGTCCATCAGTTTGTGTCAGTTATAGTCTGGTTGTAGTGTCAAACAGTATTTGGGTTTACTGTTTCTTGTGGCACTTCTGCTTTTTTCTTCCTCCATGATTCCTCTCTTCTTGGTAATTCTTATCATTATATTCCCTATTTACATTATTGTTATGTACTCATTAAATCTGATAATATATGTTTAGGTTAGGTAACATTTTGTTATGTTACATATACTCCCCCCTCAAAATTGATAATTTGAGAAAAAATTTGATCTTTTGATAAAATTATCATTTCATGTCAGTTTTTACATATTACTACTGTTTTTTGTCTTGTACTCTTTACATTGATCTTTAACATACTATTAGTGTGTTACACTAGCTTGATTGCTGGTCTAGTGATATAATTCTTAGTTTACTAGTATTCTTTTCAATTTGCTTACATTTTAAGTCATCTAATTACAATAGGTCTTATTTCTTAAATTAACAATTTCCTGTCTTATCATATTACATTTTTCTTTCTTATCACTTATCTTTACCTTTGTGATTATTTCAATGGTTCTTATATTTTATACCTCATAGATTTTTTTTTCATAATATCCCTTGATACATTACAATATAACTCCCTAACTTTTGTAGTGGGTTCGGAATCAGAGTGGCTCACTGTGGCTTACATTGTCTGCCGTTCCTCAATACACATACTCAGATTCAGAGGCATACTCTTCTCTGTCTGAGAAAAAAATAAACATTGCACCTGGCAATAGTTGCACTATCACAACACATAAAATATAATACATATAATTCATTTTCAATAATATAATATCTTCAATATAATATTCAAGGTATCAGAGGTTTTCATTCATATCACATTTCCTTCTTTTATACTTTATAACATACTTTCTTTTCACAGGTAATTATTTCTTTTCAGACTTGACATTCTTGACTATGCTTTTTTATTAGCCGTATCGTTACTTTTTGTACTAGTTGACAATTGTTTTAGTTTACTGGAATATTCTTAAAATTACACACTTACATTGATGCTTATATAATTATGCGGTTGTCTTTCACATATAGAGTAGATAATATTTTATTTTCACAATAGTTTACAAATTTTTCTTTCTCTTTAGTAATTTATATTTATCCTGAATTATCAGGTTTTACAATATTCATATATAAAATGTTCTTGGTTAGATGTTCTCTGACATATTTTGCTACATACAATAAGTGATAATTACTACACAATGTGATAATACAATAACAATATTTTGATATCTAATTTTATAGACATTCTTGGGGTTACATGGTTCATTTAATAAACAATTAATTTTTTTTTCTCTCTCTCTACTTTCCATAATAATATCCTTCTTTCATATTACACTCTTTGTTATTCTTCTTCTCTACTCCTTCAAGTGATGGTGGTTCTCACTTATTCTGGATGATTTTATATAATATTTTAGTTTTATGAGAGGTACACAATAATCATTTGATAAGCATTTTTTTCTTCCCTTTTTTTTCTCTAAGTATAGCATAGCAATTTTAGTTATAAAAGAGTAGTAGCTCCTCTCTCAATTAATCTAACATAGGAGTATTTAAAGTAAGTTTATGTCATTATCCTAGGTATATTTTAGTTATATGCCACTTTTGGCTCTCTGTGATATAATAGGTGTCTTTTTTTTTCATTAAATTATTTAGTTTACTATACATATTTTTCTATCCTTCAGTGTGATAGATCTGGTTCTTTTTTAACAAGTAACGAATAGTTTGGCCTATATCTTAATCCTACACACTTTTTGTAACACAGTATGGTAAGTATGTTTGCTATAGACAATTAGTTACCTTCAATAATTTGGGCATAATACGTGATCCTTCTAATCACTAAATGAGTTCGTTTATAGTAATCATTTTTAAAACATATTTTTTCTTTTTACACGCTAAATGTTCTTGTGGTAAAGGTTGCCTACCACTATACTTTATCTGCTCTGAATAGTAATCACTTCTATGGTTTACATACATGGGGTTATTTCGTGCTTTTCCACTCTATTGCTAGTATTACATGTTCGGGATATCTGACATATGTTCAGTACTAGTGGTTTTGGAGATACCTTCCTATCAGGCGGTTCTTCCACTTTGCAGCTACCAGAAAGTCATCGGTTTCCCGTTTTCTCGTCTTCTTCTTCTCATCATTTTGAGTATCCATGTGCCCAGTGTACTCCTGGTCTTGGTTATTATTGATGTCTAGTACCTCTTCTAATTTGGGTTGACCGTCATTAGTTTCCTGGTTGGATTTTTCCCTTGATTGGTCCCTCTTCTTCCGTAATTCCTTTATTTCTTGGGCATACCCTTCAATGATCCGGTCCAGTTGTTCTTGATAACCTTTCCTTTTCTTGGAATGCCTTATTCTCTCTTTGGAAATATTTGCTTTAAGTATTTTATTGGTTACCGTCTTCTTTGTTGTAGCACATTTCTTCTCTTCATCCATCTTCATGAAGCTCCTTCGATACTCCTTCCTATAGGTCCCTTCTTTACGGTTGATGACTGGGAAATAAACCATATTAACTAGACCACTTCGAGTCATTTCGATTAATTCTTTTGTTACCCTAGTCTTCTTTGGACGTAGTATTCTTCTTATCTTCGCCTCCTTGTCTTCCGTTTTCTTAATTATTTTGTTCCTTTCTTCATGAATTTTAATCTTCGAATTCACTTGTTCGGTAGTCGTATTTCTGGGTAATTCTTTTGTTTCCACTTGATCATTACACATGGGCAGATTATTTTGTTCTAAGTCTTCATTCTCGGCTAATAACTCTTCCGCTTCTTTAATTACCTGAGTGTTCTCTATACTTCCAGTATCGATCTCCTTGTCATGAATATCTTCCTGGTGTCTGTCAAGCTCCTTTTCAGATGATGATGTATTTGAGTCCCCTTCACTCTCGGTTTGTTTGACATCGTCTTCGGATGGCCTGCTTAATTCTTCTATGGTTTCATCATTGGGTACTTCTTCTATCGCTGGTTTGTCATCGTCCTTTCTTTCTTCATTATCCTCAGGCTCTGGACTCATTTGTTCCATGTTTTTGTCTTCGGATACCTTCCGTGCTTCTCTCCACTTCCGGTTATCCTCAAGTATTGACTCCATCATCATTATCATCCATTTTTCGAATTCTGTCTCTCCCACTGGTGTGCGAGGCATGGTAGTTCTTTTGTGTCTACCGGGCTGTTTATTAATATATAAAATATTTTTATTTAATATTTTTAAGCCACACTAGTTGGTGCGCCAATTTGTAACAAATTAAAAAGTCTCTCATTTAAAAGCCACACTGTTGGGTTCGTCAATTTGTAATATAATTCAAATGCTGGTCTATTTGTTTTAAATAAAATTCAATTACGTTTAAATTATTATTTAGGAATATATTAAAATTTGTAGTGGTTGAAAATAGAAGGTTACTAACTCTCAAAAGTGGTTCAAAATGTAACATTCGAGGTTACTCAAAGCGTGTTTACAATTGTAGAATTATAATTGTCTGAAAAGAATTCCCTTAGATAAAACAAATAAAATAGTGGTGTTAATATTACTTAAATACTAACTTTGCTTAAGTTTAAAAGTAAAGTATAATAGTTGGTCGCTCGATGATGATGATCGTCTTGTTGATACTAGCTGTGAAACTTCTCCTCCAGGTCGATAACAGTCTAAGTACGTTACGTCTAGTAATGTCTGGACAATTGAAATAATATAATCTACTTTCACGTACCTGGTCGTGTTTTCTAGAAGTTCAATAAGCTGTCAACACAGTTTACAAAAACCAACTCACTTTAGCTACAAGGTTAAGTTACCTTGTTTGATAGTGGGCGCCACACGGATTTATTTTGGGAAAATCCCGTGTAAAACCCATATATAGAATCAATTAATGATTCTATTGAAATTAAAATAATTGTTTATTACCTTTATGGCAATGCTATTCCAAGTACTCAATCACAACTGAAGGTTGTTTGAGTTTTCTGAATAAAATATTTAGTCACTTTTTTGAAATAAATTAAGTCGAGTTATTCTGTAATAATGGGTTTTCATTCATACCCTTTATAGAGAATTCAAAAAAATATAATTAAAAACATACAATGAGGTACAATTGTAAATAAGTTATTATATACCCTGTAAGGCTTGCTCAGAAGATAAGCAGTAAATCTGGCTAAGTCCAGATATTTCTTTTTACTTTAAACATTAATTTTAATTAAATCTCAGGTGTAAGTTCTTTGAGACACAAAAAAGAAAGTTTATGCCTACACAATAGCTAATGATTTTCTGATATAATATTGACTAGTACTGTTTTTAACGTTACTATTATAAAGTAAACAAGTGAAAATAACCTATTTGATAGGTTGTGCGTTCGTCACGCCTGATTTATGATTTACAAAGGTTATATTTTGGAGAACACTTATAACTAACATTCAGCTTAACTAATATTGACAAATTCATAAAATAAATTTAGACATGGTGTAACATAAAAAATGTTTCAGTGTTTTTGCGTCAGTACAGATCAGTGTATTAAAACGTACAGGTTATAGCGCTCGTAGAAAAAATGAAAAAAAATGATTACACTGTTACCTGGGATTTTAATCTTACGATTAAAATTTCAATTAACACTTCGATAATCGGATTATAATGATTATCGTTATTCACTACACACGCACTTGAACAGAGAATTTCGATCCGCTTCTAACTTACAGGATCATAAATAATACTATTTAATTCTTTCTGCTGTTCATTATTTTTTCCCGCACTAAAATGAAATAATACTGCACATAATCACAATGGTTCCTTGTAGAATAATTTGAAGTAGTTGTAGGTTGTTGTCGAACTGTTTCCTTTGATGTGTTCTGGCGATGACGCTATCAGTTATTAAAAATGTTGAGATGAGATCGGCGTACCGGTCACACCGAATGCCGTTAAGAAGTGTCTGCTGAAAATTCGTTCCGGCTCTTTTTATAGTCGATACCTTGATCGGCTCTAGGCAACAGTGTAATTACTAAGAAATTTTGTCATTGGCTTAGACAGGTGTGATGAATGTGACGTATGTTTTTTCCAACCGTCAAAACGGTTTTTATAACCGCCAAAAGCTAAAGTGATTGACAGCTACCGATGTTGTTGGTATTTACGACCAAATTTCTTAAACATATTTTGTAAATGATGCTAACGCCTTTCACGCACTTAATACAGTTGCGATTGGGGCTGTACCGCCATCAAATTAAAGAATATTTTGTCCTCTTTAATTTGATATAGTTTGATACCGAGTTAGTTTCACTTTTAGTGACATTGCTACATAAACAATGTTCAGGTACACTATTTCGCACTGTCGTCTGTTTACCAAAATCGGCAATTATACACTTTGACTAATATTGTTTGTGTCCTACATCGCGTTTTATCACTCGAACGTTTATGTGAGAACACTATTAATTCTGTACCGATGCTTAATTACTGTACATTATGAATAAACCTCAACTTTAGACATTGTAATGAACTGTTCCTACATACTATGATATTTCGTTTCACATTAATTTGCTCTATTCTACTAACTAACAATCGAATTATAAATCATATCATTTTAATAATGCTTATTGCTATGTTTTAGCATAACAATTGTTTTGTGTAGGTGACCTACATTTCTATTACTTCCTAATAATCATCTCATTAATGATTGTTTGGTCTAGGCCTTGTTAAGGCATACCGTTTATACTGGAATTCTGCCTTAAAAGCTTTTATTAGTTCACAATTCGGTAACTTCGCTGAGGTAGCTTATTGGTATAAGATTCCCTCTTACAAACGTGTTTATTTGTCATAAGTATAGTTGAGATTGAAATATAGCTTCATTTTCATTTTGTGGCCATTGCTAATTTTAGTTCTTGGCCTCAATAATTACTAGTCATAATTAATTTATTATCAGCCAAATGCTGATTCTGATCTCACATTATTCAGATTCTTATTTAATCATTTTTTAGTAACATATCATATTCTGTTTACATTATTCACTGACTCGCTTGACAGCTTAAAGTGAATTTAAACTTGTCCATCAGTTTGTGTCAGTTATAGTCTGGTTGTAGTGTCAAACAGTATTTGGGTTTACTGTTTCTTGTGGCACTTCTGCTTTTTTCTTCCTCCATGATTCCTCTCTTCTTGGTAATTCTTATCATTATATTCCCTATTTACATTATTGTTATGTACTCATTAAATCTGATAATATATGTTTAGGTTAGGTAACATTTTGTTATGTTACATATACTCCCCCCTCAAAATTGATAATTTGAGAAAAAATTTGATCTTTTGATAAAATTATCATTTCATGTCAGTTTTTACATATTACTACTGTTTTTTGTCTTGTACTCTTTACATTGATCTTTAACATACTATTAGTGTGTTACACTAGCTTGATTGCTGGTCTAGTGATATAATTCTTAGTTTACTAGTATTCTTTTCAATTTGCTTACATTTTAAGTCATCTAATTACAATAGGTCTTATTTCTTAAATTAACAATTTCCTGTCTTATCATATTACATTTTTCTTTCTTATCACTTATCTTTACCTTTGTGATTATTTCAATGGTTCTTATATTTTATACCTCATAGATTTTTTTTTCATAATATCCCTTGATACATTACAATATAACTCCCTAACTTTTGTAGTGGGTTCGGAATCAGAGTGGCTCACTGTGGCTTACATTGTCTGCCGTTCCTCAATACACATACTCAGATTCAGAGGCATACTCTTCTCTGTCTGAGAAAAAAATAAACATTGCACCTGGCAATAGTTGCACTATCACAACACATAAAATATAATACATATAATTCATTTTCAATAATATAATATCTTCAATATAATATTCAAGGTATCAGAGGTTTTCATTCATATCACATTTCCTTCTTTTATACTTTATAACATACTTTCTTTTCACAGGTAATTATTTCTTTTCAGACTTGACATTCTTGACTATGCTTTTTTATTAGCCGTATCGTTACTTTTTGTACTAGTTGACAATTGTTTTAGTTTACTGGAATATTCTTAAAATTACACACTTACATTGATGCTTATATAATTATGCGGTTGTCTTTCACATATAGAGTAGATAATATTTTATTTTCACAATAGTTTACAAATTTTTCTTTCTCTTTAGTAATTTATATTTATCCTGAATTATCAGGTTTTACAATATTCATATATAAAATGTTCTTGGTTAGATGTTCTCTGACATATTTTGCTACATACAATAAGTGATAATTACTACACAATGTGATAATACAATAACAATATTTTGATATCTAATTTTATAGACATTCTTGGGGTTACATGGTTCATTTAATAAACAATTAATTTTTTTTTCTCTCTCTCTACTTTCCATAATAATATCCTTCTTTCATATTACACTCTTTGTTATTCTTCTTCTCTACTCCTTCAAGTGATGGTGGTTCTCACTTATTCTGGATGATTTTATATAATATTTTAGTTTTATGAGAGGTACACAATAATCATTTGATAAGCATTTTTTTCTTCCCTTTTTTTTCTCTAAGTATAGCATAGCAATTTTAGTTATAAAAGAGTAGTAGCTCCTCTCTCAATTAATCTAACATAGGAGTATTTAAAGTAAGTTTATGTCATTATCCTAGGTATATTTTAGTTATATGCCACTTTTGGCTCTCTGTGATATAATAGGTGTCTTTTTTTTTCATTAAATTATTTAGTTTACTATACATATTTTTCTATCCTTCAGTGTGATAGATCTGGTTCTTTTTTAACAAGTAACGAATAGTTTGGCCTATATCTTAATCCTACACACTTTTTGTAACACAGTATGGTAAGTATGTTTGCTATAGACAATTAGTTACCTTCAATAATTTGGGCATAATACGTGATCCTTCTAATCACTAAATGAGTTCGTTTATAGTAATCATTTTTAAAACATATTTTTTCTTTTTACACGCTAAATGTTCTTGTGGTAAAGGTTGCCTACCACTATACTTTATCTGCTCTGAATAGTAATCACTTCTATGGTTTACATACATGGGGTTATTTCGTGCTTTTCCACTCTATTGCTAGTATTACATGTTCGGGATATCTGACATATGTTCAGTACTAGTGGTTTTGGAGATACCTTCCTATCAGGCGGTTCTTCCACTTTGCAGCTACCAGAAAGTCATCGGTTTCCCGTTTTCTCGTCTTCTTCTTCTCATCATTTTGAGTATCCATGTGCCCAGTGTACTCCTGGTCTTGGTTATTATTGATGTCTAGTACCTCTTCTAATTTGGGTTGACCGTCATTAGTTTCCTGGTTGGATTTTTCCCTTGATTGGTCCCTCTTCTTCCGTAATTCCTTTATTTCTTGGGCATACCCTTCAATGATCCGGTCCAGTTGTTCTTGATAACCTTTCCTTTTCTTGGAATGCCTTATTCTCTCTTTGGAAATATTTGCTTTAAGTATTTTATTGGTTACCGTCTTCTTTGTTGTAGCACATTTCTTCTCTTCATCCATCTTCATGAAGCTCCTTCGATACTCCTTCCTATAGGTCCCTTCTTTACGGTTGATGACTGGGAAATAAACCATATTAACTAGACCACTTCGAGTCATTTCGATTAATTCTTTTGTTACCCTAGTCTTCTTTGGACGTAGTATTCTTCTTATCTTCGCCTCCTTGTCTTCCGTTTTCTTAATTATTTTGTTCCTTTCTTCATGAATTTTAATCTTCGAATTCACTTGTTCGGTAGTCGTATTTCTGGGTAATTCTTTTGTTTCCACTTGATCATTACACATGGGCAGATTATTTTGTTCTAAGTCTTCATTCTCGGCTAATAACTCTTCCGCTTCTTTAATTACCTGAGTGTTCTCTATACTTCCAGTATCGATCTCCTTGTCATGAATATCTTCCTGGTGTCTGTCAAGCTCCTTTTCAGATGATGATGTATTTGAGTCCCCTTCACTCTCGGTTTGTTTGACATCGTCTTCGGATGGCCTGCTTAATTCTTCTATGGTTTCATCATTGGGTACTTCTTCTATCGCTGGTTTGTCATCGTCCTTTCTTTCTTCATTATCCTCAGGCTCTGGACTCATTTGTTCCATGTTTTTGTCTTCGGATACCTTCCGTGCTTCTCTCCACTTCCGGTTATCCTCAAGTATTGACTCCATCATCATTATCATCCATTTTTCGAATTCTGTCTCTCCCACTGGTGTGCGAGGCATGGTAGTTCTTTTGTGTCTACCGGGCTGTTTATTAATATATAAAATATTTTTATTTAATATTTTTAAGCCACACTAGTTGGTGCGCCAATTTGTAACAAATTAAAAAGTCTCTCATTTAAAAGCCACACTGTTGGGTTCGTCAATTTGTAATATAATTCAAATGCTGGTCTATTTGTTTTAAATAAAATTCAATTACGTTTAAATTATTATTTAGGAATATATTAAAATTTGTAGTGGTTGAAAATAGAAGGTTACTAACTCTCAAAAGTGGTTCAAAATGTAACATTCGAGGTTACTCAAAGCGTGTTTACAATTGTAGAATTATAATTGTCTGAAAAGAATTCCCTTAGATAAAACAAATAAAATAGTGGTGTTAATATTACTTAAATACTAACTTTGCTTAAGTTTAAAAGTAAAGTATAATAGTTGGTCGCTCGATGATGATGATCGTCTTGTTGATACTAGCTGTGAAACTTCTCCTCCAGGTCGATAACAGTCTAAGTACGTTACGTCTAGTAATGTCTGGACAATTGAAATAATATAATCTACTTTCACGTACCTGGTCGTGTTTTCTAGAAGTTCAATAAGCTGTCAACACAGTTTACAAAAACCAACTCACTTTAGCTACAAGGTTAAGTTACCTTGTTTGATAGTGGGCGCCACACGGATTTATTTTGGGAAAATCCCGTGTAAAACCCATATATAGAATCAATTAATGATTCTATTGAAATTAAAATAATTGTTTATTACCTTTATGGCAATGCTATTCCAAGTACTCAATCACAACTGAAGGTTGTTTGAGTTTTCTGAATAAAATATTTAGTCACTTTTTTGAAATAAATTAAGTCGAGTTATTCTGTAATAATGGGTTTTCATTCATACCCTTTATAGAGAATTCAAAAAAATATAATTAAAAACATACAATGAGGTACAATTGTAAATAAGTTATTATATACCCTGTAAGGCTTGCTCAGAAGATAAGCAGTAAATCTGGCTAAGTCCAGATATTTCTTTTTACTTTAAACATTAATTTTAATTAAATCTCAGGTGTAAGTTCTTTGAGACACAAAAAAGAAAGTTTATGCCTACACAATAGCTAATGATTTTCTGATATAATATTGACTAGTACTGTTTTTAACGTTACTATTATAAAGTAAACAAGTGAAAATAACCTATTTGATAGGTTGTGCGTTCGTCACGCCTGATTTATGATTTACAAAGGTTATATTTTGGAGAACACTTATAACTAACATTCAGCTTAACTAATATTGACAAATTCATAAAATAAATTTAGACATGGTGTAACATAAAAAATGTTTCAGTGTTTTTGCGTCAGTACAGATCAGTGTATTAAAACGTACAGGTTATAGCGCTCGTAGAAAAAATGAAAAAAAATGATTACACTGTTACCTGGGATTTTAATCTTACGATTAAAATTTCAATTAACACTTCGATAATCGGATTATAATGATTATCGTTATTCACTACACACGCACTTGAACAGAGAATTTCGATCCGCTTCTAACTTACAGGATCATAAATAATACTATTTAATTCTTTCTGCTGTTCATTATTTTTTCCCGCACTAAAATGAAATAATACTGCACATAATCACAATGGTTCCTTGTAGAATAATTTGAAGTAGTTGTAGGTTGTTGTCGAACTGTTTCCTTTGATGTGTTCTGGCGATGACGCTATCAGTTATTAAAAATGTTGAGATGAGATCGGCGTACCGGTCACACCGAATGCCGTTAAGAAGTGTCTGCTGAAAATTCGTTCCGGCTCTTTTTATAGTCGATACCTTGATCGGCTCTAGGCAACAGTGTAATTACTAAGAAATTTTGTCATTGGCTTAGACAGGTGTGATGAATGTGACGTATGTTTTTTCCAACCGTCAAAACGGTTTTTATAACCGCCAAAAGCTAAAGTGATTGACAGCTACCGATGTTGTTGGTATTTACGACCAAATTTCTTAAACATATTTTGTAAATGATGCTAACGCCTTTCACGCACTTAATACAGTTGCGATTGGGGCTGTACCGCCATCAAATTAAAGAATATTTTGTCCTCTTTAATTTGATATAGTTTGATACCGAGTTAGTTTCACTTTTAGTGACATTGCTACATAAACAATGTTCAGGTACACTATTTCGCACTGTCGTCTGTTTACCAAAATCGGCAATTATACACTTTGACTAATATTGTTTGTGTCCTACATCGCGTTTTATCACTCGAACGTTTATGTGAGAACACTATTAATTCTGTACCGATGCTTAATTACTGTACATTATGAATAAACCTCAACTTTAGACATTGTAATGAACTGTTCCTACATACTATGATATTTCGTTTCACATTAATTTGCTCTATTCTACTAACTAACAATCGAATTATAAATCATATCATTTTAATAATGCTTATTGCTATGTTTTAGCATAACAATTGTTTTGTGTAGGTGACCTACATTTCTATTACTTCCTAATAATCATCTCATTAATGATTGTTTGGTCTAGGCCTTGTTAAGGCATACCGTTTATACTGGAATTCTGCCTTAAAAGCTTTTATTAGTTCACAATTCGGTAACTTCGCTGAGGTAGCTTATTGGTATAAGATTCCCTCTTACAAACGTGTTTATTTGTCATAAGTATAGTTGAGATTGAAATATAGCTTCATTTTCATTTTGTGGCCATTGCTAATTTTAGTTCTTGGCCTCAATAATTACTAGTCATAATTAATTTATTATCAGCCAAATGCTGATTCTGATCTCACATTATTCAGATTCTTATTTAATCATTTTTTAGTAACATATCATATTCTGTTTACATTATTCACTGACTCGCTTGACAGCTTAAAGTGAATTTAAACTTGTCCATCAGTTTGTGTCAGTTATAGTCTGGTTGTAGTGTCAAACAGTATTTGGGTTTACTGTTTCTTGTGGCACTTCTGCTTTTTTCTTCCTCCATGATTCCTCTCTTCTTGGTAATTCTTATCATTATATTCCCTATTTACATTATTGTTATGTACTCATTAAATCTGATAATATATGTTTAGGTTAGGTAACATTTTGTTATGTTACATATACTCCCCCCTCAAAATTGATAATTTGAGAAAAAATTTGATCTTTTGATAAAATTATCATTTCATGTCAGTTTTTACATATTACTACTGTTTTTTGTCTTGTACTCTTTACATTGATCTTTAACATACTATTAGTGTGTTACACTAGCTTGATTGCTGGTCTAGTGATATAATTCTTAGTTTACTAGTATTCTTTTCAATTTGCTTACATTTTAAGTCATCTAATTACAATAGGTCTTATTTCTTAAATTAACAATTTCCTGTCTTATCATATTACATTTTTCTTTCTTATCACTTATCTTTACCTTTGTGATTATTTCAATGGTTCTTATATTTTATACCTCATAGATTTTTTTTTCATAATATCCCTTGATACATTACAATATAACTCCCTAACTTTTGTAGTGGGTTCGGAATCAGAGTGGCTCACTGTGGCTTACATTGTCTGCCGTTCCTCAATACACATACTCAGATTCAGAGGCATACTCTTCTCTGTCTGAGAAAAAAATAAACATTGCACCTGGCAATAGTTGCACTATCACAACACATAAAATATAATACATATAATTCATTTTCAATAATATAATATCTTCAATATAATATTCAAGGTATCAGAGGTTTTCATTCATATCACATTTCCTTCTTTTATACTTTATAACATACTTTCTTTTCACAGGTAATTATTTCTTTTCAGACTTGACATTCTTGACTATGCTTTTTTATTAGCCGTATCGTTACTTTTTGTACTAGTTGACAATTGTTTTAGTTTACTGGAATATTCTTAAAATTACACACTTACATTGATGCTTATATAATTATGCGGTTGTCTTTCACATATAGAGTAGATAATATTTTATTTTCACAATAGTTTACAAATTTTTCTTTCTCTTTAGTAATTTATATTTATCCTGAATTATCAGGTTTTACAATATTCATATATAAAATGTTCTTGGTTAGATGTTCTCTGACATATTTTGCTACATACAATAAGTGATAATTACTACACAATGTGATAATACAATAACAATATTTTGATATCTAATTTTATAGACATTCTTGGGGTTACATGGTTCATTTAATAAACAATTAATTTTTTTTTCTCTCTCTACTTTCCATAATAATATCCTTCTTTCATATTACACTCTTTGTTATTCTTCTTCTCTACTCCTTCAAGTGATGGTGGTTCTCACTTATTCTGGATGATTTTATATAATATTTTAGTTTTATGAGAGGTACACAATAATCATTTGATAAGCATTTTTTTCTTCCCTTTTTTTTCTCTAAGTATAGCATAGCAATTTTAGTTATAAAAGAGTAGTAGCTCCTCTCTCAATTAATCTAACATAGGAGTATTTAAAGTAAGTTTATGTCATTATCCTAGGTATATTTTAGTTATATGCCACTTTTGGCTCTCTGTGATATAATAGGTGTCTTTTTTTTTCATTAAATTATTTAGTTTACTATACATATTTTTCTATCCTTCAGTGTGATAGATCTGGTTCTTTTTTAACAAGTAACGAATAGTTTGGCCTATATCTTAATCCTACACACTTTTTGTAACACAGTATGGTAAGTATGTTTGCTATAGACAATTAGTTACCTTCAATAATTTGGGCATAATACGTGATCCTTCTAATCACTAAATGAGTTCGTTTATAGTAATCATTTTTAAAACATATTTTTTCTTTTTACACGCTAAATGTTCTTGTGGTAAAGGTTGCCTACCACTATACTTTATCTGCTCTGAATAGTAATCACTTCTATGGTTTACATACATGGGGTTATTTCGTGCTTTTCCACTCTATTGCTAGTATTACATGTTCGGGATATCTGACATATGTTCAGTACTAGTGGTTTTGGAGATACCTTCCTATCAGGCGGTTCTTCCACTTTGCAGCTACCAGAAAGTCATCGGTTTCCCGTTTTCTCGTCTTCTTCTTCTCATCATTTTGAGTATCCATGTGCCCAGTGTACTCCTGGTCTTGGTTATTATTGATGTCTAGTACCTCTTCTAATTTGGGTTGACCGTCATTAGTTTCCTGGTTGGATTTTTCCCTTGATTGGTCCCTCTTCTTCCGTAATTCCTTTATTTCTTGGGCATACCCTTCAATGATCCGGTCCAGTTGTTCTTGATAACCTTTCCTTTTCTTGGAATGCCTTATTCTCTCTTTGGAAATATTTGCTTTAAGTATTTTATTGGTTACCGTCTTCTTTGTTGTAGCACATTTCTTCTCTTCATCCATCTTCATGAAGCTCCTTCGATACTCCTTCCTATAGGTCCCTTCTTTACGGTTGATGACTGGGAAATAAACCATATTAACTAGACCACTTCGAGTCATTTCGATTAATTCTTTTGTTACCCTAGTCTTCTTTGGACGTAGTATTCTTCTTATCTTCGCCTCCTTGTCTTCCGTTTTCTTAATTATTTTGTTCCTTTCTTCATGAATTTTAATCTTCGAATTCACTTGTTCGGTAGTCGTATTTCTGGGTAATTCTTTTGTTTCCACTTGATCATTACACATGGGCAGATTATTTTGTTCTAAGTCTTCATTCTCGGCTAATAACTCTTCCGCTTCTTTAATTACCTGAGTGTTCTCTATACTTCCAGTATCGATCTCCTTGTCATGAATATCTTCCTGGTGTCTGTCAAGCTCCTTTTCAGATGATGATGTATTTGAGTCCCCTTCACTCTCGGTTTGTTTGACATCGTCTTCGGATGGCCTGCTTAATTCTTCTATGGTTTCATCATTGGGTACTTCTTCTATCGCTGGTTTGTCATCGTCCTTTCTTTCTTCATTATCCTCAGGCTCTGGACTCATTTGTTCCATGTTTTTGTCTTCGGATACCTTCCGTGCTTCTCTCCACTTCCGGTTATCCTCAAGTATTGACTCCATCATCATTATCATCCATTTTTCGAATTCTGTCTCTCCCACTGGTGTGCGAGGCATGGTAGTTCTTTTGTGTCTACCGGGCTGTTTATTAATATATAAAATATTTTTATTTAATATTTTTAAGCCACACTAGTTGGTGCGCCAATTTGTAACAAATTAAAAAGTCTCTCATTTAAAAGCCACACTGTTGGGTTCGTCAATTTGTAATATAATTCAAATGCTGGTCTATTTGTTTTAAATAAAATTCAATTACGTTTAAATTATTATTTAGGAATATATTAAAATTTGTAGTGGTTGAAAATAGAAGGTTACTAACTCTCAAAAGTGGTTCAAAATGTAACATTCGAGGTTACTCAAAGCGTGTTTACAATTGTAGAATTATAATTGTCTGAAAAGAATTCCCTTAGATAAAACAAATAAAATAGTGGTGTTAATATTACTTAAATACTAACTTTGCTTAAGTTTAAAAGTAAAGTATAATAGTTGGTCGCTCGATGATGATGATCGTCTTGTTGATACTAGCTGTGAAACTTCTCCTCCAGGTCGATAACAGTCTAAGTACGTTACGTCTAGTAATGTCTGGACAATTGAAATAATATAATCTACTTTCACGTACCTGGTCGTGTTTTCTAGAAGTTCAATAAGCTGTCAACACAGTTTACAAAAACCAACTCACTTTAGCTACAAGGTTAAGTTACCTTGTTTGATAGTGGGCGCCACACGGATTTATTTTGGGAAAATCCCGTGTAAAACCCATATATAGAATCAATTAATGATTCTATTGAAATTAAAATAATTGTTTATTACCTTTATGGCAATGCTATTCCAAGTACTCAATCACAACTGAAGGTTGTTTGAGTTTTCTGAATAAAATATTTAGTCACTTTTTTGAAATAAATTAAGTCGAGTTATTCTGTAATAATGGGTTTTCATTCATACCCTTTATAGAGAATTCAAACAAATATAATTAAAAACATACAATGAGGTACAATTGTAAATAAGTTATTATATACCCTGTAAGGCTTGCTCAGAAGATAAGCAGTAAATCTGGCTAAGTCCAGATATTTCTTTTTACTTTAAACATTAATTTTAATTAAATCTCAGGTGTAAGTTCTTTGAGACACAAAAAAGAAAGTTTATGCCTACACAATAGCTAATGATTTTCTGATATAATATTGACTAGTACTGTTTTTAACGTTACTATTATAAAGTAAACAAGTGAAAATAACCTATTTGATAGGTTGTGCGTTCGTCACGCCTGATTTATGATTTACAAAGGTTATATTTTGGAGAACACTTATAACTAACATTCAGCTTAACTAATATTGACAAATTCATAAAATAAATTTAGACATGGTGTAACATAAAAAATGTTTCAGTGTTTTTGCGTCAGTACAGATCAGTGTATTAAAACGTACAGGTTATAGCGCTCGTAGAAAAAATGAAAAAAAATGATTACACTGTTACCTGGGATTTTAATCTTACGATTAAAATTTCAATTAACACTTCGATAATCGGATTATAATGATTATCGTTATTCACTACACACGCACTTGAACAGAGAATTTCGATCCGCTTCTAACTTACAGGATCATAAATAATACTATTTAATTCTTTCTGCTGTTCATTATTTTTTCCCGCACTAAAATGAAATAATACTGCACATAATCACAATGGTTCCTTGTAGAATAATTTGAAGTAGTTGTAGGTTGTTGTCGAACTGTTTCCTTTGATGTGTTCTGGCGATGACGCTATCAGTTATTAAAAATGTTGAGATGAGATCGGCGTACCGGTCACATCGAATGCCGTTAAGAAGTGTCTGCTGAAAATTCGTTCCGGCTCTTTTTATAGTCGATACCTTGATCGGCTCTAGGCAACAGTGTAATTACTAAGAAATTTTGTCATTGGCTTAGACAGGTGTGATGAATGTGACGTATGTTTTTTCCAACCGTCAAAACGGTTTTTATAACCGCCAAAAGCTAAAGTGATTGACAGCTACCGATGTTGTTGGTATTTACGACCAAATTTCTTAAACATATTTTGTAAATGATGCTAACGCCTTTCACGCACTTAATACAGTTGCGATTGGGGCTGTACCGCCATCAAATTAAAGAATATTTTGTCCTCTTTAATTTGATATAGTTTGATACCGAGTTAGTTTCACTTTTAGTGACATTGCTACATAAACAATGTTCAGGTACACTATTTCGCACTGTCGTCTGTTTACCAAAATCGGCAATTATACACTTTGACTAATATTGTTTGTGTCCTACATCGCGTTTTATCACTCGAACGTTTATGTGAGAACACTATTAATTCTGTACCGATGCTTAATTACTGTACATTATGAATAAACCTTAACTTTAGACATTGTAATGAACTGTTCCTACATACTATGATATTTCGTTTCACATTAATTTGCTCTATTCTACTAACTAACAATCGAATTATAAATCATATCATTTTAATAATGCTTATTGCTATGTTTTAGCATAACAATTGTTTTGTGTAGGTGACCTACATTTCTATTACTTCCTAATAATCATCTCATTAATGATTGTTTGGTCTAGGCCTTGTTAAGGCATACCGTTTATACTGGAATTCTGCCTTAAAAGCTTTTATTAGTTCACAATTCGGTAACTTCGCTGAGATAGCTTATTGGTATAAGATTCCCTCTTACAAACGTGTTTATTTGTCATAAGTATAGTTGAGATTGAAATATAGCTTCATTTTCATTTTGTGGCCATTGCTAATTTTAGTTCTTGGCCTCAATAATTACTAGTCATAATTAATTTATTATCAGCCAAATGCTTATTCTGATCTCACATTATTCAGATTCTTATTTAATCATTTTTTAGTAACATATCATATTCTGTTTACATTATTCACTGACTCGCTTGACAGCTTGAAGTGAATTTAAACTTGTCCATCAGTTTGTGTCAGTTATAGTCTGGTTCTAGTGTCAAACAGTATTTGGGTTTACTGTTTCTTGTGGCACTTCTGCTTTTTTCTTCCTCCATGATTTCTCTCTTCTTGGTAATTCTTGTCATTATATTCCCTATTTACATTATTGTTATGTACTCATTAAATCTGATAGTATATGTTTAGGTTAGGTAACATTTTGTTATGTTACAATATATAAATCAAATAAGATAACAATTCATATTCTAATTATTGATGCGTTCATTAATCCCAGATAGTTTTTTGTTAATATATTCATTAATTACGTTTTTAATTCTAATTTATACTCATTGCGTTTATTAGTAATTTCACAGGGGTGAATTCTTTGAAAGAATCAGGTCAGTAGAAGTAGCTAAATAGTAATGATTAAAATAATGGTTACTTGATTTATGAAATATCCATTAGTATTTGGTGACGTCCAGTCTCAGTGATGAGGTGACATGAAGACACATCTCGTTGAATGCCGCTGATATCACAAACACCTGCACACACTCCCGATCACTCGCGTTGACGAGATTTATGTGAATAATTAATGTTTAGTGTTCAATCAAATACTTCATCTTACGATGTGTGTTGTGTGTTCATTTTAACGTTACTGTACATGTCTAGTTGCACTTATATCACTGTTTTATCAAATATACGTGTGATTGATTAATTAGTTTAATGTTTCATGTTCTTAAGGTTTTAATGAGATGTAGTAACACTGAATAAGATTAAGTTCAACTGTTTTGTATAGTACGTATGTGGTGATATTTGTTCGTGTAACGATCTGATTGTTCGCTTTGAATAATTATTACCTAAGTCCGTTACATCGCACTTCGAAATTCACTATTAAAAGTTTACTAAGTCTGACTATCGTGACATGATGATTTCACTAAGTCTGCTAACTTACGAGTTGATGTATTAACTCCCGAACTTGAGTTATCTCTCCGAACAATTAAATATACTCTTGAGAACTTAGAGTAAAACTGACTCCAAACAATTGAAATGAACTGTTTGAAAAATTGAGATATACTGGCTTCGTCCCCGTCTTGGACATATAGTTTTATTAAATCGTCCCTACTCAAAATTTTGTCCCTGGCGCTGTTTACGCCTTCTTTACTCGTGATTGGTCAGTTTTGAGTTTTCTTGGAATAGTTTGTCCCACTATGTTAAGACCCTCCGCCATCGTTCTTCTGATAGGTTCTTTGTTTTTGTTGCTATGGAAACAGTCCTCTCCATAAGTGTTTTCCGTGGCTCTGGGCTTCTGATAGGTTCTCAGACATCCCCCGATTTTGCTCTGTCGAACGTTGACCCTTTTCGTAGAAACTTTAGCTATTATACGCTTGTCTATCAACCCATTGTCTGAAGTAAACTCAGTGTTTTTCTGGATTGCCTTTTATCTGTACTTTCGGTTCTCCCGAAGTATTGTTCTGTGTTATACCCCTTTTTTGTAGCTATTAATAATTTTGGACAACTGCTGGCTGGTGAAGTCACCCCAACTTTCCACTCGTAAATTCCGTCTGACACTTAGACGATATCTCCAGCTGCGTAACATGACTTGAGTTTTTGTCTGATCTCTGCTTTAGTATTGTTTCTTAAGGTGCAGTGCATCCGTTCCTTTGTAACATACAGTTTTCCCCTTTCTGTAGTCCATCGTATATTGACGTAACTTGGTCGAACATGTGCCACATTTCTCAGTACAAGTGTGAATGTCCTCTCCTACATTGTTACAGCTGTAGTGAGCAATAATTCTGAACTAAACTTTCCCTGTCATCATGTACAACCAATTTCTATAGCCGAGTCGAACTTAACGTCTTTCTATTGTCTAGTTAGCGGCGCTGCTCTGACATCTTCTCATTACGTTTTATTTATTGCGTCAACTGTAAGTCGTTGACACCGCTTCGTGTGAACGCACTCCGTCGAGGAGAAAATTTAAAAAATTTTAAATTTTTGCTCGTTACAACATTTAGGAAAATTTACAAACATACAAACATAAAACACAAAACAAACTAATACCTGAACAAATACAAATCAATACAAAACATGACACAATATTCAAAGCACTCACAATCGAAAATACACAAAATACTAATACATATACCACAGTCACACAAAATAATACCACTTTAAAATACCAGAGACCAACAAGAAACCTTAATAGCATCCAGCCAACACACAAATACTTCACCAGACGCAAGATCACGAAGGCTGAGAATGAGAACACAGGAGTTCTCAAAACATGTTCCAAATAAGGAAAAATAACATCTTGAGGTAAAATAAATATAAATTTTAAATATTTTATATATATCAAGAAACGAACTGTAGCAGAAAGTGATTGAAGAAAAATAATATTGTAATAAAATGAAATATTTTTACTTATGCAAGGAAAGTCAACTTAGCATATTTTAAAGAAAAAAATTCAGCGTATTCTTGTATGAAGAAGTAATTTTCTTAAAAATCTTGGTAATTTCCATAAGTAACCTTTTACATCTTTCTATATGTATTTCTTTGTTTTAAGTAATCTTAAGGATAAAAGGTCCTACTAGCTTTGAAGTTATTGGTAAGGTTTGAACACTTTAATAGATCCTGATATAACTTCATAAAAACATTTATACGGTATATTAGCATATGTGGTATGTTCAGTAAGGAATTAAATAGAGCTAGTAAATATATTGTTACAAAGATCACTTGGATTGTGGGTTTAATAAATAGAATACATTATTGAATGCTAGGAGAACTAATACTTATAGTTCTTATTAACAGTACACTGTGTAAGGTCCCCGAAGACTTATGCTGCCTTTGTTATTCTGTATGTAATTCTGAGTTTGTTTGTTGTTAAGCGCCTCACGTTGTATGCAGCAATTTGTAACGTATTACTTTTTTTGTGTTGGTTAGCCCCAAGTTGTTGGTGCCAATTTGCAACGTTCAATAAGACTCGTGTTATTGGTTATTAGAATACATTGTTTTTTAACATGCCCCACGTGGTTGGGCGGCAATTCTGCAATGTTACGTACCCTTTCAATACGTAAGAGTGTGTTTGTTAGGTCGATTTACAAAGTTGAATTTAGTTGAATTATTTTTATTAATAAAATGGGCGCCAAGGTAAAATAAACTATATTTTACCAATTTGATGTCAATAAAATATCTTAAGTGGTGGAAATCAATCGATAACCCCATATAAATAGGTGATGGGGGTATTCGGTTCTCAGGTAACAATATAATCTTTCATCAGAGAGAAAAAACTTTTGTTTATTTTACTGGAATGGTTTCATTTTGTATTTTAATTCCCTTCACTATTTAATTCAGGTGAATAATAAGTAAATCCAA
This sequence comes from Magicicada septendecula, assembly GCA_034769895.1. Taxonomy (NCBI): domain Eukaryota; kingdom Metazoa; phylum Arthropoda; class Insecta; order Hemiptera; family Cicadidae; genus Magicicada; species Magicicada septendecula. Next base: position 715,363,210 of record CM068367.1, on the reverse strand, counting down.
AATTTAAGTCCTACCAACTTAATCCTTTAGGTGGCTTGAAAAATCATTGGGCATAAATTAAACAAAGTTTATGTTAGTTAAAATAACGATAAAGACTCTTTGAACTCCATTCATCTTCTTTATTTTGTTCCTTCAATACATTCTTTCACTTGGTAAATTCAGTAAATAACCCTGTATTCTTTATCTTATTGTCCAGGCTATAAAATGTTTTTTTGCTCAGGGGTTGGCACAAGTGCTATGTCTCAGGGCATAGTTGCAGTTTGGTTATAAAATTATTAAATTTGTGGAGTTCTTTTGACTACAATTACTGATAAACGAAAATGACTAAGAAGTACAAAGCATTACAATGATTTGATTATAATAAAAACTTAATTCTAAAGTAACGAACAGTTGTACATTGGACCACGTCCGAGGCTGAGGTTAACCAAAGTATGCTTATTGATTCAGTCTTAAACATGAAATACTATTAAAAAATATAAAAATACAAAATAATTATAATAGTGACATTGTTTTTATACCGTAATGGTATATTAGTTAGTTCACCAGGGTATATAACAGTTACGGTGTTATCATGATTCTTAAATATTAAGCATTGTTATAAATTTTTATAATGCACATTATACTACCTTTTCTTTATTCACCCTTTACACTACACTGTTATTAGTAATTCACTCTATTGACTTTGAATTATTAAAATAATTCATTACACGTGTTTGTCACTGATAGGCTAACTCTCCGATTTCAGGTTATGTAACTCTTTGTTTACACTCGTATAACCTAACAATGGTTTGAGGTTAGAAATGCACTTTGGGAATGAGATTAATTATATTTTAATCGTTACTCAGGAGGTGTTCTTGACTATCTCGATGCCGGCGAAAGACTGATGTGGTGACAGTGCATTATGGGTGAAATTACCTGGCAGGTGAAGGCTTCTGATTGGCTGAACGATGAAATATTTTCGTTTTTTAGCACAAAATTCCGTTTTCAGATTGACACTCTTCAACAGACACCGAGCTAAGCGTCCCTTTTTGGACCATATATTAAAAAACCTTAAAACTAACATATCTTCCCTATGCTAGGTCTAATCACAAAGATATTAGCACCATTGAATTGCATTTTTCTTTCTTAATGTTTTGAGATCTCATTTGATATAGTTTTATGCAGTAATTTACAATTAGTGTTTTTAAATGTTGACCTAGATTAACAAATTCTTAAATATTATAATTTTTACTATTAAATTAATTTTCTAAGTTGTACTTATGATTGCACGTTAATAACAAGTACTTTACTAATACAGTAGAGTCTCGATTAACCGAGCTTCAATTAACCGAGGTTCCGTATTATCCGAGCCTAAACCAGAAAAAATTAAAATAAGAATTTGCCGACCTACTTCAATTGGCACCTGACTGTACGCGAGTTCCTTGACTGCGTGAGTCACACCCCCTCCCTTCAGCTCCCCACTTCTACCCGCTTTTGTTTGATCCCTTTCAGTTGTCTGTCAAGTGTCAACCAGAGTGAGTGAAGGGTTCATCTGTTCAGTGATTGTTAAAAGTACAGTAATGAGTGCGAAAAGGAAACGCGTTGTTCTTTCTCTGGAAGATAAGCTTAATGCTATTAAACGTTTGGATCGGGGTGAAACCTTAAAAAAAGTGGTAAAAGTGATTTGGGTGTTGGTGAAGTGACTGTAGGCAACTCGAGGAGGAAAAGGGCACAGATTGAAGAGTGGGTGACTCAGTGCGCTCAATCAATGGGAGATAAAAACATCGTAAAAAATAGGAAAACAATGAAAAATAGTGATTATGAACAAACATCGGAGGCGTTGTTTTTATGGTTCCAGCAGATGAGAGATAAGGGTAGTCTGTTATCTGGTCCGATGTTACAAGCCAAAGCCTTAGAGTTTTTTAAGCGTTTTCAAGAGGAGAAGAAGAATTTACTGCTAGCATATAGGTTGGCTAGATCGCTGGAAGATGTGGTATGGCGTAAGGCAGTTAAAAATTTCAGGCGAGATTTTGTCGGCCGATTCAAGTGCAGTTGATTCTTTCGTAAGTAAATTGGATGGAATAGTTAACCAAATTAAGACCGCAGCAAATTTACAATTGTAATGAAACGGGACTCAATTTCAAAATGTTACCGAGCAAGACTAGCAGCTAAGCAGGAACAATCAGCTCCTGGTTACAAAAGAAGCACGGAGAGAGTTACAGTTATAGTGTGTGCTAATTAGTGTGGCAATCACAAACTTAAATTTTTATTGATAGGCAAGGCCAAAAAACCCAGGGCTTTCAAAAATGTGAACATGGATAATCTTCCGGTAAAGTACACAAACCAAAAAAACGCTTGGATGGAATCTTCAATCTTTAAAACGTGGTTTTTGAGAAGTTTGTGCCAAGTGTAAAAAAAATCTGTGATGAAAAAAATCTTCCACATAAAGCTCTTCTCCTTCTGGACAATGCGCCCACTCACCCAGATGAATGTGAATTGGTTAGTGGTGATATAAGAGCCCTTTTCTTGCCCCCTAACGTTACCTCTTTAATTCAACCCCTTGACCAAGAGGTCTTAGAAAATCTAAAGTGCCATTACCGGTAAAGACTGTTGAAACATTTGCTTGAGGACCTAGAAAATGATCTAACCGTTGTCGAAAGCCTAAAGAAAATTAACCTCAAAGATGTCATTTACTGGTTGGGCGAGTCATGGAGTGACGTGAAAGAATCTACACTGAAGAAAAGCTGGAAAAACATCACCCCGAAAAATGATACCACTGTGCCAACTGAAAACCAAGACGATTCAGATGACGAAGATGATTTGCCCCTAAGCCACCTTTTAAATATGCTTCCAGTTACAGAAACAGTCACAGAGAAAGATGTAAACGATTGGATGAACGACGACGAGCAATGTGAACTTTCTGACGAGGCTATTGCCAGTGTAGTGTCACAAAATAAAAACAGTGACGACGAAGATGATGACACATCAACCGAGGGAGGCCTGGAAAGCAGAATCAGTCACACTGAGGGTTTGTGGGCTATCGAGAAGGCACTACTCTACATAGAACAACAAGATGACACGTCACCAGCTGACATCATTATGTTGCGGCGTCTGCGCAGTATAGCGTCCAAGAAGTGAGGCAGTGCAATGAAACGGAAGACTGTTAAAGACTTTTTTCAAAATGTGTAAATCAATGATTTTCAAGTGTGTTTAAGGTATGTACTCTAATGTAAATAATGTTTAGTATGTGTTAGTCCTTTCATCGTACAGTACAGTAATACAACTACTATTTTTGTAATTTGATCTAATTTTTCTTGTAAAATAAACTGGAGTACTCTGTCAAGAAATAACTGTTTGCAGTACTTTTTTAAACGTCCTGTTAGCCCTAACACGATTAAAACAACAAAGAGTTTGTTGTCTCCTATTGCTACTAAAGTAATTATTTTATGTATCTCAAAGTAGACAACCTGTTTTCTTATTCTATCCGTGTTATCCAAGATTTTGCTTATCCGAGGTTGCCGCGGTCCACATTAACTTGGTTAATCGAGACTCTACTGTAATAAAACAATTTTGTACATTAAACTTTGATAAAAGCCTTGATGTATACTTTAGGCCTACTAAGATCTTGTGATTTTGAGATAATAATTTGTTCATTACTATAAAATTACATAACTTTAATACAGTTAAACGTCTCTATTATTTTCCTTATCATCTATTTCAACTATTGTGATAGGTCTGAAGAACTAATAGATATGGTATGCCTTGTAAGGTCTCTAATTTACTTAACATGTCATGTGAAAAAACTATAGGCTTGTTGCCTAGATCCATTCTTTGTTATTTTTACATAATTACTTGTCTCTTTCAAGATTTTATGTCACTAGTACTTTGCTCCAGTAATCTTCTTATTCACCTAACGAACAGTCTCTTTATTACTATTTTTATACACTTATTGTTTATGTTATTTACTAGGTAGATGTAAGTTTGGGTATTACATGAATCTTGCAATAACTATTAGTTTGTCTTGTCCATTTCAAGTCCTTAATAGTTATTTCCTTTTTACAATATTACCTAGTCAGTTTGACTGTCACTTTTTAAACATTAAATTTGTTACATTATAGTCTTAGGTACATGTTTATTCTTTGGAAAACAATTGTTATAGTTCTTTGCCTACCCAACATTGTAACATGTTTATTCTAACATTAGACTTTTATTATGCATTTATTTTACAATAATCTCAATCTCATTTGTCTATGGGTGTTATTATTCACAAACAGAGCTAACTAATTAGTCTAGTTTTACTGTTTCTTTATCTCACACATCATATTTTACAGTTGGAATTAGGTTAGGTTGCCATTTTCTTTTGCATACTAGGTTTTGTCGTATTTTATATATTATTACTCCTGCAGTTTATGGATTTACTAACATTTAGTTTACAATAAATGTATTAATCTTGATTTGATCATATTTAATTTTACAATGGAAGTTAACTTTAATGGTTGTTGCTTATTTCTCATGACACTTTTATTACTTGTATGTTTATTGTTTTGTACTTCATTTATTTATGGGACAATCTTTTATGTTATATGAAATGACACGTTACAACTTTTATTATAATAGTTATCTCTACAATTATCTAGTAGCATTTATATAGAAACAGCAATAAAAGTGCCAGAATTAAATAATTATAATTAAACAAAGCTCAATTAAAAACACAGAAGCACTTCTATCAAACAAATAGCATACTGATATGAACGTAGAACTCCTACCAAACTCATGTGACTAAAGCTGTCCAGCGTTGATCTTGGGCAGGTCACTTGTGTGGCGTAATTCTGATTAGAAAATGCCAGATATCGAGGGTATAATTGGGCAGTATCAGAGAAGGTGTAGGGGCAGCTAGCATCTCCCAGACCATTCTGAATTGCATCATTTATTTCATTTTCTGGTATTTGACATGCAAATCATAGGCTCTACACATGCTACCTAATGAAAACAGCATTACATTATTTTTAGATAACAGTTTAATAAGGTATACAGGAAATAGAAACACAAAATAGTTAATAGAAAAGTATAAAAATCTATCACCTAGAATGATTCAGATAATTTCAGTGGAATTTTTGTTATTCCGTAGAATTGTATTTGTCACTAGAATTCTTGTCCCCCCCTCCCCATAGTGTTATATAAAGCAGTGCGATTGTCTTGAAATGTTATTTCATTGGTTGTAAGGATATCTGACATTATGATGTATGTTTCATAAGTACAAATAATTCCCTTTGTATCCATATCACTATCATCCAATAACAATTTGAATACAGTAAAGCCCTGATTATCCGCGGAATTGGGTGGCAAGGGCACCGCAGATAGTGAAAATCGTGGATAACCCGAAAAAAGACTAAAAATGAGGTGTAAACACGAAAAAAAATATTTCAGCATAAAAACTGTTTTATTGTACAAAAAACATAATATGTAAAACTTTTAACATATGTACAGTACAGCAGAAACCTTTGCTCTACATCTAAATCACTAAAATAAAGAATAGTAAACAAAAAACAATACTGTACTGTTAACAAAAAGTGTTCAGTTACGCCTTTTTAAAAAAATCAGTCACTCGTTTTTGCTTCTTGCTTTGGAAGCACCTTTTCTTTATTCTAGATTGTACTTTCCTTAACATGAGTTTTTCTGCCAGATGTGCGTCGTCGTCTTGTTCCTCTAAATATTGAAGCAATCCATCTACGTGCTGCAAAGCAGTTTCGTGTGTCATCCGCGCAGGCGCCTCATCTTTTTCACTTTCACTTTGTTCTTCTTCGTTCTCGTTCACTCCCCATTGCTTTGTTCGTTATCTCTACGTCAGTCAGTCGTTCAAACCCTGGCTCACTTGCGTCGCATTCCAGCCACTCTTCTATGTTCTCTTCGTCGACATTCTCACCTCCCGGAATGGATGTCACTAGGTCAACAAGTGTAGCGGTCGGCATGACTTCATTCTCTTCTTCACAAATGTTTTGGTTGACATTTGTTTCGATACTCGGAAAGAGTTTTCTCCATGATTTAACAAGGGTTGAGGGTTTGATGTAATCCCATGCAGACGCAATATCGTAAATGCTATCCAAAATTATATAAATCTTCCAAAATTCTTTGAGATCGCAGCCTTCTTCGATTTTTGACAGTAACAACTTTTGTTCTGTCTGTTCTTTTCATGGTTGCAATGACTCCCTGGTCCATAGGTTGTATCAGCGCAGTAACATTTGGGGGCTAAAACTTTGCGAAGATTTGCTTGTCAGAAGATTTAAGCACACATGTAGCTGGGTGTGAAGGCGCGTTGTCAATTAACAAAACAGCCTTCTTTGGCAAATTTTTTGAGTCAAGATGTTTACGTACTTGAGGCACAAAAATGTTTTCAAACCATTCTTGAAAAATCTGCTGGTTCATCCAACCTTTTTTTTGGTTGAAATAATCAACTGGTAAATTTTCTGCTCTTGTCACCTTAAAAGACCTCGGTTTCTTAGATTTACCGATTACAAGAAGCCTAAGTTTATGACTACCCGCAGCGTTGCTACATGGCAAGATTGTAATTCTTTCCTTGCTACTTTTGTGACCTGCCGCTTGATGTTCACTTTCAAATGCTAAAGTATGAGTGGGAAGACACTTCCAAAAAAGCCCTGATTCATCAGCGTTATAAATTTGTTCATACGACAGATCTTCAGACAACACAAACTCTTCAAAATCACGTTGAAAATCATCAGCTGCTTGTTGATCACCACTCAGCTTCTCTCCGTGTAGACCAGTCTCTCTAATTCCATGACGTTTCTTAAAACGATGTAACCAACCGGACGACGCATCAAAATTTCCTTCCAGGCCTAACAAATCAAAAAAGATTTTTGCTTTAGCTGCAATGGTAGGACCAGACACGGGGGTGCCCTCACTTCGCACCTGAGCTAACCATTCCGCTAATGCCGAGTCAAGTTCATTATAGGTGGATTTCTTCATTGTTTTTCGTTTTTCCATCCCAGAAGCACTGTCCGACACTGATGCAAAGGCTAACAGTTTTTGCTTTAAAACGTCTCGCACTGATGTTTCACCGATCCCGTAATTCAAACACATCTGCTTCCTTGAAGCGCCATTTTCTATTTTAGAAATCATTTCAAGTTTTTGTGCAATCGTTAACACAACCTTCTTTCGTTTTTCAGCCATTATTAATTTCAGGAACTAACGAACTGATCACGACTGATCACTAAGCACGCTTACTGGCAACTGACACCACTGGCAGACCTAGAGAATATGTACGTAGAGGGGGAAGGTTAGTGAACTTGACCAAAACAAAAGAGCAAGAGCCAAAACAAAATTCCGAGAAGGCCTATAGGATTACGATGCACAATAAACCTGTCAGAAATTTTCGACCTTCGCACTGTAGGGCCTATTGTATTTTCCCTGTTGTTGGCTTGGATTAAAATTGGTTCTTTTGAGGTTCGTAATTAAAAAAATTTTTCGCGGCACTCGCGGATAATCTGCACCGCGGATAATCGGGGCTTTACTGTATGTATCATCCTGTACAATTTAAATATGAGGATCTTATTAAATAACTAAGACTTATTTCAGGGCTTAGTTATGTGGTAGATTTCATATGATTTTAAGAAATGACAGAAAACTGATTTTGTGTTTGTTTTGATAATAATGTGAATACTACTTCAGAGTCAGTAGTATTCAGTTGCTGAAAAATCTAGACAGCATATTTTTTTAAGTGTGGAATGAGAGTTGGCTCTCAAAGTGAATTTACTGATACTATAGAGAAATAGCATAGCTAAGTAAATATAAATGCTTTAGGCGAACTTTTTATATCTATTATTGGAAATCTGTAGGATATGTTACATGATGTGGTGATGAATAACTGGAGAAATCAGATTGCTGTAACAAGTCATTAACATCACTTTTTATTTGTTAACATTACTTCTATCTCAAGTGTACTGTTCAGTTATGAGTTTTCAAATAATTGTAAATGGTCATGCATTATGTTCAGTAGGGATAATATGAATGTGTTGGAAAACTCATTTTTTATAGAGCTTAGCTACATTTAAGCTATATTGGTATACAAAACATTCTTGTGTGAGATTACTAACTTTGTTACCAGTTGTATTTACAGGTATTTAGAAAATTATAACCTTTTCAATTTTCTGTTTGCAGTAAAAATTTGTCTTTGCAGAATGGTGCTTTCATGTAGTGAACTTTTATGTTGTGTTATTTCATTCTTCTCCATTCATGCAAAACGTGTGTGAAGCTGATATTGGCCCACTTCAGTTACTACCAAACTTCACTTACAGTTCTTTGTTTACATGGTTGATAATAATTTGTGTTATTTTACAAAAAATGCTACCTTAGCACCATTACATGTATAATGTAAATTATCTGATTTTGTATATCAGATAAATAACATTTTGTATTAAATTTTAGTTTGTAATAGGATATTGATTCAGAAGACTTGATGCTTGAAAAGTACCCTGACAATTAAGTTTTGTAATACAAATACATGGTTTTCTTGTATACAGTTTGCATATATTGTCTAGTAATTTGTTTATATTATTTTGATCATTTTTATCCTGTTGAAGGGTATAGGCAACTCATGGGACATTTGCAATCCATGATACTTCAAAGTTATTTATAACCTCCATTTAACATGCTTTGGGATTTCATTTTGTCCAAGAATATACTTCTCATTATACTGCATACTATTCCAGCTTTTAACACCCTTTCTTTCCTGTACATTCTTTATCCAACGTACCTTTCTCTGTTGTTTCCAATAATATTTAAGCCTTTTTACCAATACAGTTCTCTATTTCAGTGTTAACATATATTATTTTCATCTGATATTATGGGTTTGTTCTCTGTATTGATTTTTATGTTCATTATATGAAAAACTGACTTTATAACATTAAGATTGAATTGCAAACCCTTGTATGTTTCTATCATGGCATCAAAAAATACTAAGCTAACAATCCGTACTTAATTTTATATTTCAAAGTAGTGCTCTGATGTCCATTATGAATACTACTGGTATTCATAAATTGTTAATCCATCTTTCAAGTAGTTACAGTTTATATTTACAAATATATTTGGAGTAAATTATACATTTTTTTATTAAGTTGGTATTTATTTAATATACACAGTTGGCATATAAGAGCATTTGAATGTGTACTTCAAAAAAATAGAAGCAAATAGGCATGACTTCATGTTTCAGATGGTTTTGATGCATTCCGTTCCACATATCCTGAGTGGTGTGATTCATGTAATGAAGTTCTGATAGGACCAGGCAGTGGACTTAACAATGATCAGTCAAGTGTGGCAATGCCTCTAATGGGCCTAAGATCCCTTCGGATATCAGCTTGGAGACCTGGTGCACGAGGTCATAGTGGTAATGGTACTGGAGAATCTTCAGATTCATCTGAGGAGAGGTGTGATTCTTCACTTGGTCTAGAAGAAGATCGAGAATTCCCTGTTGAAATTTTACCGTACCTTTTTCTTGGCAATGCAGCAAATTCAGAAGACTTAGAGTCCTTAAGTAAACATGGAATTAAGGTAAACATTCACTAATTTTATTAGGTCATTGTAAAGTGCATAATTCAGACATAATAAGTGATAAAATGTGATGTACAGATAATGTGCACATACTTTAAACCTGCATAAATAAAAGTTATGTAATGGTTAATATTAGATACCAGATCTTAGTTAATTTTTAAAATGTTGGTAAAGATTGTGACCAGTGTAAGCCAACTAAATCAAACTTGACTTTTAACACTTGAGATTTTGGTAATAATTTTAAAGACTTCTTTTTATAATTAAAGATACTACTCACTCAACAATTTTGAATCTGAACTACCTTTTCAGTTCTCTGCTATAAATTGCGTCTTGAATTTATCCAAAAAGTATTATTCCCAAGTATGGGCAGCTGCCAGTTTCAGTGTTTTATATATAAAAAAAAATATATTAAAATCATATTGTTACTTTGGAGGTGATTGTAAAAGATTGTAAAAATGATGTTAATTTGAATTCTCAGAGCATAATTAGTCAAACAAGCCTAGGGTTGATGATCAAACGCTTGAAATTACTGGATGGAGAAATAAATTTTGCAATATTTTTGAAGCCCAGGTAGGATTTTTATAATCGTAGTAAACTTTGTAGAATGAAGATGCATAACCTTCTTATGTGAATATAATTCATGACATGTTGTACTACATTCTATATAATAAAGTACATGTCTGTTTTTTAAAAAGCAGTAAAGTACGTGTTCTGTCACACCACTAATGTACTGTGACCCAGTTTAATATAAACCATGTCATATGGTATTAGGTTTAACTTAATTATTTAAAAGAATATCCTTTGGTACTGTGTTGTTAAAATTCATACTTTATTTTGTATATTTTATTTTAAAGTTTAATGATTTATACTTACATCAAAAAGTTAATAAAGAGAAACTGTGTTTCAGTATATACTCAATGTTACACCAGATTTACCAAATGTATTTGAAGAGTGTGGGTCTATCAAATATATGCAGATTCCAATTGCAGACCACTGGAGCCAGAATTTAGCAAGCTTCTTTCCAAAAGCAATTGAATTTATAGGTAAGTTTACAATTAATATTTATTCTCATTTTTGTAGTACTCATGTATCTTGTATTATTAATTTTTGACATGATCTGGTTTGGATTCTCTTAAATACTTTGAAATTAAACAAGAAGTAGATACAACTTTTTTTATCATATAAAGAATAAAAACTTTGTAAAATTTTGTTGCTTCCCTGCTATATACACTTTTTCCTCGAACGAGGCCTTTCGGTTTCGCAACCATTATCAAGTTCTTCCTACAACAACATTAAAATACCTACTTCCCTTTTATATATATATATACACTAACCCTCCCACGCATCACCGGTTACATTCAACCAATAGGAGGCAGTACTTACCGCCCAATCCTTGTTAGCCCCGCCCCTTACTCAATCAACCTGACCTCGTCATATACATTATCCTTTAGAAATCTCCTACATCTTTCTACCTTCTGAATCTATCCTGTAACCGTATTACACCTTGTATACGCTACTCTTTCAAAATATAGTAAAATATATCCTCATTACTAAATTCAGTCTTTATGTTCATCAGCGCATTACTATTCTTTTTCCTTATTTTTAATATTTCTAATTCTTCATACAATTTGCGTTTACTTATGTTATTCTCTAACCTTACTATTTCGACGTTCTCTGTTGGGTCTAAAAACCTATGCCCAGTTTCATTAAAATGTCTCGCATAGAGCGAATTCGTAGTTCTGTCTCCTTCTCCTCTCGTATGCTCTCTCAATCTAATTTCGAACTTGCGTCCTGTTTCACCCAGGTAAACCTTATCACACTGTTTACAGTTCAACTTATAAACACCGCTTTTTTGTAATTCAGGCGTTATTTCAGTACTACTATTCTTTATATAATCAAAAACTGTCTTTGTCTTTTTTATCGCTACATCTATATTGTGTTTTTCAAAGCACTTGATTATGTTCCTCGCTTGAAATCCCAGATACGTTATTGATCCTATGTATTTCTTTTCTTTCTTCTCTTCTTGTCTACTATTTCCTTCTGTACGATATTATTTTGAGAAAATTAAGGTAAGACGATTTTTTTACAGTATAATTTGATAGCCTCTGGTGAGCTCTAGAGCAGCGTAGCATGCAGAATTGCTAACGAAAAATAATTAATATTAAAATGACTTACCGTAATCTCACGAATGGGTTGATCCTGACACTCAGGCAGGATAGACTGGTTGGGAAGAGGATAGGTTACATGCAAGGATTTCTACCTACCCGAGGAGTCCGACTCGTGGATGGTGACACTACAAAGTTTGGCGTACGACAAAAGCTTCAGGTCCAGTGCATGCATGGACCCTACAGTGTCAACTTCGGAAAATGAAAATTATTGACCGGTTCGATCCGAAATATTGAACACTGGCCCCTGTTGACCGCAATGGGTCAACAACCAACTACACCAAAAGAAATGGCCAAAATACATTACAAAAAATTTGGTTTTTAGTTAGCAGGAACACTCTCTGAAAAATTACCCTCCAACATAGGAGGGGGTCACACGCAAACACAAGAAAATTCAAACATACAGAAAAACATGCAATTAATTAGAGAAAAAAATGCCGAATAACTCCGCCGCGGGCGCATCGACCAGGCGAGCAATCCGAAAGGTTCGGGTAGAGCAGACAAAACCCAACAACATGCAATAAACAATGGCCCAGCCAAACACAACGTAAAACTCAGCAAATCAACTTAGTTAATATTCCCTAGTTTTTTATATTTTTTATGCCCTTTATTTTTTATCATTTTTTTTTGCGTATTTTTTGTTGTTGATTTGTTGAGCATCCATAACTCCCAATAAACTGGCACAACGCCAAGCCAGAAACATTCCACAATGTAAACTTCAATGCGGACAACAGCTGGAAGGAATCACCTGGGAAATCCCAGAAAAGTGTCAAGTAAGTCCACAACACAAACATTAAAACTAATTCTGCTCACCCGAAAACAAGACAAACCCAATCAAGAAGATATAGGCAACCTGTATAATTTGATAGCAGGTCGTTCAAAAAAACCTGTGGAAGTTTTAACTGAAGCGCGACGAACAACCCCATCGCTCCCAGAAACACAGCTGACTCTGTTCCTCCATAACCACCAGATCCCCAACCATTAAGTTTCTGGACTTAGAGACGACCACTTCGATCTGGCATGAAGTGCTGTCAAGTATTCCAAATGCCACCTTTTCCAAAATGCTTGGAGCAAAGCGGCAATTTGTTTGTAATGACGGACAGTCCCTTCATTTAACGAGACTTCAGCTTCCGGGGGCGCGGTAATGGGGCAGCCAACCAAAAAATGACCAGGCGTTAGAGCCTGGTAATCACGTGGATCTGAAGATAGGGCAGTTAAAGGACGGGAATTTAAGATTGCCTCAATACGAATGCATAAAGACGAAAATTCTGCTACGGTCAACGACCTGGTCCCAGTCATGCGTTTCATGTGAAACTTGGCCGACTGGACAGCCCGTTCCCACAAGCCACCCTGATGAGGGGCAGACGGAGGGATAAATTCAAACTCAATGTTGTTGTCAACAGCAAAAGCTGTTATCTGAGCTGACAGGTCAGGATTGGAAAGAACATTTTTGAGCTCCCGTTTAAGTTCGGAGCGCGACCCCACAAAATTCCTGCCACAATCCGAATACAGTGTTTTAGGAGCACCACGACGACTAATAAACCGCCTCAACACATCAATAAACTGTGGCGTTGAAAGATCCATAGCTACTTCAAAGTGAACTGCTTTAGTGGCTAAGCAGATGAAAATGCATAGATAAGCTTTAACTATAGGTGCCTTCCGAACAGCGTAAGCCCATACCAAAAAAGGGCCAGCATAATCCATGCCGGAAGAATAAAATGGAGGTGCTGGATTAACCCTAGGAATTGGCAGATCCCCCATTAACGGGTTGGTGGGGCAACAACGCGCCCTGAAACAAGGAAGACATTTCCAAATTATGGTTCTTATGACCTGACGTGCGGACAAAATCCAATAATTTTGAGCAAGCTGAAATTGAACTTGCAAGGGCCCAGCATGACCTAACCACACATGGGTGTGATGAATTAGCAACCCTACTAGGTGGTGATGCTTGGGCAGTAAAACCGGAAAACGATTTCTAGTTACCGTAGAGTTGGTCAAGCGACCGCGTACTCGAAAAATCATCTATAAACAGGACCAGGCGCTGAATGCGGACCGGGAGCCGCTTACCTAAACGAAGAGCCGCGAGCTCCTGTCCAAACACGCTGCGCTGAATGTAGCGTAAAATATACTTAACAGCCAACCTCTTCCAACCCACGGCTGTGGAAGCTTCAATCCGCGAAGGCATAGCCCACCTTAAGATAGCTGAGGTAACCCCCACCACTAAGGGCCACGAGGACAAGTGATCGAACAATTCCACCCGGGGCTCCTGAGTGAGAAACTAAGAGACCTTGGTCTCCAAGGCAACATCTTGCACGTCATGATTCGGGCGATAATTAATAGGGGGCCAGTGCAGAGCATCAAGCTTTAGCCAATCTGGCCCTGACCACCACAATGTCGACGACTGGAGGCTGGAGAGTGAAGTACCTCTAGAGGCTAAATCAGCGGGGTTAGAAACACCATGAACATGACGCCAAGACTTAGTATCGGTCCACTCGGTAATGGCAGCCACCCGATTAGCAATAAACGTCTTCAATTTAAAAGTAGGCATATTCAGCCAATCCAAAACAATCGTCGAGTCCGTCCATAAGAAAACTTGACTCATTTGAATGCATGAAGAGAATAAGCCAACATAATGACGAACAAGTTTGGCTAAAAGATAAGCTCACAACAACTCCAAACGTGGGATTGATAAAGTTTTAAGAGGTGCCATTTTAGTTTTAGAAGACACCAACGAAACCACCGGAGGACCAGAGTCAGTATAAATGGACAGGTAAAGGACGGCCGCATAACCCAACTGGGAAGCATCACAGAAACCATGTAATATAACCCTTTCCATACGCCCACCTGTAGGGAGGAATGTTCGAGAAATAGTGATTACCGAAAGATGATTCAGAGAGGACAGGAATTGACTCCAATAATCATTTAAGTCTTCACTTAGAGGAGCATTCCATTCCAAGCCCTCAGCCCAGAGTTTTTGGAAAAAAGCCTTGGCCCTGAAAATCACTGGCGAAAGCCAACCACATGGGTCAAATAATTGTGCCATCTGGGGTAACACGACACGTTTGGTAAATGGTGCCTGAGCATTATTGCAACAGGCCAACGGAGGAAATGAGAAGCAATCGGTTGAATGGTCCCAACTTAAACCCAGAATATCCTTAGCCACGATGTAATCACTCGGAGCGGCTAATTCAGGTAGGCAGTCAGGTTGATTAGTACACCATTTTTTCAAATTGAAACCTCCTGACGATAACAACAGAATTAGTTCCTGTTGTAATTTCCAAAGCTCTGATTTTGAATCAGCACCAGCAGCAATATCATCAACAAAAATATTACGGCTAAGTACCGCCGCTCCCGCAGGAAAATTAACTGCCTCATCCTGAGCCAGCCGCTGGAAGGTTCGCAACGCCTGAAAAGGGGCGCAAGCCAGCCCGTAAGTAACGGTACGGAAAGCGAAAACCCTTAGTGGGGCGGTAACCTCCTCACGCCATAAAATACACAGGTACGCCGAGTCATCAGGATGCATGGCAATCTGGCGATACATCTGTTCGATGTCGCACGTAAAAACATGGCTAAACCGCCGAAACAAAGTCAAAACGTCGGACAGTAAGGTCTGCAACTTAGGGCCGACACATAACACGTCATTTAAGGAAATCCCGGAGGACGATTTCATGCTGGCGTCAAACACCACCCTTATTTTTGAAGTATCGCCTCTAACTTTAAAGATACCATGGTGAGGGATGAAATATTTTGGAAAATTGGGGTCAGACACCAACGACATATGCCCCTGAGCAACATAATCAGTTATAAATTGCACATACTGGCTCTTAAACTGACTGTTAGGTGCAAATTTCCTTTCTAACGCGAAAAACCGAGACATGGCTCCCTTAAGGGAATTTCCAAAAGTGGAGAAGAGTTTTTGAAGAACGGCAAGTGCACCTGGTAACGACCCGATGGCAACCGACTTGTTGACTCCATATAAAACCTTTCAGCAAAATGATCCTCTTCAGATAATTGGTGGGGCACAGCTGGAGGCTCTTCGACCTCCCAAAACCGATGAACTTGCTCAAGTAGGTTTGTTGTATCCATTGATAATGTTGTGACGGAAGGATAAAAGTGGTGGAAATGACAGTGAAGCTGATGTGCAGATACCAGATCCAAAGGCCAGTGAGAACGCTAGCACAAATCAATGCACGATTAAGTGAAATTGGGGCTCTACCCATAATCACAAACCCAAAACGTGTCCTAACTGCAACAGGCAAACCTGCACCCAAGGGAATAGTCTCTCCCAAAAGAATAGCCGCTACAATATCGGCTCCAAACAACACATCAATTGGGGCTGCTACATCAAAGGTAGGGTCAGCTAACAAAAGGTCTGTTGTAGCCTGCTTCACTTCAGGCAACACCTGGAACCTAGGTGAGTCCGATGAGATCTTAGAAAGAATTATGAAAGCATGGTTAGACGCCACAACCTCGCGTTTTAAAGTTTCCAAGGAAAGATGGCACACCTTTTTTGCTTTGGTGGCAATATCACCTACCCCATTGACACTTATTGAAGCGTCAAAACAAGCGCACTTTAAGCAAGATGCACATGCTTCAGTGATGAAAGAAGCATGGGACGCGCTATCCAGGATGGCCCTACTACGATATAACCACCATTGGGAGACGACAAGACTGCTAGACATGTGGCTAACAGAACCCCTGCAGGATGGGGCAGAGACACGGTCAGAGTAGTGCTAGACAGATCAACTTGGTCAACAAGCGATGACCCCGAAGCCTTGAGTTCAGCTGTTTCTGAAATCTGTGAACGAGACGGAGACGGACGGGCATTTTTGAACTGAAGTAAAGTGTGGTGGTACTTAGAGCCACACGTTTTGCACCTATTTTTGCACCATCCCGAATGTTTATGTTGGAGGCACGAAAGACAACATTTTTTATTCTTAAGGCTTTGAAATCGAGCCCTAGGGTCCTTACTCAGCCACGCCGGACACTTGAGAAACACATGGGTCCGGGAATCGCAATGAAGGCAACGTGAACTAGATGAATCCCGTTGCATAACCTCCGCAGTTAACGTAGACACAGCAAGAGGAGTAGCCTTAGAAAAGGAAACCTTCTGAGTTTTCTGGTGGCTAGTGCTAGGAAGAGCAGGTAAAGCCGATTCCAAAGATGCTTGTTCTTTCTGTTCCGCCATGGCGGTTAAAAATGTCATAATTTCTGTTAGGGCAGGGAGATTCTCTTTGTCCGTAACAGACGCCTCAAAGCGTTCACGCAATGATAGATCCAGCCTTGACAATACAAAAGATGCATACCTAAAAGCAGAATGTTTTTCATCTTTCTGCAACGGATTTTAAGAAAACCAAATACTTTCTGCAAGCATTTCAGTAGTAACGTAGTTAAAATTGTTTGATCCAACAGCTCTCTCCATTCTATATAAGTATTAAAATAATAATCCTTAAAATTTCAGGAGACAAAAATTGAGATATTTTTAGATTTAGGTTTTCGGAAATATAAGGTCTATCAGGATTTATTTCAATAAATTTGTAAATTACATTTAAATATATTGATATTATAGGATATTGATTTTAGGTTGATTTAAAAAATCAGTCCAGAAATACACAACTATCCGGATTGTGAATTACTACGCCGGAGCGCGGCCGCGTGACAGTCTGCCGGCTGCAGCCGGCGCTCTCACTTCAATAGATTACATGTAACCTTTACCGCTCGGCCTCTCATCTGAAATTTATCGGTACATTATTGAGTCACAAATATAGATTTTGTTATTGAATTGATTCGTTTATTCGTATCTGTTTTTATGCAACAATTTATTTTTTTTAGAAATTTTACTGCAGCAAATGTTTTATTACGCGTTTTTCGTTAACGCGGTGGACGATCTTTCTGCAGGCCTCGTTTCCTTTCTGCGACAATGTCGCACTGTCGCCCGTTGTTCTGCTTTGGGGGACGCATATATTGCTTGATATATATCAGCAATGTTTAGAGCTGACAACGCTGAAAAGTTAGCATTGAAGCTGTCCACCAATTTTCTAATAGACGCAGCTGATCGCATAGAAGCGGCTGGTAACTGAAGCAGATTGGTACAATAGACCCGGGCGGCCAAACGAGGATTGTGATAACGGCTTTTAAGAGTTGACAGTGCAAGCGAATAACTATCGTCAACTATGGGAAGCGCGGCAACCTTCTCATAAGCCTCACCCTTAAGATGAGTCAATAAATATAACAATTTCTGCTTTGGAGTGAGGGCAGGACTTTCGTCCACTAATGTGGTAAACTTTGACCAAAACTCGGACCAACATTTGGCCTGGCCATCAAAACAAGGTAAAGAAAGCTTCGGCAACTCATGAACGAGAACACCTGAGTGCCCGCCACTTGCCGATGAAGACCGACCGGAACCAACCGGTATCTCCGGTTTAGTTAGTTTTGACGCTAAAACGCTACCCCGGACATAAATATCCTCAATTTGCGCTACCACCGAAAAAATGTGGTCCTCGTCCAATCCCTCGGGCAATGACTCTGCCGATAGGTAAGGATCCACCTTACCTAGAAGATCCTGATATTTTTCGGACAACCTGGAGGCCAAGATACCGGCTTCATGTTGATCCACGACTCTCAGTTGCGGCAACCCTTCCAACCGATTTATTAAGTGTTGCAACACAAGTATTCCCACCGAAGTGGTCCGGTCAAAAGCTGCCAGCGACAGTTTAGCAGGCATACTGAATTAAAAAATATCACGCAACCGACAACCACCCTGAATGAGAGAATTAGAAATTGAACAATAATCACGACCAGACCTAGCCTAACAGCGATCCAGATAAATAGGCATCTGACACAACTAGTTTTCATAAACAATACCGAGCAAGATAAATACAAAAGTAAATTAGTGCAAGGCAAAATACAACTTACACAATCCAACAGGCTAAGAGTACAAAACACAATAAATTACATACTCAAAAAAACACGCAACAAATTGACTTACACAGTGCAAAAGCACGACAAAAAAAAAACACAAGTTGCACAAGATTACAGCACATACGGTGCAAAAGAATGGTACACAAAAGTGTACTCAAAAACATGTATAATACCAAATAGAATAAATACACACAAAAACACAGCAAAGTACAATATACAACAATTCACCAGTTACCAAACCAAACACAATAACTTGGACACAATAAATGCAAAAATTGATGGTCAACGCGGCGTGTATGGACAGGATATCGCATATGCAAAATATAAACCGCACCAAAAGGTAATAGTCAATGCCAAAAAAAAATTAAATATAAAGGCAGGCTATACCGAAAAACCCGGATAACCTAAAACCAAACCGTTCCCCACACGCCTGACACAGTCGCAAAAACGTAACACGTCAATTCACATGTAAAGCAGACCTTAACAGGACGGGAACAAACTTCACAAGACTTGACCCAGTAATCAAACGATTACCCAAAAAACAAGGTGCAAAATTTTGAAACAATATTTGCCCACCTGGCCACGCACACACGACGAAACTGGTCAACACAACCAACAGCAATAAACGCAAACTCATAGTTCACATGCGTATTATACCAACGTGCTTCTGTGCCATAGCATGCAAATGACGAACATTCATGTAATTTTAAAATTAACGGCATGCAAAACAACCACGAGCAGGCACAAAAAACGAAACGGCACGGCACGTTGGTAATTAGAATAAAAATAGCGCAGCCAAAACTGGCTTATAACCCATTTACTCAAACCACGAGCAGCAACATGCACAGAATTATGAAACACGTGCTCCTAGTCGTGACGGCAAGCAATTTAATTGAAAAAGCTAGCAACGTCATTAATCCTCTGGTAGTAAATAGATGTACGATATTATTTTGAGAAACTGAAGGTAAGAAGACTTTTTTATAGTATAATTTGATAGCCTCTGGTGAGCTCTAGAGCAGCGTAGCATGCAGAATTGCTAACGAAAAATAATTAATATTAAAGTGACTTACCGTAATCTCACGAATGGGTTGAGCCTGACACTCAGGCAGGATAGACTGGTTGGGAAGAGGATAGGTTACATGCAAGGATTTCTACCTGCCGAGGAGTCCGACTCGTGGATGGTGACACTACAAAGTTTGGCGTACGACAAAAGCTTCAGGTCCAGTGCATGCATGGACCCTACAAAAGCCATAGTGCCAACTTCGGAAAATGAAAATTATTGACCGGTTCGATCTGAAATATTGAACACCTTCTATTCTTTTTACAATTTTATCTACTATCCCCGGTTTATAATTATTATTTTTCGCTATTTCTTCTATTCTTTTTAACTCTTCTGTTTTACATGAATCATCTTCTAAGTATTTTATTGCTCTATAACAAAATGAGTTTAGTGCAGTCATCTTGTGACTTACGGGATGGTATGATTCCTGAGGTATAATTAAGTCTGTATACGTATCTTTTCTAAATACATCAAATTTAAAAACACCACACTCTTATCTTTATATTTAGATCTAGGTAATTTATTTGTTTATTCATTTATTATCAAAATACCCTTATACCATATTGGTGTCGGGTTACATCAATATATGATAAGTACATCAACTACACTCTATATACAAAGTAATTCATTTGTACTCCACCTATTTCCCCTTTGAACTTAATTTTATTTTCAATATGATTAATTTCATTCGTTAGTTCTGCGAATTCTTCATTTGTTCCCTCCCACACCACCAAAATGTCGTCTACGTACCTTATCAATTCCTTTATTTTATCCTTGTATTTTGATTCCATTAGGCCCTAAGGTGGAAGAACAGGTCACGAAGGATGTAAAGAAATTGAAAAATAAAATAAAAGAAAATAATCTACTAGTTACTAAAGCAGACAGAGGAAATACTTCGGTTGTAATGAAGAAAGATTGGTACATAAACAAGACAGAAGACTTTATAAAGAAGGCCCATGTCATGGTATAAAATATGATTACACAAGCAAATACCAAGCTCAAATTAAAAAAGTGTTAAAAGAAATAACATTCCTAAGCGATAAGAAGAAGAAATTACTTATAGAATCAAACCCGGAAGCGCCAAGGTTGAGGTGTCAACCAAAATTACATAAAGAAGGTATGCCGTTTAGGCCAATAGTTTCGTTTATTAATTCACCTACTTATAAGATATCGAAAGAAGTGAGCAAGTTGCTTAGGAGGTTATACGATTTTGAGGTAACATATAATGTAGAAAATAGTAGAAATGTAATAGAACGGTTGAAGTTAGTAAAAATAAGTGAAAACACGAAACTTATGTTGTTAGACGTGTCAGATATGTTTACGAATATATCGGTTGAACATACTGTAGAAATTATTAAAAATAACAATTTAGGACAGTATCAGTACAAAAGTGATTTAATAAAAGTTCTGACAGTGTGCGTACACCAAAACTACTTTAGGTTTAATAATAAGTATTACATTCAAAAGGAGGGGCTACCATTGGTTTGTCCGTTGTCGCCAGTAATGGCGTAAATATACATGAATTGTTTTGAGAGGCGTGTCCTAATGGAATCAAAATATAAGGATAAAATAAAGGAATGGATAAGGTACGTAGACGACATTTTGGTGGTATGGGAGGGAACAAATGAAGAATTCGCAGAACTAACGAATGAAATTAATCATATTGAAAATAAAATTAAGTTCAAAGAGGAAATAGGTGGAGTACAAATAAATTACCTAGATCTAAATATAAAGATAGAGTGTGGTGTTTTTAAATTTGATGTATTTAGAAAAGAAACGTATACAGACTTAATTATACCTCAGGAGTCATACCATCCCGTAAGTCACAAGATGGCTGCACTAAACTCATTTTGTTATAGAGCAATAAAGTACTTAGAAGATGATTCATGTAAAACAGAAGAGTTAAAAAGAATAGAAGAAATAGCGAAAAATAATAATTATAAACCGGGGATAGTAGAGAAAATTGTAAAAAGAATAGAAGGAAATAGTAGACAAGAAGAGAAGAAAGAAAAGAAATACATAGGATCAATAACATATCTGGGATTTCAAACGAGGAACATAATCAAGTGCTTTGAAAAACACAATATAGATGTAGTGGTAAAAAAGACAATACTGAAATAACGCCTGAATTACAGAAAAGCGGTGTTTATAAGTTGAACAGTAAACAGTGTGATAAGGTTTACCTGGGTGAAACAGGACGTAAGTTCGAAATTAGATTGAGAGAGCATGCAAGAGGAGAAGGAAACAGAACTACGAATTCGCTCTATGCGAGACATTTTAATGAAACAGGGCATAGGTTTTTAGACCCAACAGAGAATGTCGAAATAGTAAGGTTAGAGAATAACATAAGTAAACGCAAATTGTATGAAGAATTAGAAATATTAAAAGTAAGGAAAAAGAATAGTAATGCGCTGATGAACATAAAGACTGAATTTAGTAATGAGGATATATTTTACTATATTTTGAAAGAGTAATGTATAAAAGGTGTAATACGGTTACAGGATAGGTTCAGAAGGTAGAAAGCTGTAGGAGATTTCTAGAGGATAATGTATATGACGAGGTCAGGTTGATTGAGTAAGGGGTGGGGCTAACAAGGATTGGGCGGTAAGTACTGCCTCCTATTGGTTGAATGTAACCGGTGATGCATGGGAGGGTTAGTATATATATAAGGGAAGTAGGTATTTTAATGTTGTTGTAGGAAGAACTTGATAATGTTTGCGAAACCGAAAGGCCTCGTTCGAGGAAAAAGTGTATATAGCAGGGAAGCAACAAAATTTGACAAAGTTGTGATGAAGACTGCTAACATAGAGAAAATAACTGATATAAAGAATAAAATGTGAATGAAGACACTGAATAAATTAAATTAATTTTTGGAATTAATTTAAGGTATTAAACATACCAAGCTTATTAGAACTTTGGTGTGCCAAAACTATTAACCTGCAATTGCACCACAGTAATGTGATATCATCATAATCAGTTTTACTACAACTACTACTACTACTACTACTACTACTACTACTACTACTACTACTATTATTATTATTATTATTATTATTATTATTATCAACTTCACATAATTTCTTTGTCTCTGGAAATTTGATTTTTTCATAAACAGCAATGCTACTGAGCAGTTGTTTTTATCTTGACTCTTGTTTTGTGTCCCTCTTAGTTTCTGTTGATTTTTTTGTACTTTGAGGAAAAAAGGCAAAATGGTTATGTACAGTTTATTTAATTAGAATAAAGAACAAGAATACAAGATGACCTATCTTGTACACGTAAAAAAAGGTTATCCAGATACATAGGTAGTCAAAACATTATCAGTTTTTTGCATGGTGTCAGATTTGATTTGTATGTCAACTGGTGAAGCTTAAAGTGTGATCTTGTGGCATTAATACCTGGCTTTTGTAGCATGACAAATGTCAGTTACAATACTCGCCAAGGTTAGAGCGTAAAATATAGTTAATCCTGAAAGTGAATTCTTTGAAATAATTTCTAAAATAGTGACTGCAGTGACACAAGAACTGCAGTTTGTATGTATGTTGTGAGGTTTTTTTTTAATTATGTAAAAAATTACAAGAACCTTACATAATGTAAAATTGTATGATGAAACTCGAAACTCCTCTTCTGAGACTGGAGAGAGTCGAGTGTGGTGAGCTGTTAAAAACAACATTTAAATCATAGATTACGCTTACATTATTACATATTCCCCACACTTCAAAGAAGGTTTAAAACTGAGGGGGAGCAGTTCTCTGTAGGGCATAAGGACGGAAGGAACAAAAGGGATTACCTGCATTGTTGAATGAAGAATTTAGAAATGGTCTGGGTGGGCAAATGTAAAAAACCTGGTTCCTTAACCCTTTTGGTGCTTTATTCGACTATAGCCGAATTGACATATATCCTTATGTGCTTAATTCGACTTTAATCCATGTTTGCCAATTTTTGTTTCCGTTGGCTGCTTTATTCAATTATAGTCCCATTATGCATAAAAACATAGTTTCACCTTATTTTATAGTGCGGTGCTCTTATGGTGGCCCTGAAACAACGTTTGACAGCTGATTTGTTGGCCCAGCTGATTTTTATATATGCACGTGATTGTTTACGTTTGTGGTTTGGTTTGGTTACTTTGTATTGTGCATAATTGTTGTTATTTACCGTATAATATTATACAGGGACTGAATTTTGTGTTGTACGTATACATGGCGTGGTCCTCCATATTATGTATGATTATAGTTTCGTATTTGTTAACCCTATAGTGATTTTTTGAAAACTCCCTTTTTTTAAGGTACATTTTTAGTTATAATTTCTTATTGTTTTTATAATGGCGCATACACCCCTTACTGATACACAAATAGAAGAAATTTTAGACAATCCCGATTTATTTTGGAGAAGATGATTCGCTTTATGACAGTGACAGTGATTCCGACAGCAAGTTAGACATTTGTAATGAAGTGTCAGTGTAAAGTATAAACTGCAGCAAAAATCTTACATTTAGTTACACAAATAATAAATAATCAATGCAAAAATAACAATCTGTAAGTTTGAATAGTCGGTGACAAAAGCAATAATGTACTCATTTATTTCACATGTTGTACAAGTGTGTTTTTTGTGTGTAAATACATATTCATAAAGTGGAATTGACACCCCTTACTGATACACAAATAGAAGAAATTTTAGACAATCCCAATTTATTTTGGATGAAGATGATTCGCTTTATGACAGTGACAGTGATTCCGACAGCAAGTTAGACATTTGTAATGATGAAGTGTCAGTGTAAAGTATAAACTGTAGCAAAAATCTTACATTTAATTATACAAATAATAAATAATAAATGCAAAAATAACAATCTGTAAGTTTGAAAAGTCGGTGACAAAAGCAATAATGTACTCATTTATTTCACATGTTGTACAAGTGTGTTTTTTGTGTGTAAATACATATTCATAAAGTGGAATTGTTCTACATAAATAATGTGTGAATAGTTAAAATTAAGAATAAAACTGGAGAAAACTCATCAAGATTGAAAAACTGCATTGTTATTAAGGCAGGTTTCCTGTATAAGTGTATGTAATTGTGTGTGTGTGTGTGTGTGTGCGCGCGCATGCGCGCGTGTGTATGTGTACATGTGCACGCATGCGTGTGTATAAGTAAACATTTCCAGAGCAAAATAAGGTATGACTTAGGCACCATATGTGAGAATTCAAGAAAAAAATATCAGACAAAAAAATTTAAATTTTTGGCCAATAATACAACTTTTCAGAAACATAAAGGAAACTTAAGGAGCACTGAAAGGGTTAAAGTGTGAATATGCCATCCATGTGTTGCTGAGCTAGTCTCAGCTTTGTGCTAATCCTCCGATAGTTGAGAATGAACTCACATGCATCAGAAACATGCACAGAGTGCATTGCAAGCATTCGGAGGGGCGCACGAATTGATCTCAGTCACATAAGTATTTTGCATGGCAAAATACCGAACACCCTATCCCATTGGCCCAGATGTATATAATCCCGGATGGCCGACTAACCATACGAAGAATATAAACGCACGCACGCACGCACGCATGCACGCACGCACGCACGCACGCACGCACGCACGCGCACACACACACACACACACACACACACACACACACACACACACACACACACACACACACACACACACAATACAACAAGCAATAAAATTCGAAAAATAAATATAAAAACATGAACTCACAACTACAAAAGAAAATTTAGACTAGCCCAGTAGCCATGGCAGACGCACATGTCCTGATGTCCTTATATAAGAGTGTTCCCCTTAACTGACATGGTCCCACATAAAAAATCCCCATATAAAGAAATCAATATGAATGGGTTGAGTGACAGAAGATAACAGTCCTCCCAGCAAAATATACAATGTGCAGGACCTGTCCCGAGCACACACAATGCAGCGAAAACTCCTAATGATGCATGAATAACATCATTGATTTGGGCCTGACATCTGGTCAACCCAAACTCACTGACAAAAGGTAGAAACCATTGGATTCCCAAGTAAGTAGTAAAACAAGCCACATCATACCAGAGTTCAGTATAAAAGCAACAAGAAGTCTGAACTGAACACACTTAACATATATATAATCAAAGGCCAGCTGCCTGAGGGCAAGTGGTGACAGAAGATTTGCAGAACAGGGCTTGAGCCATTTTACAATTAATCAAATACTCCCACCAAATGAAGCCAAGAGGAAATGTCTTCATAAAAGACGGACAACATTGTAGTTATACAGGACTGCTCACCAGGTTCAAACCCGAGGTCGCCACTATTATTGTCTGACAGAAAAGAAGATAATGGCCAAGTGGACCAGTCTTCAGAAAGGAACAGAGGACCAGACCAACACAAACAACACAGATCAGAAACAACTACAGCTGCAAAACCATGAGAAGCACAGCAGGATTCAAAGGAGAGGGAATACAATGCCAAGATGACAAGGATGTCCAATGTTTTTGCCATGCTTGTCCAAAAACAAATTGATTGGACTAGACAACAAAAGTGGTTGGACAAGCTACGCATAATGGCGTACAAAGAACAAATGGTGCACATAGATGAGGGCGTATAAATAGAGTCTTTAAAGGTACCACTTTGGTCATAGCTGCCAGCAAGCAAGAACGACAGTTGGCTGTTTGGTTAGATCCCAAATGCAAACAGGCTGTGCACCTAAGCATTCACAAGACTAGGAAAGACATACTCATCAGGAAATGGTGAGACAATATGGCAAGACACTGCATTGTCAACATGCACTGGTGGAAGCCCTATATCAATACAGTGCCACTACTCAACCATTTCCTCAAAACAAAGCCTGCAAATGAGGTAGCACAGTTGGTCATGTAGAATCGAGGTGATGATACTGGAAACCAAAGTCTGAACTTTAGAACCCATTGCGAAAATCGGTATGGAGAACCATACATGACTTGCATGTTCTAAGATTTATATTTAAAATCATTTTCTTGAATTTGGTTCGATAATTTCTAAAAAATATCCCACATCCTCAAACTATTTTCACTATTTATAGATATTTTTGTTATTATAGGGTAGTTGTTTAATATAATGTTATTTTTGAGTCACTTTATCCACAAAAATGAGGTACTTTATTCTTATAAAGAAACTGAACTACGCAGATAATCATTCTTCCTCCTCAACCAGTCCCCACTAATTATGATATTTACACTTTCATGGAGTAATGGTTTTATCCTATGTAATTGTTAATGTATCTTATCCTTCAAAATGAAATACTTGTACTTTACTTGATATCAGCAAAGTAATTAAAAAAAAAAAAATCACCCCTCCCCTTCAACTTCCCTCTCCATTTATAGATATCTCATTTACCATTTTACATTGGATTAATATGACTTTGTTTTTGGGGCACTTATTCACCAAATTTAAGTACTTTACACTTGTTAAAACACAAAAGAATGCAGGTAAACTACCCCCCCTTAACCAAACAACCCCTTTCATTTATAGATATTTCATCTACCTTTTTATGATGGGTTATTATGATCCACCACTGATAGTACTGATAGGATACCGATATTATTTGTCAATAGGCGTTCCGAGTACGGGTGCTCTCAGCATGGAGCCACGAAAACTTACATTCTTTACTCTACAACCAAGACATGACAGGTGGAGAATTTTATGTATGTGTCTGTAATGTATATTTGACAAGAAGCAGAACTAGATATGGTGACAATACATCAAATAAGTGGATGGCGGGTTCTGAAGAAATGACATATCAGCTAAAATGGTACCCCATATCAGGTGGGTGACGATTATCCCCTACCTTCGTGTGGAAGGACTGTACTTTTGGATAAAATATTTGTAGGTCGAACGAAGATCTGGCCAAAGGGAGCTGTGATCGGATTGCTGTAATGGATTTGGACCCTCGCTGCATGTTATCTGCCGAGGGTGAATGACGTCTAGTAGTATTATCAAAGTTTTTCATGTCAATACTATACTAGTCATTTTACTTCCATATTCCTTAAGGAATGGAAGTATGGTGATGGCAAAAAAAATCGTGTTCGAGATTATTGCAGATTCTTATTCTACTACACTCAAAACATGAAAAAAAGTCGTTTTCCGAAAAGTGTCTGTGTGTCTGTCTGTGTGTCTGTGTGTCTGTGTGTCTGTCTGTCTGTGTGTCTGTCTGTCTGTCTGTAGATTTTTTTTCTATGGCAAACGATAACTGCCGCAAATTCAAACAGAATCAAATAATTTTTTGCATACAGCCCGGTTTTGCAGAGTTCTCGCGACCTATTGTTTTTGGTGAAGATCGGTTGAGGGAAAGGGGTAGTTTACCTGCAACGGTTTTTTTTTAGCAAGGGTAATTTTGTTTGTTTGGCAAACGATAACAGCCGCAAATTCAAACAGAATCAAATAATGTTTCGCATACAGCCCTGAATTGTAGAGTTCTCAAGACCTATTGTTTTTGGTGAAGATCGGTTAAGGGAAAGGGGTAGTTTACCTGTAACGTTTTATGTTTTAACAAGGGTATTTCCTATGGCAAACGATAACAGCCGCAAATTCAAACAGAATGAAAAGATTATTTGCATACAGCCCTAAATTGTAGAGTTCTCAATACCTTTTGTTTTTGGTGAAGATCGGTTAAGGGAAAGGGGTAGTTTACCTACAACGTTTTTTTAACAAGGGTATTTTCTATGGCAAACGATAACAGCCGCAAATTCAAACAGAATCAAATAATTTTCTGCATACAGCCCTGATTTGTAGAGTACTCAAGACCTATTGTTTTTGGTGAAGATCGGTTGAGGGGAAGGGGTAGTTTACCAGCAACGTTTTTTATCATGCGTATTTTCTATGGCAAACGACAACTGCCGCAAATTCAAACAGAATCAAATAATTTTTTGCATACAGCCCTGGTTTGTAGAGTACTCGCGACCTATTGTTTTTGGTGAAGATCGGTTGAGGGGAAGGGGTAGTTTACCTGCTACGGTTTTTTTTATCAAGGGAAATTTTTTTTTTTTGGCAAACGATAGCCGCAATTTCAAACAGAATCAAATAATGTTTCGCATACAGCCCTGAATTGTAGATTTCTCAAGACCTATTGTTTTTGGTGAAGATCGGTTGAGGGAAAGGGGTAGTTTACCTGCAACGTTTTTTTAACAAGGGTATTTTCTATGGCAAACGATAACAGCCGCAAATTCTAACAGAATCAAATAATGTTTTGCATACAGTCCTGATTTGTAGAGTACTCAAGACCTATTGTTTTTGGTGAAGATCGGTTAAGGGGAAGGGGTAGTTTACCTGCAACGTTTTTTTATCAAGCGTATTTTCTATGGCAAACGATAACAGCCGCAAATTCAAACAGAATCAAATAATTTTTTGCATACGTCCCTGAATTGTAGAGGTCTCAATGACTTTCGATTTTGGTGAAGATCGGTTAAGGGGAAGGGGTAGTTTACCTGCAACCTTATACGTTTTAACAAGAGTAAAGTACTTGAAAATTTATTTAAACTTGTTGAAACAATGGTAATTGTTAAAAATAAAATAATTTTGTTGCCAGGCAATAAAATTATAATTTTTTCATTTTAATGTAATATAATATTTTTCATTTAATACAGCAATAAAAAGGCAGGTAAGACACAGCCTGGCTGTTTGGCTGAAAATGATTTTAAATATAAATCTTAGAATATGGAAGTCATGTATGGTTCTCCATACCGATATTTTACTTCCATATTCCTTAAGGAAATGGAAGTATGGTGATGGCAAAAAAAAAAATCGTGTTCGAGATTATTGCAGATTCTGATTGTACTACACTCAAAACATGAAAAAAAAAAGTTTTTCGAAAAGTGTCTGTGTGTGTGTCTGTCTGTAGATTTTTTTCTATGGCAAACGATAACAGCTGCAAATTCAAACAGAATCAAATAATTTTTTGCATACAGCCCTGATTTGTAGAGTACTCACGACCTATTGTTTTTGGTGAAGATCGGTTGAGGGAAAGGGGTAGTTTACTTGCAACAGTTTTTTTTATCAAGGGTAATTTTTTTTTTGGCAAACGATAACAGCCGCAGATTCAAACAGAATCAAATAATGTTTCGCATACAGCCCTCAATTATGGAGTTCTCAAGACCTATTGTTTTTGGTGAAGATCGGTTAAGGGAAAGGGGTAGTTTACCTGCAACGTTTTGTTTTAACAAGGGTAATTGTTTCTATGACGAACGATAACTGCCGCATATTCAAACAGAATCAAATAATTTTTTGCATACACCCCTGAATTGTAGAGAACTCAAGGCCATTTGATTTTGGTGAAGATCGGTTAAGGGGAAGGGGTAGTTTACCTGGAACCTTTTACGTTTTAACAACAGTAAAGTACTTGAAAATTCATTTAAACTTTTTCAAACAATGGTAATTGTTAAAAATAAAATAATTTTGTTGCCAGGCAATAAAATTATAATTTTTTCATTTTAATGTAAATCATGTATGAGAGAAAATATATCGTTCGTGGCAGGCAAGCATATCTCAGTTATGTAATGTTTACGTTTCCATTTTATTATTATGACTACCACAATAAAAAGGCAGGGAACACACACACACACACACACAATTCGCGTTATTTCTGGCCTCATTCATGTTTATTTTCTTACATTTGCACGCTTTTTAAATGTAAAGTGCCGAAACCCATACCAACATAACGCGTGCAAGCCGAAAAAGTGTCCAGCGTGGATAGCGATTTGCTTCCTGTGGATCGCTGGGCAGTGTAACTGCACGTGTTTACAGAGGAACGATTCATAGACAGACTTTTTGTCTTTAGGGAATGAACCCTCTGCAAGATGCTGAGGGTCCATGAGTGACTTCGGAGCGCTCCTTCTTTTCCGCGTGTTTGTTCTGTGAAACGTACACTGTAGATTCGCAGCTTTACTCTAAGCAACGCTCAATAGGAAATGTTGAAAATTTTTGTCCACGGTGTACCCTCATACACACTAAACCTGCTCTGATGTTTTAATTACGGACATCATAATCACCGTAATCAAAAATGAGAACAGGTTTTAGTGTGTATGAGGGTCCACCATGGACAAAAATTTTCAAAATTTCCTATGGAGCGTTGCTCAGAGTAAAGCTGTGAATCTACTCAGTGTATGTTTCACAGAACAAACACGCGGATAAAAGAAGTGCTCCAGAGTCGCTCATGAACCCTGGGCATCTTGCAGAGGGTTCACTCCCTAAAGACGAAAAGTCTGTCTAGGAACCGTTCCTCTGTAACCACATGCAGTTACACTGGCCAATGATCCTCAGGAAGCAAATCTGTGTCCACGCTGCACACCTTTTCGGCTTACATGCGTTGTGTTGGTGTGGGTTTTGTGACAGTAATGGGTGCCATTTGGCCCTTGTACAAATCATTAATCTTAGGGTTCAGGGCAAATCTCCGTTTCCTACTACGGAGATAAGATTGACAACTGTTACACGAGTTCCCGAGAGCCACGGGAGAATTGGGTCTAATTGGATACCTAACAAATCCTGACCCAAAGTTAATCTAGAAATAGGTTGTTATAAAAAGTCTCAGCTAAAACTTCATCCAGATGTCTCAGAGCTGGAAGAGCTGGTAGTTCTTCGGGCTCCCAGAACCATGTGCACAACACTAAAGAATCATCGTTGTGTGGAGGAGTCAATGATGCTGTCAGTGCACACAAGTAGCCACTGGGACCTGATTGTACGCTGCATGGTGCTGATAGGCATGAACTGCATCAGGAGCTGGTGATGTCAGTAGACAGGCAAAGAGCAACACAGGGAGGTGGGGCAGAGCCTATAATAACAAAACCAATTTGGTCCCAACAGCAGTTAGAAGACCAGAGTCCAAGGGGACCACCTGCCCTGTGACAAGAGTAGACACCATGTCCACTCCCAACAAAACAGCCACTGCAGCACAATTGTCAAAATCAGGATCGGTTCACACCAACCTTCTTGTAGCCTCCCTGGCTAAGGTGTGACTGGGCAATCAGATCCCCTCCTAATGATTGGATGGCTAAACAACAAACACCATGAGACAGTGCCTGAGCAGGTCCAATACTGCTCATGACCAGTGTACTGCAAGACGCAGACATCCCAACTACAACACACAATGCTTTGAAATTAATGAGGCATAGACGCGGTATCAAGAATGGTTCTGGCAGTGATAAACCTCATATTTAACTGCAGTGACAGAAGGCAAATAGCCAACAGCACTCCCCTATTTTCGCCAGTAGAGGTAGCAAGAGCCTCCCTTATATGGGCGTTCACCTCCGTTGGCAGCCTGCTTGTTGGGAAAATGAAGAAGCGTGTGGTGGGAAATGCCACTGCAAACTGCACACTTACCAGGACATGTGTCCTTATGGGCAGATGACAAGCAGACTGTGCATCAATTCAGGCACTTGAGCTGTTTGTAATGGTCAGTCGGGCTCAGGTTCAGAAATATCTTGTACTCCACAATCGTATAATGGGATTTAGAGATGGAGCATTTTGTGCCTGAATAGTAAGCGATGCAACACGAGACGAAGGCTCCTGAGGAATGACAGATTGGGCGAGAGAGGCCTGCCAGTGAAGTAGACAGTGTGGCCTGTTCCTTTTGTTCATCCGTGAGGGTCAGGAATTTAATAAGGAAGTCCATCTTAGGAACATGGTCTGAAGAACCTAAATGGGTCTCGAATCTTTTTACCAGTGGCATATAGAGTTTTGACATCAAAAAAAAAACATGCTGAAGTATGTCCTCAACCCTCAGGGACTGCAAAGAGTGAAAGTTAGAAATAAACATGTCTACAAAATCACGGATCATCCTCAAAGACTTCACCGAGGTGGAAGGAAGCTATAAATCTCAAAGTAATTATACAAACAATTTAATAAATATTACCTACCAGAATCTTACCTGTCTTGCGATCTTTTCTCGGAAACTTACCTTATTCCAAATACCATCAGAACTTCAGGGCCGCCACCAATATCTTTAAAGGGATAGATATGGAAACCTTTACACTTTACCTTAATTAAAAACACTGGAACAATTTTGCGATCTGACCTCCCATAATTCAGAAAATTCCCCGGAACGTTAGACGAGTTTTTTAGCACAAAGTATAGGAAATGGTTATGGTGTAACAACTACAACTAACACATGTTTATGTTGAAAACAAACCTTATTTATTATACCATTAATTTTTTTTTTATTTTTCTTTAAACTGTTATTTCTCTATGTTACCAGTACTTTGATATTTTTCCCACTCACACACACACACTCTTACTCTATACAATTCTTTAATACCCCCGTTTAATTAAAGAGCTCTTATTGATTTATTTATAATCTTTTGGCCAACGACTAAATGTATTTTCTCACTGTACTTCTCTCGCTATCCAAATTGTTCCACCATTACGCCGTTCACTTTCACTTTTATCGTCACTTCGACCACATTAAACTGTTATTAAGCGGTTTTGTTTCAGTACTTAAAACTGCTGTAGCATTTTGCATTTTCTGGTAGGCCTTTTACTACATTTCGACCTACCAGACAAAGTATTCCCGAGGCCACGCTTCACTTACGTCCGCTCAGTGTGAATGTATATTGTCGACTGCTAGCGTCCAAAAAATGGCTAAGCATCTCTGCCAGTCCACCTGCTCTCGTTCTCCACAGGAAACAGGTCCATACTCGATTGTGATTGGTTGTAAAATTTCATTATTAGCATGACGTAACAGAATCAGTCCAGCACCGTCGCCTCGTAGTAATTTGTACGTCGCAAAAGGTGGCACACACGCGCGCTCTTACACATTCCGTTGTTCACCCGTACCTTGCACAGCATGACACCGAACTGACTACCGGGTGTTCACAAAAGTCACACATTTGGTGATCTAAAAGTGTTGCCTAGCATGGTTGGCCACAAATTGTTACAAGAAAATTATGAAATTGCAAAACCCCTTAGTTTGCCCCATTACAATATGCTGCCCCTGCAAATAGATGTCAGTCAAATTTGAGAACTTCTGTAACCCCTCTTTAACTTTGACTTGTAAAAAAAAAATTTGTTTTTTGAAAAAATTTTTTTTCTTCTAAAGAGGGGCCACAAGGACCCAGCCCACTTACCTGAACTGCTCTCAACAACACTACACATTAAGGAACGCGACACACACACACTAACACACAACATGACAAATTTACCGATCAACGACAAATTCTCAAAAAATTTTATAATGACTTCGGCTCCCGTATCTCGGAGGAGACCGCCTGCCGATCGGGCCATACCGCATAAATGAAACACCTCCCCTATTATGCGCAAGGTAATACGCGAACCATATCTCCACCTAGGCACAGATCTGCGATAATTCGCGTTTCCAAAGGAATTTCCCCCTTTAAAATTTCACATCGCGTGACAACCTAGATAATTCGCGTTTCCAAAGGAATTTCCCCCTTTAAAATTTCACACCGCGTGACAACCTACCGTTCAACGATACCAACAGGCGGGCAAGCATATACACATATAATACACAAAATCTTAAACCTAACAAGACATAGCTACTTTTAGATATAGGGACTTTTAAGTATTCTTCTAAGTTCTATTCGAACCCCAAAATGTTTCCTGAGTTTGCAAGCCCCGTCACACCCAAAGGACTCAACGGTTGACCCTAATCTCAACCACGCTCTGCTACCAAATGTAACCCCTTTTTAACTTTGAATTGTAAATTTTTTTTTTTTTTTTTAAAGAGGGGCCACAAGATAATTAAAACTAGGCCAAAGCCTAGAGAAGCCAAAAATGCGCTGGATCCAGTGAGACGGGACTTGCAATTAAAACTCACAAAATTAACAATCAATAAAATCTTTTTTATTATAATCAAACTCATTATATCTCCTTCGAAATTGTTACTTACAAAAAATCAATAAATATAACATTTATATTTTCTGCTTAAAAAAAATATTATTTTAAATTAATAAATATAAAATCTATATTCTCCCTTTTAAAAATGTCATTTGAAATTAATAAATATAAAATCCATATTCTCCCTTTTAAAAATGGTATTTGAAATTAATAAATATAAAATCTATGTTTTATATTCTCCTTTTAGCCCTATATCTAACCCCCAAAAATACACACGAATATACAATACATATCTAACCCCCAAAAATACACACGAATATACAATACATATACACGTTCCACAACACAGGACAATTATAACATCTATCATTAAATCTTGCCACACCCTTTTCCACCCCATGAGGTACATAATTAACAATTTATAAATATCCATATTAGGTCTTAATACCTAATATGTGTATAACATATTAAATGTGTATAACAGATTATGTTTGCAACACCAGTGGCCCCAGGACATACGAAATTCAAGAGTCGGCATAGTGCCTGATACTATTATAAAGTGCTGCCACATTGAGCACTTAGACTTGGAGTAATTAATATTAGAATACAGTGAACACCCCAGTGATCATAATTAATTAAAAGAATTTAAATATTGATAAATTTTGTTAAGTCTTGAAAACAGTAACGTGTCATAAAGCCTTATAACCTTTTTAAAATTAATTTGGCCCAAAGGCCGACATGTTCCTAGGCAAGATGGTGCATAACTCAACCTGTCCCAAGAGCATGTTCAAGTCTGCATGCAAATGCACCTATACAGGATTAAACTGGAGACCCGACTTAACTACCAAAGAAACGTCTATCCCTATATGACCCAAACTGAATTTAAAAAAGGAAAACTTAAAGCATAAAATGAAAACAAAATTGAACCAGTGAAATTACATGTTTATTGAATGAATTAGTAGCACTAAGGAAACCCTTATACTGAAAATAAGAAGGAAATTTACACGCCTGAATGGGAAGCAGCCACAGATACATGTCAACCTCTGGGCTCACAGATTATACAAACAGAGTTACAAAATGTACAAAAGATTCCCCCCAAGTCCACGCACTATTCTGTCCCGTTAACCGGGGACCCAATTAAAATGTTTAAAGCTTAAAGTCATTGGTGTAGAGTGACTCTATGTCCACTGGTTCTAGTGGGTTACATCACACTGTGTAAAAATAATTGGTTTTTTGTCACCTTATTAATTCCATGGGTGTGAAGCGGTGGTCTTCTGGTCTACATGTTAGGGTGTTGGTGGCTTATCCTCGCTATTCTCCTCCGGCAGATGAAGTTGAGAGAGAGAGTCTAGATGTTCATGTTCAGGAATAGAGCTGTTCCTCGGCTTGCAGCGAGGGACCCTAGTCATACAACATATTATCAGTGATAAGTTCTCAAAAATAATTCCCCCAGAAACCTCACACGCACCAAAATCCATATATAATATTAACACAGCTTTAGGGCTACTTAAAATGATAGTTTGACACACTTTGCAACGGTTATACGGCCCTATCTTGAAAACCTTTAGTTTTGTTAAATTTCATATTATAAACTTTACCCCTGTGGGTTAACATAATTCAATTACGGTTATATAATTATTCAGTTTGTTATACAATTAATAAAATTTACACATAGTCTTATTCGCCACGTGGTGTGAGAGGTTACCTGATTACATCTATTTCTGTACTTATTAAACAAATACCTTTTTGCATTTACATTATTCTCAATTCTGGTGCCTTAGTTAAGACTTCTGAAATTAATTTAGTATTACTATAATTACCAAGAAGTTACATTTAAATTACGCATTTCACAACTCACCACGTGGCGTGAGGTTAACTGATTTTACTCAATGTGGGCTTATTAAACAATTTTTTCTTTCGTATTAGTTTAAATTGATGTATATAATCATATTGCCGTAACTTACCGCAGATCTGTATTTGTTTAGCCTGCCATAGGTAGAAGATGGTGCAACGAAAAGCTCCTTTCTGTCGGAGAAGAATGCCACGCGTTCTTAATTGGACGGCGACCAGGAAAAGACAATAGTTAGAAAACCCTGTTCCGGCTTTCTCACTTATAATCAGTGGCGAGCACCAGAGCGCAGCACTAACTGGGCACACTTAAATACCTTCATTACAGTATAGTTTGCGTATATCTGTTAAACACAGTACGGCATTTTTCGTCAGCTTTGGCGTTAAATGCCGAATACGCGCCGATCTTTCTTAGACACGGCACACTTCACATAATGTAAAATTGAAAGATGAGACTGGAGAGAGTGGTGACCTGTCATAGGTTAAATCATAGGTTAGGTTACCTTTTCACAAATTCCCTATGTTTTGAAGAAGGTTTAAAATGGGGGGGGGGGGAGCAGGTCCCTTTAGGATGAAAGGATGGAAGGAATAAAAGGGATAACCTGCATTGTTGAAGATGAAGAATTTAGTGATGGTCCGGGAGGATGAATGTAAAAAAACCTGGTTCATTTATAGTGTGAATATGCTGCCCATGTGTTGGTGAGCCAGTTTCAGCTATGTGTTACTCCTCCGATAGTTAAGACTGAACTGAGGAAAACTTGCATGTGCTCTGGAAATATGCACAGACTGCACAGCAAAGCAGTCGATAGGGTGCATGAGTCGATCTGTGTATGCGCGAGTCAAATATTTAGTGTGCTCAAATACTGAATGTAGGTTTTTGTACATATAATAGTCTTTTTTGTTACTGCTTAATTTTTGTGGCTTGCCGTATAATTCATTTCCAAAGCAAATTGTTCATGTGAATTGTTTAAAACGGTGAATCAGTTGTAGTAAGCAATATAATCTTGTCATGTTTATTATAGTTTTACTTCCATGTTCCATAAGGAAATGGAAGTGTGGTGATGGCAAAAAAAAAATCGTGTTCGAGATAAGGGCTGATTCTGATTGTATTACCCTCAAAACATGAAGAAAAGTCATTTTTCGAAAACTGTGTGTGTGTGTGTGTGTGCGCGCATGCGCGTGTGTGTGCGTGCGTGCGTGTCCATGTGTCTTGTGTAGAATTTTTCTTTGGCAAACGAGAACTGCCGCAAATTCAAACAGAATCAAATAATTTTTTACATACCTGCCTGAGTTGTAGAGGACTCACGGCCTATTGATTTTGGTGAAGTTTGGTTAAGGGGAGGGGTAGTTTACCTGCAACGTTTTATGGTTTAACAAGAGTAAAGTACTTGAAAATTCATTTAAACTTTTTCAAACAATGGTAATTGTTAAAAATAAAATACATTTGTTGCTAGGTAATCAAATTATAATTTTTTCATTTTAATTTAAATCATAAATATATGAAAGTATATCGTTCCTGGCAGGAAAGCATATCTCATTTATGTAATGTTTACGTTTTCAAAGTTTTTTTTGCGATTACCGCAAAAAAAGGCAGGCAGGACACACACACACACACACACACACACACACACACACACACACACACACACACACACACACACACACACACACACACACACACACACACACACACACACACACACACACACACACACACACACACACACACACACACACACACACACACACACACACACACACACACACACACACACACACACACACACACACACACACACACACACACACACACACACACACACACACACACACAATTCACGTTATTTCTGGCCTCACTCATGTTTATTTTCTTACGTTTGCATGCTTTTTAAATTTAAAGTGCTGAAACCCACACCAACACGTGTGCAAGCCGAAAAGGTGCCCAGTGTGGACAGCGATTTGCTTCCTGTGGATTGCTGGCATGTGTAACTGCACGTGTTTACAGAGGAACTGTTCATAGACAGACTTTTAGTCTTTAGGGAATTAACACTGCAAGATGCTCAGGGTCCATGGGAGACTTCGGAGCACTCCTTCTTTTCCGCGCGTTTGTTCTGTGAAACGTACACTGTAGATTTGCAGCTTTACTCTGAGCAACGCTCCATAAGGAATGTTGAAAATTTTTGTCCACGGTGTACCCTCATACACACTAAAACCTGCTCTGATGTTTTGACTGCGGACATCATAATATTACTTTGGAAACTTGCGCCCTACTTAATGGATATCAAACGTTAACTTTTACATGCCATTAATTTTATGCATATTTTGAAGCAATAAATGCTTTAATAAATTAATACAATCTGTGCACTTATTTCTATTATGATATAAGAATTACAGATTAATGTATACATGTGTGTATGTTGAAAAATATATAAATATTTTTCTCCTCTGGAAAATTGTTTGCCTCTCCTGGGAAATTGTTTGAATGAAACAGACGGTATTCTCATGAAGATGGGAGTTCAAATAGTTCCATGGCCCATGCGTAGCGAAGAAGAGGGGTTTTAGTGGGCGAGAGTCCCACAGACCCAGTGCACTAGTGTCCATTCCGTAATCGGAATGTTTGTTTAAACAATTATCACTAGTTAATTTGACCTTTTTGCGTGTTTAAATATAAATCTTAGAACATGGAAGTCATGTATGGTTCTCCATACCGATTTTTTAAAGCTGAAGTCCCAATACTTATTAATTCTTCATTTTGGTATTAAATTATTTAGTGATGTAGAATGAAATTCAGAAATGAAATATCCGTTCTGTTCAGAGTATATATGTGCTGAAACAAATGTCCTGTATGAAAATATCGGTATGGAGAACCATACATGACTTCCATGTTCTAAGTTTTATATTTAAAATCATTTTCGAAATGAAATATTACCATAGAAACTACTTTCTACTTACTGCTTCAGCCTAAACCACAGTACTGTGGTCAATAACGTATACCACCTCATGTTATCGCACTCGATTTTCACTGATGATGGAAGTCGATGGCATTGCCGAAACGTCTGGTTTTATAGAAAACATTGGACTACGGCCAAATATCCCTGGAAGGAATTTTAACAAAAACTACTTCTTTGTTGCCGATAACGTTGTATACATATATATAAAAAATATGCATAAAATTAATGGCTTGTATAAGTTAATGATTGATCTCCATTAAGTAGTG
Organism: Magicicada septendecula; assembly: GCA_034769895.1. Classification (NCBI taxonomy): domain Eukaryota; kingdom Metazoa; phylum Arthropoda; class Insecta; order Hemiptera; family Cicadidae; genus Magicicada; species Magicicada septendecula. The sequence goes on along the minus strand of CM068367.1, from coordinate 715,323,660 downwards.
CTCAAGTTTCCAAAGTTTTAATATTATGATGTCCGTAATTAAAACATCAGAGCAGGTTTAGTGTGTATGAGGGTATACCGTGGACAAAAATTTTCAACATTTCCTATTGAGCGTTGCTTAGAGTAAAGCTGCAAATCTACAGTGTACGTTTCACAGAACAAACACGCGGAAAAGAAGGAGCGCTCCGAAGTCACTCATGGACCCTCAGCATCTTGCAGAGGGTTCATTCCCTAAAGACGAAAAGTCTGTCTATGAATCGTTCATCTGTAAACACGTGCAGTTACACTGCCCAGCGATCCACAGGAAGCAAATCGCTATCCACGCTGGACACTTTTTCGGCTTGCACGTGTTATGTTGGTATGGGTTTCGGCACTTTCCATTTAAAAAGCGTGCAAATGTAAGAAAATAAACATGAATGAGGCCAGAAATAACGCGAATTTTGTGTGTGTGTGTGTGTCTTCCCTGCCTTTTTATTGCGGTAGTCATAATAATAAAATGGAAACGTAAATATTACATAACTGAGATATGCTTGCCTGCCACGAACGATGTATTTTCTCTCATACATGATTTACATTAAAATGAAAAAATTATAATTTTATTGCCTGGCAACAAAATTATTTTATTTTTAACAATTACCATTGTTTGAAAAAGTTTAAATGAATTTTCAAGTACTTTACTGTTGTTAAAACGTAAAAGGTTCCAGGTAAACTACCCCTTCCCCTTAACCAATCTTCACCAAAATCAAAAGGCCTTGAGTTCTCTACAATTCAGGGGTGTATGCAAAAAATTATTTGATTATGTTTGAATATGCGGCAGTTATCGTTCGTCATAGAAAAAATTACCCTTGTTAAAACATAAAACGTTGCAGGTAAACTACCCCTTTCCGTTAACCGATCTTCACCAAAAACAATAGGTCTTGAGAACTCCATAATTGAGGGCTGTATGCGAAACATTATTTGATTCTGTTTGAATTTGCGGCTGTTATCGTTTGCCAAAAAAAAAAAAATACCCTTGATAAAAAAAAAACGTTGCAGGTAAACTACCCCTTTCCCTCAACCGATCTTCACCAAAAACAATAGGTCGTGAGTACTCTACAAATCAGGGCTGTATGCAAAAAATTATTTGATTCTGTTTGAATTTGCGGCTGTTATCGTTTGCCATAGAAAAAAGTCTACACACACACACACACACACACACACACACACACACACACACACACACACACACACACACACACACACACACACACACACACACACACACACACACACACACACACACACACACACACACACACACACACACACACACACACACACACACACACACACACACACTTTTCGAAAATCAACTTTTTTTCATGTTTTGAGTGTAGTACAATCAGAATCTGCAATAATCTCGAACACGATTTTTTTTGCCATCACCATACTTCCATTTCCTTAAGGAATATGAAAGTAAATATCGGTATGGAGAACCATACATGACTTCCATATTCTAAGATTTATATTTAAAATCATTTTCAGCCAAACAGCCAGGCTGTGTCTTACCTCCCTTTTTATTGCTGTATTAAATGAAAAATATTATATTACATTAAAATGAAAAAATTATAATTTTATTGCCTGGCAACAAAATTATTTTATTTTTAACAATTACCATTGTTTCAAAAAGTTTAAATAAATTTTCAAGTACTTTACTCTTGTTAAAACGTAAAAGGTTGCAGGTAAACTACCCCTTCCCCTTAACCGATCTTCACCAAACTCGAAAGTCATTGAGACCTCTACAATTCAGGGACGTATGCAAAAAATTATTTGATTCTGTTTGAATTTGCGGCTGTTATCGTTTGCCATAGAAAATACGCTTGATAAAAAAACGTTGCAGGTAAACTACCCCTTCCCCTTAACCGATCTTCACCAAAAACAATAGGTCTTGAGTACTCTACAAATCAGGGCTGTATGCAAAACATTATTTGATTCTGTTTGAATTTGCGGCTGTTATCGTTTGCCATAGAAAATACCCTTGTTAAAAAAACGTTGCAGGTAAACTACCCCTTTCCCTCAACCGATCTTCACCAAAAACAATAGGTCTTGAGAACTGTACAATTTAGGGCTGTATGCAAATAATCTTTTGATTCTGTTTGAATTTGCGGCTGTTATCGTTTGCCATAGGAAATACCCTTGTTAAAACATAAAACGTTACAGGTAAACTACCCCTTTCCCTTAACCGATCTTCACCAAAAACAATAGGTCTTGAGTACTCTACAAATCAGGGCTGTATGGAAAACATTATTTGATTCTGTTTGAATTTGTGGCTGTTATCGTTTGCCATAGAAAATACCCTTGTTAAAAAAACGTTGCAGGTAAACTACCCCTTTCCCTCAACCGAACTTCACCAAAAACAATAGGTCTTGAGAACTCTACAATTTAGGGCTGTATGCAAATAATCTTTTGATTCTGTTTGAATTTGCGGCTGTTATCGTTTGCCATAGGAAATACTCTTGTTAAAACATAAAACGTTACAGGTAAACTACCCCTTTCCCTTAACCGATCTTCACCAAAATCAACAGATCTTGAGAACTCTACAATTCAGGGCTGTATGCGAAACATTATTTGATTCTGTTTGAATTTGCGGCTGTTATCGTTTGCCAAACAAACAAAATTACCCTTGCTAAAAAAAAAACCGTTGCAGGTAAACTACCCCTTTCCCTCAACCGATCTTCACCAAAAACAATAGGTCGCGAGTACTCTCCAAATCAGGGCTGCGTGCAAAAAATTATTTGATTCTGTTTGAATTTGCGGCAGTTATCGTTTGCCATAGAAAAAAATCTATAGACACACAGACAGACAGACACACACACAGACACTTTTCGGAAAACGACTTTTTTTCATGTTTTGAGTGTAGTAGAATCAGAATCTGCAATAATCTCGAACACGATTTTTTTTGCCATCACCATACTTCCATTCCTTAAGGAATATGGAAGTAAAAAAGACAACCAGTCACAGCTATGGTAGTATGCATCTATACGTTCAGATGGCCAGACATGTCATTTTAAAATCAGTTAAAACGTTTTTGTAACAATAACAGAGTGAATTTTGAAAAACTTGATATTTTTAGTTATAGTGATCTCTAGTTTTAGAGAATTACATTTCAGTTGTATGTACAGTTTTAAGGAATGCCAGTAGTGGTTTACTTCAGTTATAGCAGTTTTAGCATATATTGCGTGTTAAAAATTCTTTTAAAACTTGATAAAAAGTGATGTGACACTAATGGTAATAGTAATACTTTCTTACATAGAAAAGGATTAGTTGTTCACATCACGAAAGCCAGGGAGAGACAAATTCATAAATTCATATTAAGGGTTGCAGAAATTTGTAGGAGAGCACAACAGTTTGAGGCATAACACAGAATAGGCATATTATGGGTTTGCATAAACCACACCAAGTCCCAGTATATATGCAAATATGTTTGAACTTTGTGTGTAAAGAAAAACAGCAAAAGCTGCAGAAAAAAACATTGTCCCAAACAACAGTGTTCATTGCTTCAAGTGATAACATAATTAAATTAATCTTAATTAACACCTAGTGAATATTGTGATTGATAAGTCACACCTCATGAATAAAATTGAATTTTCCCTACCTATGTGTAGCAAATTTTTGTTAAATCTATTATTTGTTTTTGTCCTTTTACTACAGTTATTTTAATTTTTCCCAGGTAAAACATGTTGGCACCTTACACAAAGTGGGTGCGTTTGTAAAGAGGTCACATTTCTTAAACTTTTACTACTGAAGACCACTTTGATTTACTTAGTGATAATATGGCATGAGTACTGACTTTATTGTTGTGGTATTCAAATTCACATAAAGACGGGTTGATTGCCTCCCTGTACTGCATTGTTTGGCATTTCTTCTTTTAGCTTTTGACATATTTGTGTTCATGTCAGCACCTGTCACAGGTCTTTGAAATTCACAAAATGATTAACCATTTCATGCACAAAATGTATAGCATCATAATCTCCCAACAATTCTTCAAATGATGTTAGTCTTTCTCAGTGGTTGTATCCCTTCTTCTGTTGGGAACTGTGTATATGCAAAGGACACACTCTTCCTGGCACTGATTTGTCTATTTCAGCAATTCAATTATAATTATCAAATTTAATAGGATTTCACAGTGAGGCTTTACTGCATTTATGAAATTTCTTGAATCGTGTATGTATTTACTTGTTTATCACATTATGAGAAGTTGCAAGGACTAGAAAATTCCTCTTTACAAATATGTCTGCTTTCTTCATAATACCCATTTATTGAATGAATATGACAGTAAATATTTGGATTTACTGCACTATTATTTATAGTAGTCTAATATAGAACACGTTTTGAATAAATTTGTATATACGAGGGTTATTCGGAAAGTAAGGTCCGATTTCTTATAAAAAATAAACCATCACAGATTTTTTCAAAAAACTTTTTTATTTAATTCCTTACATCTTTCTCTATTTTTCTACATAGTTTCCATTTTTGTTTAAACATTTGTCATAACGTTCTACAAGCTTTTGTATGCCGAAGTCATAGAAGTCTGCCGCCTGTGAGGATAACCAGTCTTTAACTGCTTCTTTCACCTCGTGATCTGTGGCGAAGCGCTTGCCGCCGAGAAACTCCTTTAGGTAGCGGAACAAGTGAAAATCGCTCGGCACCAAGTCTTGACTGTACGGTGGGTGGTCAATCTGTTCCCATCCAAAAGATCTGATCAGATTTTGGGTTTGAATGGCAGAATGGGGTCTGGCATTGTCATGCAGCAACAAAACTCCAGACGTCAGAAGGCCACGTCGCTTATTCTGTATTGCACGTCGAAGTTTAGTCAGGGTAGCGCAGTAAGCGGCTGCATTTATTGTTGTCCCTTGCTGCATAAACTCGACTAACAAGACTCCATGTCTATCCCAAAACACGGTTGCCATAACCTTGCGTGTTGAGATTGTCTGCTTGGCCTTGACTTTGACTGGTGATGTGTGACGCCATTCCATTGACTGACGTTTAGACTCAGGGGTCATGTGAGGAACCCACGTCTCGTCCCCTGTGACAATGTTCTCTAAACGTTGATCACCTTCCTTATGATATCGGTCCAAAAAATCAAGAGCACAAGCCATTCTTTTCATTTGGTGTTCCTCAGTAAGCAGCCTGGGAACCCAACGTGAGCACAATTTGCGAAATTGCAAATTTTCAGAGACAATTTTGTGCAAAGTTGTTCTACCCACATTCGGAAATTCCAATGCTAAAGTTGAAATTGTGAATCGCCGGTCTTCACGAAATTTTTCGTCCACGGCATTGACCAAATCTTCTGTGATCACTGATGGTCGGCCTGATCGCGGTTCATCGTGGACATTTTCCCGTCCGTCCTTGAAAGCTCTCACCCACTTACGCACTTTGCTGTCACTCATCGCATTGGGGCCGTACACTTCACTTATCTGTCGATGAATTTCCGCTGGTGAAACGTTCCTTGCTGTCAAAAACCAAATCACTGAACGTATTTCACAGTCGGTGGGCTGATCAATTGTTTTAAACATTTTGAACTGACACTGTAAACAGCACACTGCAACAATACCAATGCAAATGGCGTCGTTTGATGCGCAAGGCATGCCGGGAGTCGGTGCGCATGCGCGTTTCAATGTTCACGCGTCATTCGATTAGCTACGGCGATTCGGACCTTACTTTCCGAATAACCCTCGTATCTGTGATAGTTGGTGTTTATAAACAAAATAAATATTTAGTTTAGTAAATGGATAAATGTAAGTGATAAAAACATGTATATTACATTTGTGTCATGCATTAATTTATTGTAGGCTTACAGCTGATAGCATACAGTAGATGCAAATATTACTTCCGTGTTTTTGTTTTTAAATTACTTTAATACTTGTTAAATCAAACAAATTACTTCTGAATTATTTTGGCGATATGTCATGATTATATTAAAGTATGTATAAATAGTCTGCATTATAGTGTATGAATAGGGAGTACATACGCATTATACAACATTGCTGTTGATAGAATGGTGAGTGTATAGTTGTGTACAACTAAACTGAATCGAAATTGCCCGTGAGCTGCGCAGATGGGAGTGAGTGAGGCGGTAGTAGTATGTGAGTGAGGCGGACGAAGTTTACGAACTATGTCATCTACGTACACTTGTTTCATGTTGACAATGTACAAAATTTACTGTGTTCAGAGTTTATTTATCCCGTGCTGAACGTAATGTCTTATAGTGTAAGAGCTTGTAAAGTTTTAGGAAATTATACAGTGAAATACAGTTTCAAATTTAGGAAGTGAAACCCAAGTAAATATTACTCAACATGAGGAAAATAAAAATGTTCTTACCTCCAGCTGAAGTGTATTGTTTTTCTTTCGCCATATCAAACAATTAAAAATTTTAAACACTATTAACCATTTCATATGTCCACATTACTAAATAAAAAAAAGAAGTTATAGTTCAATTCAAACTTTCATTAATAATAATATTATTAATAATTAATAATCAATGAATACACCAATTTTAAGTATTAAAATAAACTTGACAATTACTCGTTCATTGGATGAACTCCCAAAATATCACTGTCAGTATCTGAATTCTCTTCTTCCGATTCTTCTTCACTGTCTTCACCTAGATTTATTATAATATCGTCCACTACAGTATCGAAGACTTGTTCTTTTTCCCAGTATTCTCTTTCTATTTTAATTACGTGCCTGCACCTAGATAGCCAATCGTCTTTTGAAAAACTTTTGAAAAAATCATTACAGTAATTATTAACATCATTAAAATTGAAAGTAACATTTCTCTTTGCAACATATTCTTTTAAAGAAGCCCATACGAGTTCAATGGGGTTTAGATCTGGATGGTAAGGAGGCAAACGTAGAACAGAATGTCCATGATTATGTAATAACTCGTCGATTTCATACGTTTTATATTTTGGTTTATATAATTTGATTAATGTGTACAAATCAGGTTTCAACATTGAATTTTCAAATTGTATGTTTTCTTTGTAAGCCAGTCTTTCATGTCGTCTTTCCTGGAATTAGAAGTCGGACATTTTTCAGTTTGTTTGTTGTGGTAGGGAGCGTTATCCATGACAAGAACACTATTTGGTGGCAGTCCATTTAGTAGCTTTTGTTCTACCCACTTCCTGAAATTAGAGTAATTCATCTCATCATGATAATCTCCTGTTGATAATGTCGACTTCCAAGTTAAATTAGCACCAATAACAAAACCATTTTCTCCGCCAGCATGGATTATTATTAGTTTCTGGCCTTTTGTAACTTACTTCTTCAGTCCTTCATTTGAATCGTCGGTCCAGCTCTTTACTTGTGTATACGTAGAATGTAAATATGCCTCGTCCATATAAACAATGTTTCTGTTTTCCTCTCTGTACCTCAGTATTGTGCATAAATAGTTCAGTCTCATCTGTCTTATGTCATGTCGTTCCATGAGAAGTTTCCGGTCTGATTTTGTTTTCACCCACTTAAATCCCATTGTGTGTAATTCTTTTCGTAATGTGTCTACACAACCTCTATATTCCGTATCACTCCAAAATTTTGTGTGGATTGCCTTCATCGTTGGCACCCTCTTTTCATTTATATGAAAATTTAAAACTAGTCTACGTAAAACACATCGATCGAAGTCAATCCAGCACAATTTTTTTATTTCTATTTTTCAGTTTCTTTTTAGGTGTTGAAAAAGATGTCGACCCACTGCACTCAATTTTTCGCGACTCACTGGCAATCGTTTTCAAAGTCCGTAAACTTACACCAGTAGCTGCTGCAACGCGTTCCTGCACTTTAGCCAAAGGTATAACTGGCACACCTTTTTTTCCTCGTTTTGCATAAACTGCAATACACAACTAATAATTTCCCGGCTTTGTCCACTCAACGTTTTGTGTTTCACTTTACTTCTGAATTCCACGTTAGCGTCCATTTTATACGTTATCTATGAAGTAAATAACGATATACTTCAGATATACAGTATCTCAAGCATATACAGTATCTAAACACTTACGAGTAAGTGTAAGTAAGTAAGTAAATATATATAACACAATAAGGAAGAAAACTATGCAAATTATATTTCTAACGCCCACTTAAATTTTGATACGACTATACATCCACTGAAACACACACCACGGTAACACAACTCAAGTGCGGTTCATGTTTTCCCCACTCTAGCTCTAACAAAAATTTGTCACCGCGCACACAAGGCCAAGTGCAGTTTCGTCTCTGTTAGCTGTACATAATTGGGTTGGTCTGGTGAAAATTGGCTTAAAGGCAGGAGGAACTATTTGTTGTGTTGTACTACTAAGGCAGAGAAGCATACTCTGTTTATAAACTTTCATACATGTCTGACTGTCCCATTGTGACTTATTTTTTATCTTCACGTTCATAACTTGTACCTAATGTGTCAAGACTTACTATAGTTTGTTTTAAGCTGGAATGGGATTTTCTGTGACATAATCACACAGAAAGCTTGGCATACTTTTGTCAAATCATTGTCATGGAAATTGGAGGCGTTGTCAGATCTGTTCACGATTGTCTACAACACATGAAGTTCCAAGTTTTGTGCATCTAAGATTTACTCGTTTTAGTTATGACTTTACTGCTGGTTTTAGTCAGTGGTTTTCAGTAGTTAAATTCAGACAGTCTGTTTAAAGACTACTTATTAGAAGTACATCATTTATATTAATGTGGTTTTATTTTAATGGGTGTAACTTATGACTGATGACAGGCAACTTTATAAAAAATGGGGTCATCCTCATATACATCAGTCAGCAAAAAATTCTTTACCTATCAGTTAACTGCTTGTGGTGCTCTTTGTGAAGTCAAGCACGTAAGCTTGTTTGTTCTGTGAAGGAATATAATGGAAACTCCCTTATCAAGACTTCTGTTATCTGAATTGTACCATGTCTGCATGTGATGACAGGTACTAGGTAGTATTGACCCACTGTTACTGTGAATCTCTGAATTATTGTCAGAACTGTCAGTTGTATTTATGCAAACTGGAATCACCAAAGCAAAGAGGCAGCCATAGACTGCTTGTGAATAAAGATACCAAGTTCATATCAACAGAAATTGATTGATGATGTGAAATTATGTTATAATAAAAATAATAAATTCATTACATAAAAAAATGTCCAATTACATTAATGTTTATTGAATTGCTATACGCACTTCTTTGTCAGCATTGCCACAGCAATGATTAGTGCCTATCACTGTCAACATTAGTCTTCGTTTTGTTGAATTTCCAAGAAAATTTGTAGATATTGTTGCACTACAGTTATTGCAACAAACATATATTTCAGTGTAGCTTGTTTGTGCCATATACGTTTTGTAAATAAATATACAAATAATGTACAGTGTAGTGTTTCTTCATTGTGGGGGACAATGTAAATATAGTGTTTTTAAACTTTCCATATCCAGATTTTCTCTTATCTGGACTACCCTTGGTCTCAATTGATTCCAGATAAGGGACTTTCTACTGTACTTTACAAGAGAGTGACAGCAATGGACCAGTTGTAACTCCAACTTGAGTGGACACCTGCAGCATTAAAAATATGCAAGAACACAGTTACAGAAATCTGCAGTGAGAAAAAAATTTCTCGAGTGAGGATGTTTAAAATTAAAAACAGAACAAAAAAGCTAATTGAAAACAAGGAAGTCAAAACTTGACACCTTTCAGACTGACACTATTTATCAGCGTATATGCAATTACCTCTGCCAGAAAGAACACCCCACACTGAGAAAACTTCTGGGTCATCATTCCAAGTCAAATCATCCAGGGGCGTTCACCACACCCTCTCAGATTTTTATGAAATTTTTTTACAGCATCTATGGACAAATATAACAACCCGTATTTTTTATTTTTGTCAAATTCGCTTTAGTTTTTTTTAATGATTTTTTGAAAAAAAGTCCATTTTTAGACGATTTATTAGTCGCGGTGCGAGATCTAAAGAGCACTTTTCAATAAAAACTCTACTTGTATGGTTATTATTTAATATTAAGTTATGAAACTCACAATACTTACTTGAAATTTCACAAGGATTCCAAATATAAAGTCAAAAATAACATTTAGACTCATAAAACTTGTTTTTCCACTTCAAAGTTGGCAATTGTGAATTTTTTTTCTCCGTGCAGGCTTTTATGTAAATGTTTATAACTTTTTTTTGTCTGGTCCTATGAGGCTGAAAAAGGTCTCATTTGAAAGAGGAAATTCTCATGTGTCTCTAAAGATAAGTGTTATATTGAACTAATTTTGGAGCTAGATGATGACAACCAAGATGTTTACATCAATTTTATGCATCCTCACTGGCCATAAAAAACATTTTTTTGGCCAGAACACAGAAATGTTGGGAGAGAGGATAAGTGCTGGGTCCCTTTTACAAACATAATTTGCTGCATAGATGTACCTGAATTAAGTGCTTAGGTGGGCCGAATGCTTTTCAGACTATCCAAAAAAAGTATTCAAAATATTAATGCTGTCTGGGCAAGGAAAAATTAAGTTTCATATCAAACAAGAAGCACCTGTATATATTATAAATATCCTGTAATACCATTTAAGACTGAAAAGTTAAGATAACTCAACAAGTAATTAAACTATAAAGTTTTACCTTAATCCGTCTATGTGATCGCTTAACTTTTCTTCTTTTCTTCTAACGCGTTTCGGATTGTTAATCCATCATCAGAGGTTAAAATAATTCGTTGGTTAAGACTTCGTTAAACATTAAAAGTTGCGTAAAAGACATTTAAAAATTACACTAAAAGAACATTTAAAAATATAGTCCACAAACACAGCGACGTAGCGGATGCGAGTGCGCACTCAATACCGGTCAGCGACGTACTGCCATCCGCAGTACGTCGCTGACCGGTACGTCAGTACGTCGCTGACCGGTATTGAGTGCGCACTCGCATCCGCTACGTCGCTGTGTTTGTGGACTATATTTTTAAATGTTCTTTTAGTGTAATTTTTAAATGTCTTTTACGCAACTTTTAATGTTTAACGAAGTCTTAACCGACGAATTATTTTAACCTCTGATGATGGATTAACAATCCGAAACGCGTTAGAAGAAAAGAAGAAAAGTTAAGCGATCACATAGACGGATTAAGGTAAAACTTTATAGTTTAATTATAATAATTGTGACGCGGATACCAATACAATGACTTTAAAATCAACAAGTAAATACCTAAGCAAGATATTATTTTTAAAATATGGACAAATCTTCTTTAAAATCTATATTTTTTTAGTTTTGACAGGTAGTTAGGCCTTGTTACACTGATAAGCCTAATTTTAACTGAAGGTTTTAGTACGGAAAAATATAAGCATACCTTAAGTAAAAAATAATCCTCATTGGTGGCCACCCAAGATAGGGTACTATGCAAAATATTTCAATGAAATATCAAATGTAAACTTTGTACTTAAATTATAAAATGATGTCATTAAATACCCATGACTTTTATTTTATGCTATTATATTACATTTCATCCTCTTTCAAATGAGACCTTTTTCAGGCTCATAGGACCAGACAGAAAAATATCGGTATGGAGAACCATACATGACTTCCATATTCTAAGATTTATATTTAAAATCATTTTCGAAATGAAATATTTCCATAGAAACTACTTCTTTCTACTTACTGCTTCAGCCTTAACCACAGTACTGTGGTCACTAACGTATACCACCTCACGTAATCGCACTCGATTTTCACTGATGATGGAAGTCGATGGCATTGCCGAAACGTCTGGTTTTGTAGAAAACATTGGACTACGGCCAAATATCCCGGGAAGGAATTTTAACAAAAACTACTTCTTTGTTGCCGATAACGTTGTACACATATATATAAAGAATATGCATAAAATTAATGGCTTGTATAAGTTAATGATTGATCTCCATTAAGTAGTGCTCAAGTTTCCAAAGTTTTAATATTATGATGTCCGTAATTAAAACATCAGAGCAGGTTTAGTGTGTATGAGGGTACACCGTGGACAAAAATTTTCAACATTTCCTATTGAGCGTTGCTTAGAATAAAGCTGCGAATCTACAGTGTACGTTTCACAGAACAAACACGCGGAAAAGTAGGAGCACTCCAAAGTCACTCATGGACCCTCAGCATCTTGCAGAGGGTTCATTCCCTAAAGACGAAAAGTCTGTCTATGAATCGTTCCTCTGTAAACACGTGCAGTTACACTGCCCAGCGATCCACAGGAAGCAAATCGCTATTCACGCTGGGCACTTTTTCGGCTTACACGCGTTATGTTGGTATGGGTATCGGCACTTTCCATTTAAAAAGCGTGCAAATGTAAGAAAATAAACATGAATGAGGCCAGAAATAACGCGAATTTTGTGTGTGTGTGTCTTCCCTGCTTTTTTATTGCGGTAGTCATAATAATAAAATGGAAACGTAAACAGTACATAACTGAGATATGCTTGCCTGCCACGCACGATATATTTTCTCTTATACATGATTTACATTAAAATGAAAAAATTATAATTTTATTGCCTGGCAACAAAATTATTTTATTTTTAACAATTACCATTGTTTGAAAAAGTTTAAATGAATTTTCAAGTACTTTACTCTTGTTAAAACGTAAAAGGTTGCAGGTAAACTACCCCTTCCCCTTAACCGATCTTCACCAAAATCAAAAGGCCTTGAGTTCTCTACAATTCAGTGACGTATGCAAAAAATTATTTGATTCTGTTTGAATATGCGGCAGTTATCGTTCGTCATAGAAAATTACCCTTGATAAAAAACGTTGCAGGTAAACTACCCCTTCCCCTTAACCGATCTTCACCAAAAACAATAGGTCTTGAGTACTCTACAAATCAGGGCTGTATGCAAAAACTTATTTGATTCTGTTTGAATTTGCGGCTGTTATCGTTTGCTATAGAAAATACCCTTGATAAAAAAACGCTGCAGGTACACTACCCCTTTCCCTTAACCGATCTTCACAAAAAACAACAGGTCTTGAGAACTCCATAATTCAAGGCTGTATGCGAAACATTATTTGATTCTGTTTGAATTTGCGGCTGTTATCGTTTGCCATAGAAAATACCCTTGTTAAAACATAAAACGTTGCAGGTAAACTACCCCTTTCCATTAACCGATCTTCACCAAAAACAACAGGTCTTGAGAACTCCATAATTCAAGGCTGTATGCGAAACATTATTTGATTCTGTTTGAATTTGCGGCTGTTATCGTTTGCCAAAAAAAAAATTACCCTTGATAAAAAAAAACCGTTGCTGGTAAACTACCCCTTTCCCTCAACCAATCTTCACCAGAAACAATAGGTCGTGAGTACTCTACAAATCAGGGCTGTATGCAAAAAATTATTTGATTCTGTTTGAATTTGCGGCTGTTATCGTTTGCCATAGAAACAAAATCTACAGACACACAGACAGACAGACACACAGACAGACACTTTTCGAAAAACGACTTTTTTTCATGTTTTGAGTGTAGTACAATCAGAATCTGCAATAATCTCGAACACGATTTTTTTTGCCATCACCGTACTTCCATTTCCTTAAGGAATATGGAAGTAAAAGTTATAAATATTTACATAAAAGCCTGCACGGAGAAAACAAATTCACAATTGCCAACTTTGAAGTGGAAAAACAAGTTTTATATGAGTCTAAATGTTATTTTACTTCCATGTTCCTTAAGGAAATGGAAGTATGGTGATGGCAAAAAAAATCGTGCTCGAGACTTGCAGATACTGATTGTACTACACTCAAAACATGAAAAAAAGTCGTTTTTCGAAAAGTGTCTGTCTGTGTGTCTGTCTGTCTGTGTGTCTGTAGATTTTGTTTCTATGGCAAACGATAACAGCCGCAAATTCAAACAGAATCAAATAATTTTTTGCATACAGCCCTGATTTGTAGAGTACTCACGACCTATTGTTTCTGGTGAAGATTGGTTGAGGGAAAGGGGTAGTTTACCAGCAACGGTTTTTTTTTATCAAGGGTAATTTTTTTTTTGGCAAACGATAACAGCCGCAAATTGAAACAGAATCAAATAATTTTTTGCATACAGCCCTGATTTGTAGAGTACTCAAAACCTATTGTTTTTGGTGAAGATCGGTTAAGGGAAAGGGGTAGTTTACCTGCAACAGTTTTTTTTAATCAAGTGTAATTTTTTTTTTGGCAAACGATAACAGCCACAAATTCAAACAGAATCAACTACTCTTTTGTATACAGCCCTGAATTATAGAGTTCTCAAGACCTATTGTTTTTGGTGAAGATCGGTTAAGGGAAAGGGGTAGTTTACCTGCAACATTTTATATTTTAACAAGGGTATTTTCTATGGCAAACGATAAAAGCCGCAAATTTAAACAGAATCAAATAATTGTTTGCATACGTCCCTGAATTGTAGAGTTCTCAGGACCTATTGTTTTTGGTGAAGATCGGTTAACGGGAAGGGGTAGTTTATCTGCAACGTTTTTCTTATCAAGGGTAATTTTACTTCCATGTTCCTTAAGGAAATGGAAGTATGTTGATGGCAAAAAAAATCGTGTTCGAGATTATTGCAGATTCTGATTGTACGACGCTCAAAACATGAAAAAAATCATTTTCTGAAAAGTGACTGTGTGTGTGTCTGTAGATTTTTTTCTATGGCAAACGATAACAGCCGCAAATTCAAACAGAATCAACTACTCTTCTGCATACTGCCCTGAATTATAGAGTTCTCAAGACATATTGTTTTTGGTGGAGATCGGTTAAGGGAAAGGGGTAGTTTACCTGCAACGTTTTATGTTTTAAAAGGGTATTATTTTCTATGGCAATCGATAAGAGCCGCAGATTCAAACAGAATCGAATAAGTTTTTGCATACAGCCCTGATTTGTAGAGTACCGTACTCAAGACCTATTGTTTTTGGTGAAGATCGGTTAAGGGAAACAGGTAGTTTACCTGCAACGTTTTATGTTTTAAAAGGGTATTTTCTACGGCAAACGATAAGATTCGCAAAGTCAAACAAAATCAAATAATTTTTTGCATACACCTCTGATTTGTAGAGTGCTCAAGACCTATTGTTTTTGGTGAAGATCGGTTAAGGGGAAGGGGTAGTTTACCTGCAACTTTTTTTCTTATCAAGGGTAATTTTTTTCTATGGCAAACGATAACATCCGCAAATTCAGACAGAATCAAATAATGTTTTGCATACAGCCCTGAATTGTAGAGTTCTCAAGACGTGCTGGTTTTGGTGTAGATCGGTTAAGGGAATAGGGTAGTTTACCTGCAACATTTTATGTTTTAACAAGGGTAATTTTTTCTATGACGAACGATAACTGCTGTAAATTCAAACCGAATCTACTACTCTTTTGCATACCTTTTTGAGTTATACAGAACTCAAGGTCTGTTGATTTTGTTGAAGATCGGTTAAGGGAAAGGGGTATTTTACCTGCAACGTTTTATATTTTAACAAGGGTATTTACTATGGCAAACGATAGGAGCCGCAAATTCAAACAGAATCAAATAATGTTTTGCATACAGCCCTGAATTGTAGAGGACTGAAGGTCTATTTATTTTGGTGAAGATCGGTTTAGAGAAAGGGGTAGTTTACCTGCAACTTTTTATGTATTATCAAGGGTAATTTTTTCTATGACGAACAATAACTGTCGTAAATTCAAAGAAAATTAATAATTTTTTGTAAACGTTCCTAAATTGTAGAGAACTCGAGGCCTGTTGATTTTGGTGTAGATCGGTAAAGGGAAAGGGTTAGTTTACCTGAAACATGTTATGTTGTAACAAGAGAAATGTTTTCATGACGAACGATAACTGCCGCAAATTGAAACAGAATCAAATATTTTTTTGCATGTATCCCTGCATTGTAGAGGACTGAAGGTCTATTGATTTTGGTGAAGATCAGTTTAGAGAAAGGGGTAGTTTACCTGCAACGTTTTATGTTTTAACAAGAGTAAAGTACTTAATTTTTATAAATAAAGTATCTTGATAAGAAGCTCATAATAATCCACTGTAGAAATGTAGATGAAATATCTATAAATGAAGAGGTTAGGTGAACGTGGTGGGGGTAATTTTCTATAAATGAAAATTATAGTTGAAGGGGGAGGGGAGAATTTTTTATGTGTACTACGTTATCGGCAACAAAGAAGTAGTTATTTGTTAAAATTCCTTCCCGGGCTGTTTAGCCGTAGTCCAATGTTTTCTGCAAAACCAGACTTTTCGGCAGTGCCATCGACTTCCATCTCAGTGAAAATTGAGTGCGAAAACGTGAGGTGGTATACGTTAGTGGCCACAGTACTGTGGTTTAAGGCTGAAGCAATAAGTAGAAAGAAGTAGTTTCTATGGAAATATTTCATTTTGAATATGATTTTAAATATAAATCTTAGAACATGGAAGTCATGTATGGTTCTCCATACCGATATTTTGACTTTATATTTGGAATCCTTGTGAAATTTCAAGTAAGTATTGTGAGTTTCATAACTTAATATTAAATAATAACCATACAAGTAGAGTTTTTATTGAAAAGTGCTCTTTAGATCTCGCGCCGTGACTAACAAATCGGCTAAAAATGGACTTTTTTTCAAAAAATCGTTTAAAAAAAACTAAAGCGAATTTGGCAGAAATGAAAAATACGGGTTGTTATATTGTCCATAAATGCTGTAAAAAAATTTCATGAAAATCTGAGAGGGTGGGGTGAAAAATTTTGTTCTGGGTGGATGATTTGATTTGGAATGACCCTTCTAGTTTATTGAAAGATGCTGATTTATTTCATGGAAGTACAATCACATTACTTTACGGTGGCCACTTCATAGCTGCGTGAAAAATGAGGGTACAGGGGGGAGACAACGTGTGCTCAGTTGTAACACTACGTTTTCAAAAACATCCGTCTTACTGTTGCTACAATCAGCTCTATGGATGCCCTTAAGTATTTAATTATTACAACTTAGGTTTTACACATTGTTGAGATTTCCGGATTTAATTCAACTAACTACTATTTGTAATTTTACTCAGTATTATCGAAATTGTATCAAATATGTATTTGTAATACCAGAACAATGTTATTTGTTACATAATGTAAATAATAAATAATTGCTAGTATTGAGCGCTTTTCTGTCCTGAATTGTTTTATTTTCCTGAGATATTCAATTCTTTTCACCCTTACCTGTTGACGTTCATTTAATACACTTATATTATTTCTAATCTTCTTCCATTTAAACCCTAAGTTTATAATAACATTTCTTAAACATGATAAGCTACCTTAAAAGTTTACACTAGACTTAAGAAGTTGAAGAAGTTTTCGTAGCGTAGGATATGTTTTTTTTGTGTTGAAAATAATTAAATGAAATACAGGCCTAACCTATGCGGTAAATGTTATTGAAAACACATCAACACTTACGCACTCAGTGCGATGTGCCGTAACACTGACAAAAAACAGGGTCCTGCGCATATCACTTTTGCCAAGGTTGCAGGCCACCATAAAAAACACAAGTAGTATGTCATTACTTCTGATGATTTTGAAAGGGATCGGCTTTACACGCAAGAAGATAGGTGGGTGTAAACTGTTATTGGAGAGAAGATATTACTGCTTGGTGTTCCAGGTTGTTAAGCCAAATAAGAAAGGAAAAGTTTGACAAAATCATGTGGCATGACGAAACCTGGGTTAGTGCCAGCCAATCATACTAAAAGGCTGGACAGATGGTACTAAAGAAGGGACCAAGCAGCATCAGTACTAAAGCAGATGGTACTAAAGCAGGATCAGTAGGAAAGAGGCAGAATTATCTCACTTCAGGCTGGCAACTCCAATGAGTTTGTACCTAATTACCTCCTTAAGTTTACAAAAAAAAAAAGTGAAATCCATGTAAAAAAAAACCAACTCGAAGTAAGGTGGGGTGGGCCACCCCTTGCAAGGAGTATTATGAAGAAATGAACCACGACATGTTGTGTAACTGGTTCAAAGATTCTTTGATTAAAAACTTGGAGAACCTTAAGTCATCATCATGGACAATGCACCGTACCATTCTAAAATACTGGATAAAGCACTCACCATGTCATCATATGAAGTAGCAATGGTTCCATTTGATTTGAAGAAGGCAGGGCTACTGGGGCTTATTTTTTTATACAAACCATGTTTTGTATTGCTAGTATATAATAGACAAAATAACTAAAGAATGTGGAAACAAAGTTATAAGATTACCTCTGTATCACTGCCATTTTATTTGTATTGAGTTGATATGGACACAAATTAAGGCGCATGTTGCAAGGAATAACAAAAAGTTCAATAATGGGTTTGCTATTTATAACTTGCATTATCTTTTCACAAAAAGTATTCTTATTTTGTGTAAATTTATATGTGAAATTATGTACTGTATGGTAAAATTAGAGTAATTGAAATTGGATTTAAAGAACAATAAGTTTAAAAAACTCAAATATTATGTATTCTGGAATTGTACTGCCATCAGAAGCCTGGGATCGAAAATGTTATTAATATCAAGGTAGTTTTTATTTTTATTTTTCAGTAAGTGCTAGTAGCATATAAAGTTAATTACAAGTTTACATTTCAGTGAACTGACTGTAATATTATAATTTGATTGAAAATGTTAGTGGAAGCAACAAAATATAGTGTTAATTAAAAAACATGTTTTTACACCGTAAACAGTGCCTGTGAAGAGAGAGCATTCTTCTATTTCTGTTGCAAGAACGTTGATACTTGTCACCATTATTTAGGTTCAGTACAACAGTGCCAGACTTCTATATAACTCTTGTTTTCTTTTCTCACCAGACTAGTATACAGTACAGTCCCGTTTAATCGAATCCCGTTTAACCGAATTTCCGGGTCAACCGAATCACCGAAAATACTTTTGTATTACCATATTTTATACTGCTTTCATACAGGGACTGTACACAAACATTCGGCCGGCGCCACGCGAGAACTCGTAGCATTGACTGTCCACTGACTCAGCCCCCCCCCCCCACCAGCGTCTATTTATTGTCGCTGTCCAAGGACACCTGTCAGTTATGTTTTGAATTCTGTCTGATGTGGCTGGCTCATGATAATTTTTGTACATTAGTAGTGTATTGTTTGTCGCGTTGTGTTTAGTGTGTCAGTATTATTTAGTGATCTGCAGTGATTATGGCAGAAAAGAGAAAACGAGTTGTGACAATGCAAAAAAACTGGAGGCTATTAATCGTCTGGACAAAGGTGAGTCAGTAAAAAACATTTCTATTGAATATGGAGTTGGGGCAGCAACAGTTTGTGACTGGAAAAAAAATAGAAGTCAAATTGAAGATTTTTGCGCTAAAATGGTTAGTCAAGACTCTTTAGGGAATCGGTCCACTATAAAGAAACCTAAAAATGAATCCGTAGACGAGGCACTTTTAATGTGGTTTGAACAACAACGTGAGCGCGGCGTGCCTATATCCGGACCGATACTTAAGGAAAAGGCATTGAGTTTAAGCCAAAAGTTGGGTGGAGATCCAAGCTTCACTGCCAGTATTGGATGGCTCAGTAGGTGGAAAGATCGACACGGGGTGAGGCAGCTGACGATAACTGGGGAAAGTCTTTCAGGCGCTGTTCTTGATGCTGAAGAGTTTAAGAAGAAGTTTGAAAAAATTGTTAAGAACGAAAAATTAAGTCCTGCTCAGATATACAATGCCGATGAAACTGGGCTGAACTACAAAATGTTGCCTACAAAAACATTGGCATCAAAACTAGACGAGGCAGCTCGTGGTCATAAGAAAAATAAAGAAAGAGTTACATTACTGGTTTGTAGCAACGCTTCAGGCACCCATAAACTGCCACTTGTTTTGATAGGGAAGTCAACCAACCCAAGGGCTTTAAAGAATGTCAAGCGTAGTGCCAATGCAATCCTCTACATTATGCGTCTGAAAAATGCGCCTGGATGTCGTCAAATATCTTTAAGGACTGGTTTTTTCACCACTTTGTTCCGGCAGTAAAAATATTTTTGACAAAGGAAGGGTTGCTTCTAAAAGCCATTCTCCTCATAGACAACACTCCCACCCACCCGGGAGCAGATGAGTTGAAATATGGTGACATACGAGTGCAGTTTTTACCTTCAAACGTCACAGCTCTTATACAGCCGATGGATCAAGGTGCGATCGAAACTTTGAAGAGACTATACAGGAGGAAACTGCTCAGTAAAATCATTGATAATGATGAAGATGAAGCAAGTTTGCCTAATGACATCATATCCACGTTGAAACAAATAACGATCAAGGACGTGATTTACATGACAGCTGCAGCATGGGAGGAGGAAACGGCAGTTGCTTTAAACAAAACTTGGAGGAAACTCTGGCCCAACGTGCCTACAACAGTGTCGCAAAATGAAAATGAACCTGATGTTCCCGTGGAGTGTAGTGACGAGAACTTCGTATCACAGCTAAACAGTCTGGCAGGCGGATCGGAGATTCAAATAAATGATATAGCGGAATGGATACAAGGTGATGAAGAACCACATCCAATTCTTAGTGAAGTTGACATTGTTGCCGCATGTTCAAGTCACCAGGCAGGTGAGCTCAGCTCCGATGATGATGATGGTCCATCCCTTCAAGAAAAGAAAGGGCCAAACCATTCAGAAGCAACTAGGATGTTTGAAGACCTCATGGTGTACCTTGAACAACAAGAGGAAACATCTCCTGCTGAGCTGCTTCTCATTAAACGCCTTAGAGATCGAGCTGCAAAGAAACGTTCTTCTCATATGAAGCAAAAGAAAATATCACATTTTTTTACTTCCTCGATTTAATTTTGCATTCCATCGTGCAAGAATGTTTTTATGTGTTTTTAGAAATTTCATATTTTTATTCATTCTATGCCGCACATTTTTGCTACATTAAATTTTGTTTTACTGTACTGTATTCCACCATAATTCTTTCATGTTTGTTGCGAATTTCATGTTTTATTATTCATGTGCGTACGTTTTTATTTCCTACATAGAGTACTGTATAAATTTTTCACTGTACTATTGTATTTCACTACAATTTTTTATGTTTGTTACGACTACTGTACTTTTCCAAAATGTCTCATTCATGTAAAATAAAATGTGTATTATTTCACTGCATTTTTAGCGTACTTTATTTATAAATTAATACCTGTAGAGTGTTGTGATGCATTCGTTTGTAATAGGCCTATTGTATTGTGCCTTGCTATTGTAGGCCTTGCTCGCCCGTGGGCCGTGACCCCATGAACTATCAGTCTGAGATATGAAAATACATATTTTCCGGTTTAACCGAATTTTCGTTTAACTGAAGCCTTATGGGTCCCATCAAATTCGGTTAAACGGGACTGTAGTGTATATCACATAAACAGAAATGTGAATACAATTGAAAATTTTAATATAGTTCGATTATCTTTGTGTGTGTGTGTGTGTGTGTGTGTGTGTGTGTGTGTGTGTGTGTGTGTGTGTGTGTGTGTGTGTGTGTGTGTGTGCGTGTGTGCGTGTGAACAGGAATCTGTACACCTATTTTACAAATAAAGTTGAAGCTGTTTTTGCAATAAATATTGGATGATATTTGTGTTGTTACTCTTCAGGTCTGCTGGTATCATACAGAAACATACACATGGCAGCTATTTCATAGAGTCGATGGGAGAATTACTTGAGAAAGAATTTACAAAGTATTTAACAACAAAATTAAATACAATAATTATTTCTTTAAATATTTAAACGATCTCTAATTCTTTAATTTTTTTCAGAAATTATTTGAATTAATTCTATGAAAAGCAATAACTTTATTTGTGAACTATACTGAACAATTTAATACAATTTTTATTTTTTATTACCTTTACAATGAATTTGGGAATCCTTTATTGAATTGTCCTAAGTGATATTAAACAGCAAAATTTTGCTCAACAAGAAAAATGAATTGTATAATGAAAATGAAACTTATAATCCAGCGATTTTCAACCTTCTGAAGTACCTTTTTAAGTTTTTTTGTTATGTATATGCATGTGGATGCAATACAAAGTGATATTACAGTATTATTGATATTACATATTGGCCAATCATATTAAACTTTAGTGTTGTCATATAATTATTATATTTCTATAACTGTTGATTATAGTAGTTCAGACATAAAAATTAAATAATTTTACAATATTATATTTTTTAAGCAAATTGCATTTTTAAATATTTTTTAAAAGTAAAGCTATTGAATGAAACTAACTTTACTGTTTGTGTATTAAAAGTGTTCACTGATAAGAATAGCAGTGTTTGTCTTTGATCCTGCAAAATGTTTTCCAGTGGCCTTGTTAACAAACACTTCTCTCCCAGATTGAGATTTGCAGCTCCAACTATCAGAGTCAGTCAGGTTTGTTTCTCAGTTTCTCCCACTATTCATAGATTGTTCGGGAAATCAGTTTTTATTATCCTAAATTACACACCAGTTTTTTTCCAATATCTTCAGTACATAGATGTTGAAAATATAATAAGATAGGATGTTCCACAAGTTGGATAAATGTGGATGTTGCTTGAAAAGTTTTACTAGGAAGAAAACAGGTTAATGACAACAAGGACAGAGTGTGAAATAAAAACACATTAAATCTGATTTAGGCCACATTATAATGAGAGACGATCATGGAGTAGTTTTGAGGGAATTGAAACCATACAAAACACTTTAACATTAAAATAAATGAACTTGAACATTTATGAGCAAATGTATAGCACATGTTTTGTTAAGTTAAAATGTTAACAGTCAAGTTAAAAGTAAGACTAATATTTGAAGTTAATTTTGAAATTTGAGATGCACACTAGGGTGGAACGAAAATGGCCTTTTTTTAATTTTTTTTTGTTTAGTTTTGTAATAGTGGGGAAAAGTTGCCTTTTAGGTTCAAAAAGAAGAAAAAAAAATTTGGTTGCTATACTACAACATCTTGAGGTGCCGCAAAGAGCTTAAAATTTGTAAGAAAATTAAAAAAATTGAAAAATTATAAAGTTTGATAAATAATTGTTTATGGTTTTCTCGTACATATAATGTTACAAAAGATAGTTGTAAATACATATATAAGCATTAGAATTGGAAAAAATTATTAATTACAAAATATAATAATATTAAAAAAATATTTTTTAATGTCAAAAAGTTTGTATTTTTGCTAATTTTGAAACTTTTGCGAACATTTTGGTTGTTACAAATAGTAGTAAATAAGGTTGAAATAAAAGCTCGTCAAATCAATTATATATTTTTTTTATTAGAGCACACGTAAAAAAATATCATAATACACTTTTAAAGACATTGAAAGTTCATTTTTTATGATTTAAAAAACCCTTAATAATTACAAATGTTACAGCTGCAAAATGTTTGTTTCTACTTCATTGACACATTAAACTGTTTTTTTGTATCAAATTTTGGCATTTCCTCACGTGAGTCAATTTTTGCTCTTATATATCCTTCTCTTGCGATTGAACCACAGACATTTTGAGCCGATTCGGTCACCAGTTTCACAGCTCTTTCCACTGCTTGCGTGTGACAAGGAAGCCGGGGAAAGTCGATAAGCGGGTCCACTTTACTATTTGGTTGAGCTTCAGATGTCTTCCGTATAAAGTCTTTGAGAGAGTCAATGGAAACATGTTTTACCAAGGGGGGTTCAGTTACGTCATTTTCAGCCCATGAGATCATGTCGATGTAATCCTTTGCGTCAAAGTTTATCTTTGGATCTTTAAAGTTCCTGACTCCGCCTCTACTTTCTGTTCTTGCTTTTAAAACACGTCGTAAACCAAGTTCTCTTACATTTTTGCGCTGATCACATAGCATGGACAAAAGGAGATTTTCTGCAGCAGCAAAGTACCCATTTCTTTGAATAACCGGGTCTAGAACGTTCTTGAAATCATCAGAGAGATAGCGTGAATATGAGATAAGCTTAAACAGATGTTTGGAACCATAAGTACATGAAGGTTTTAACTTAATGTTAAACCACACAGGTGCATACACTTTCACAATGTACTCAGCCAGAGTCTTAAGGTTTCCAGTTGGATTTTCAGTTGCCACATACAATCTAAGTATACGGTTTGCTAATGTAAGCCACCTGGAGTGAGCAAGTTTTCCAGTTTTTCTTAAAGATAAATCTAGTGAGCAATTTCCACTTGATACAGCGATACACATATCCAATAAATACTTCTGATCTGTACTTAAATCATTTATGTTCTCCAAAAGAGGAAGGTTATTTTCAATTGGCAAGAAAGTAACCACAGGAAGATTAGCACAGTTTTCCAGCTGCTGACCTATTTCGCCTTTAAACTCATTGGGTCCCTTCGTTTTACCATCTAAATGACAAAAAAGATGTCGCAAAGGTAGCTCATTTCCATGGAACAAACAAACTAACCATTGTAAAGGTCTTCCTATTTCATTTTCCATCAAAGAAATCACACCATTATTATGTCCAGTGTTTACAACGGTTCCATCACACCCAATAGCAGTAAAGTTCAAAAGTTGTTCGTTGTGTTCTCTATCTTCAAGAAACTCCTGTATACTGTCTGCTATGCCTTTCCAGTGCAAGATTTAGGTGTTACGTGGCCTAAAAACTTCGAGTTTGGTTCCTCTATTAGTGAAACGTGCTCTTCTGAAATAACTATTTTGTACAACTTAATTCCTTTCTTTTCTTGAAGAATTGTTTTGTCTCTTCTTCCATCAAAAAACAATGCAATAGTTAAACTGTTTTTATCTTTCTATTCATATTAAAACGCCTATTTGAAACTTTTATTGCATAATCGAGACACATAAAATTCTTTGAAAAAGTTACAAAAAGTGTGTTTTTATAAAATTTTACCGCTCTTGCGGCACCTCAAGACATAATCCAAAAAGTTAAAAAAAAATTGTATGTCTTTTTTTATATAAAAACTGCTTTTTTGACAGTATTTGAAATTAAAAAAAAAGTTTGACAACTTCTTAAAAAAATTTAAAAATGTAGCGAAAATTGCAATTTTATGAAAATTTATCGTCCTTGCGGCACCTCAAGACGTGCTCCAATATTTTTCATATCTTTTTTTTATCTTATTTACACCAAAAGGCAACTTTTCCGTGCTATTACAAATTAAAAATCCAAACTTGATTTTTTCGTTCCACCCTAATGCACACCCATTCTACATTTTGAATTCAGAGAATATAAAAAAAAACTGATATTTCAGGTTTTGTATCATTTAGTATTGAAATTTAGAAACCAAAAAAGAATCATAACTTGGTAGTAAATGAAGGTTGTTACAGGAGATATGGCATTCGCTCTCCCATCAACTTATCTCTCTGTCTATCTCCACTCTGAACTGCAGAGAGAGGAAGAGAGAGAGAGAGCTGACTAATGTCAGTCAGAGAATTTTAATTGTATCGTAAATTTAATGTGGTGAAGACCATTTAAGCATTAAAGTATAACAATTCTTGCAGTTTGAATAAATAACTTGTGTAATGTTTATAGAGGTGAATGTAAGTAAATTCCACTTTAAAATATGGGTTAGAATGACAGGAGCCTGCACATTTGTTGTTGTTTTAATAATGACAGGAGGGGTTGAAGGTGTTCCCTAGTCTGTTCTCATTGATGTGTTTGTATGCCGAGAATGAATTGGAGGTGTGGGCTGTTTCCGCCCCCCTCACCCAACTGTTGCATCCCACATTGTATCTGACCTTACCCACACCTATCCCTTCCCCTTTTCTCACTGTAGTATTGATCCTTATTGTGAACAACTACTATCCATTTTGATATTCTTTCTTCTGATTTAAACAACAATGATAATATCATCAAGTGTACAAACATCTGCTGTTACAAAAATAATACAGATTTCTTATTTAAATTTAATGATATTGTTATCCTGTCAGCTATGTATATTGTGATTACGTAATTTATATGAAGTCAACTATTTGTGATTTTATATATTTTAATAGATGAAGACTTTTTATTTAATTGTATTAACAGCATTTTCAACACTGTTTATCTTTCCAAGTGGGTGTGTATATACTCTCTCTCACACACACACACGCACACAATTCAACGTATCTTCAAAATAAAAAGAACTAATTGAACCAACTTTGGCAGACTTACTGAAGGTCAGTAGGTCTTGCCTGAATTGAATTTTCTTAGTTGTTTATTAATTTTATTGGCTAAAATATTTTTACCTTAGGACTCACATGAAGCTATGAAATTGTGGTTTGGGAGAGACTCACCAAAACATGTTGGGTGAAAGGAAGAGTACTGAGGAGTTTTTGAGTGAATTAAAGAGAAAAGGGCTTTGTTAAACACTACAGTCATTTCAAGAACAGTGTTTTCAGGTATGCTCTTTGGCATTACACCTTTCTGCAAAATTTCTGTGAAGGCAAGGTGTTGGGGAAAGGTTGGTTAGGGTGGCATAGCTTGTTGTACTAGGAAAGTGTGATCTTTGAGATAGACCATGGTTTGGTTGATCATGGTATAGAGAACTGCACTAGCCAGGACTATGTCATTACAGTGACAAGGCATTGCCTTTAGAAATAAGTAAGTAAGTATATTGGCAGCAATCCAAGATACTCTGACTACCATATGCCAACAACCTGCCTACTAGATACTGGCATCCCCTCCTACTACATAATTCATGTAACTTCTGGAATGGTTTACAAGCACGCCAGATTTTAAAACATTTGTTTTCACAACTATACTAGAACATAAATAATTTACAAGATGTTAACAAATTAATTTTTATCCAAGTGCCATTGCATCAGTGTTGCCTACTTTTTCACTATCAGTACCACAACTATGTAGACATAGGTGAACAGTGCAAGAGAAACCATGAACAGATGAGAAATGTTAGGAGTTAAATCTTCCCGCCAATTTGAAGCTGATCCTTAAGAAACTTTTATCGATGGCTATAACTTTAAAATTATAGAAGTCGACTCCAAGGTGTGGATTATCAATTTTAAGTTGGATGCTGCCTAGAGTACTTGCCTTTGTAACTTGAAACTGTCATCACAGGCATTTGTTCCTTCTGCTGCAATCAATCAATGTAAGTTAGTTCTCTGATATCAATTTACTTAATCTTAGATTGGTTGCAGCTGAATTACAAGAACTTTGTTCCATTGATAGAATGTTAATTGCTCAAATACACCCTGTAGTTACAGTATCCAGTTTCACTTTTCTGGCAATAGTATTAACTTTCGTTAAGGTATGAAGTTATATTACAACTTGGGTCAATTAATATGTCTTGAATTCTTTCTACATTAGTCTTCAAAAACAAACTTCAGCTGGCTTTGTACAGTTTCAAGGTAGAGTTCCAAAAATTCAGGAAGCGTTTATTTGGCTGAAAAGGAATTGTATATGTATATATTGGTAGGGACATTATTATTATCAAGGAAAATTTATGTAATTCCCACAAACAGTGGTATTATCTCATAATTAAAGTCTGTTGAACCTTACACTAGCTTTTAATACACTTGAGGAATCCTCCAGAAAAGTAGGATTGATCAATATAGAAAAATACCAAATTTTTGCAGATTGTCAATAGGTTGCAAGCACATCTGCCACTCCGAAGCTTATCCAAACGTATGAACTAAAAAGAGCCATTACATGAATATGTGTACGTGGGGTCTGTGGTACTTATCACTTCAGAAATCAAATCACTTTAGAAGTTTATGTCTCACAAAGAGAACATGTGAACATTTTGTGCATGATGAAACCAAATATATTGTGCACACTAATTCATTGTAGTATATGACTACACAAATTTACAATCTAGTTCTTTTATATTATACTTGTGCATATGTTACTATAATTTGTGTGAACCAACATAGTTTGAAACACTGCTGTATGTAAACGTAATATTTATTTTACAGTATATAAGTGTGCTTTTCATTTCATAATATATTTTTGTGTTTCAAGATATCTATTGATTACAAAAGTTAACATTAGTTATTTTATTTATGAAATTAATTGGGATTGTGATATATGATAATAAATAAAACACAATATTTTGTTTTAAACAAAGTATAATTTAAGTGTGTAGCATTTTCAGGTCACATGTTGCATGTAAAAAAAACATTGAAGTTGTGTAACTTGCATATATAGATTTCACTCCTTCAAAATACAGCAATTCATTATAATATAGTATATGCAACATGGCAAGAGAAGTACAGGTGGCATATAATTAAATATTAAAGAGTTAGGACCTATAAACTAGAAAACAAAAAAAATAAAACTTAAAATTTTTGTAATGGTTAAATGGTACTATTATATTGAAAGTACAGAAGTATATGAGGTCTGTTCAACATGTATCTGACTATATTTTCCAAGAAATCCACTTGTTTAGTACACTTACAATTGTAATCTGTTGGAGAAGGTTAAAGCACCTTAATAGTCTGAAAGACACAATGTCTCAATCCTTAGTACTTGTTTCTTCAAGTAATGCTGCACTGCATACAATCACAAGTCCACTGGGCCATTGCTGAACATTCTCCTATTAGCCTGTAATTTATCACCAAGTAACGCTCATTTGTTTGATCTGCTGAAGAAAGTGTTCAGAGAGGACAGTGCTTTTGTATTCACAAAGTTGCGGAAGAATTTGTGTGCAGTTGACTCCATACATGACAGAAAACTTTTAGAAGAATGGAATTAAAAACTGGCAGTCCTCTGGAAAAAGTGTGTACATGAAAATGGGAAAAATTATGTAAAGCTACCTTTTAAATAAATTAATTTGTTTTTAAAGTGTCTAGTTTTTATTTTACTGAACCTTGTATGATTAATTCTCTAACTTGATTTTTGTATCCATGTGATTTTTGTTTGTTTGTAGATTTCGAAGAAAACAAAATGTGTTATATGTATTGTGCATATATTTAAATATGGGAATTTAAAACAGAAAGCCATTTGAAATTGTATTATATATAAATGATCATTACTTAACCAGTTTGTGTTATGTGTGTATATATTTTCATATATCAGTGAGGACTATGGTGGTTATAGCTATTGTTTCTGACTATTCTCAGAATATAATTGAAATTTTTATTTGCAAAAAGTCAGCCATTTTTTAAAAACTGGCAAAGTTTTTTCAGACATTAAATGATTGTGAAGCGTGAAGCTTTCTTTAAAAAATTATGTCTAATTAATATTGTACTATAATGCTAGAGCAGCACAAATAAGGTAGAGCTGTATGACGCTTGTCATGTATTGCATAACCAGCAGGATGACTGGAGCCCATAGTGATGGCTGGAAAAGACTGCTGAGTTTGCAAATTCTTCTCATCGGCAACTGATGTAGAACATTATGGTACTTCCTCCTCAGCATTATATGTTACATGTGACCTTAGCTGATATAATAAGGTCACTATGATATGATATTGTTTTATTGTTTGTTCTCTGTGTGTGTATGTGTTTCATAAACATTAACTAGGAAAGCATTAACTGATTTTTGTAGTGGCCTTCATTAGACAGTTTTGTTATAAACAAAGATGTTTATGGTGTGTTTTCAGATGAGGCTCGAAAGCAAGAGAGAGGTGTTCTCGTCCATTGCTTAGCAGGTGTATCCAGATCTGTCACCATTACTGTAGCATATCTGATGGCTCGATTATCACTCTCTCTTAATGATGCTTTTAATTTAGTACGTGCCCGTAAGTCTAATGTAGCTCCAAATTTTCATTTTATGGAACAGCTGCATTCATTTGAAAGAGAATTGAATTTGTCTGGCAGACGAAGTGATACTGTAAAATGTGAAAATTGTGGAAATCAGAAATTGGAATCAGAAACATGTAAATGTACAATGTCTGGAAGTAATTATCTTAGTCCATTTAGTATTATTGGTCAAAGCCCTGATTCTGGTATTGAATTTGATAGATGGACCCCAGCACCAGGGGAATGAGATTCAATGCAGGGGGGCGGTGAGGGATCTTCTCGTTATAATTTTTGAATCTGTCAAGCTGGTCTTGACAGGTTTTATACCTTTGAACAGGTGGTCACCCTCTGTAGGGTGTATTGGAGGTTCCTGATCGTTTCTCCTGCATCATGGAGGTTGTTATGAAAAAGTGTTGTCTAGTCCAGAAATTCTGTATGCAATGATTGCCATATTTTTTATTGTTAAAATACTTAGGACTATATTACCGCTATGATAATATCATCTTTCATTTACATTTATGTATTAATTTAGATGACAATATTGTTTTTACATGTTAACATTTTCCATTTGAGTGATCTCATTCATGTTATATGTAAGTGTTCATTCATTGTTTACAAATTTTGTGTCATATTAACATTATAAAACCTGTATTTGCAAAATTCAAGATGTTGCCAAAAATGAACATTGTATTTTTAAACATATGTAGAAGTCTTATGTTTATATTTCATGCATCTAGACAAGTAGTATATTATAAACTGTATTACATATAAACTGTTAATAGAAATATTTCAATGATGAAATGTAACTTATTTTGATATTATTCCACATTAACTAATTAGTTAAAGCTGTCTAACTGTTTAGTTTTTAATGTTTGTATGGTAAACACAGAGATTATGTTTGTTATATATGTTAAAATACTGTAATAAAAGGAAAGCAGATTGTGATAAAACAGAAATTTTTAATAAGATAGTTTATATTTATATTTAAACAAAAAGTATTATATAAAACTGTCCAGTTTTTGACGTTTTATATAAATACTTAATTTTGATTTAAATAACAGTTTTTGTTGAATATGCTGAATTTTTCATGCATGTGGAAGTAAAAATTACTGTTTTTGTAACATTGTGTATTTGTATACTTGTTCTGTTACCTGAGTGTTAAGTGTGTATGTTTCTGTTGTATTTGTATATCTCTGTTTTTTGTTTGTAGATAAAATTTTTATTTAACAAAATATGAAAATCTTCCTTTATTATATACAACTTACTGTGATTAATGTACATAATTGATGTTGGAGAAGACTTAAATAAATGTATAAAATAAATGTATGATATTTTTTGCTGTGTTTATAAGTAGCAAAAATGAATAGAATAATTTTGTCTTTGCAAATTTAGCGTATTTAAAGACATCAAATATTTTCAAAACAATTCCAATAGTTTTTTTTTTACATAAATTAAAGATACATGAGAAACATGTTTATTAACTCAGTTGGAACATTCCATAAGTTAAACCTCATTCTGAATTGGCAGCAAATATTCCATTTATTTACAGAATCTAATACTGCTTGCCAGTTTATGATAGCAATTTATGTGTAAAATACTAAAGGTTCTTCCAGCTGTTGGGCATGATACTTCAAATATCAATGCCTATCAAGTAAGTAAAGTATATTCACAAATTTTGATGACATTTCTGTTTCTGCAACATAATAAGTTAACATTGCAATATTTTTTGAATATTTCCTAAATTAAATTTTCAGTATTTTGTAAGATATGTATTTAAGTGTTACTCTTGGTCTAGGCAGAGAATGATTCTGCAATTTGGTGTGACAGTGTTTTGTGGTGAGAACAAAAGCGCAGCTGCTGCCACCAGTCATGTGTTTGCTTTTAGGAGGAAACACATGGTCAGTTAGAAAATAGATTTAAAGTGCATATAAATCTGATCACTGCCATGCAGCATTAGTTATATACAAATTTGAAGTTAGATTACATATGGCAGAGCTGACAACATTGTTGATAACTGCCAGGACTCATTCTCTTGTCAGTCCAAGCCTAATGAGTATTGTATTTGAGATAAATAGATGTATTTATGGAGATAAATGAAATGTATCTGTATGCATTTACAGTTTAAAAACTTGAGATAAATTTGATTACATTTCTTGTCCTATTCTGTTGGAGTTTTCTGTAACACTTCTTGTAACATGTTGTAGTTCAAGCATCTTGCACCAGTATTCTTGAACCTATACTGTTAGGTCATTTCCATTTTGTTATTTTTATAAATTTGTTTGTACTATTGTATAGTTATTTATATATGACCATGTAATTATTTACGTAATTACATATAATCTGTATTAATGTATGTTATATTTATAAATTTTCTATAGAATTCTGCACTTTATAAAAGTTCCACAGATTTGTATGTTATTTATCCACAAGTAAGAAGTGTATCCAGGATTTTATTTGGGGAAAGAATGGTCAACAGTGATATAACTTGTGCCAGTCATATAATATGAAAATAAACAATTATGCAATTGTTGAAACCATTGGTTACAGAATACATAAAATCATATATATAATAAGTAATTTACTTGCAAAACATGAACCCATTAAAACTTTTTTAATCCAAATCTTCCTCCAGGCCTGTAGAGATCCCAAATGTCTTCATCATTACACAGTTTATTTTCCTTGATTTGATGCCTGTTTTGATCTACTGTTTGTAGTAGATAATGTAAACAGTACCAGTAATCACAACTAGGAGTGTCGTTTAACCAATTTAGGAAACATGCAACGCTGACTATGCTTCATAGACAGCAATTACTTAGGGCCAGCCAGTAATTTTTCCAGCTTGATAAAGATTGAAGGTATTTGATATAAATGCAGGAAACTTTACTTAAATTGTCTTTTCATCCAATAAAAATTTAACCTTAATTTCTCAAGTAATTTCCAGTATAGTTACAATTTCATTTTGTTTATATTTATTCTGAGAGACTATTGTTTGTACATACCCATGTTGTTTTGCTCAGAATTCCTGGAAAACTATTTTGTCAGTTGTAGTGTTGTAATCAGTGTAGGAGGTATTATTTTTCAAGTTAATATCCTAGCAGAATTATCCATTAGTTCTTTATAGAAAATATTCTCAGAATGAATATAAAACCAGCTTATGAGAACAGTGCATACTTAACTAGGTAATCTTTTTTGTATATCTTGTGTCTTCTATATAAATACTCAGGAAACAACATTTATTTGGGCTGACTAGTCTTAATGAAGGTTGATGCTAGTTGAAGGTTAATCAGATAATTATGCTGATATTCAGTTAATTAGGTTTGACATTGTGTAGCACTTAAATATAAATATTGTTATTTTTGTACTGACTTTTGTTTACAGACATGTTGAAACTGAATAGATACGTGTTTTCAGACTATTCAAGAATGTGGATTGCCAGTCGTGTAGCTTTTCTTCACATTTTAGTTTACCAATATGGGTGCCATTTATAACAGCTAGACTTACCAAAGCATTTACTACATTTTTTTAGATAAAGTTTAATGTATATTCTTTGTTATAAACCGTACCAACTAAGCAAAAATTTACATCTAGATATCCAGTGTATAGCCATAATGTCAAGACAGTTTGACATTACTATAAGTCTTTTTGTAACAGACTTTACAATGGGAGATGGAACTATTAATTGGAACTATTAATCAGACATCATATTTGTTTAAAGTTAACTGCCCCATTATTGTTTGACGCTGAAGCACAATAATTTTATCCAGAAATTCATATGGTTGAAATACTTATATTATTAATTTGTTTAGAGACTAAGATTACTTGTTTATTGTTCAAGGCACATGTCTGAATTCTTGCATAGTAAAGAATAACATTATTACTAGGCCACTTTTCTTGTGTATTGGATCCTGTTTTGCTTAGATAAAAAAATATCAACTATCATTTCATAGTTCATCAAACGGATCGTAGAGAAACATGTTAAATTTTATAGAGAACTGCACCTTTGTACAGATTGTGTTCATGTGACAGAGTGTGATTTGGGATGTCATGGAGGTACATGATATTCCTCAACATTTAGTCCAGTCATCAAAAATATGTATGAGAATTCAAAAATATGCTATAAGGCAGGGACAGGTAAAAATTTCACTGCATTCATAAATGTGGGAGTAAGACGGGGGTGTTTGGTAACTTTAACTTGTATCATGATGAAGCTGTTAGGCAGTGGTGCAACAGTTGAATAATTTTAATATTTCAAACGATTTGAGGAAGTTATGTGAAAATACAATGGATTCAGCTTTATCGGGACCATATCAAGTTGACCCAAATAAGCCATATAAGCTGAAATTTTGTAACAGAAAACCATACATAACTCTTAACTACAGGAAACACTGCAATTATAAGATTTGTTACTAACAAAGTATATCGTAAGAAAATGCAGTAATAAATATATAATAATACTATGATTACAGCATAATGAAATATCATAACTGGGCCTATTTTTAAGAAAATAAAGTCATACCTGTGATTATTGTTTTCTAAAAAAAAAATTCTTGCGTTGGCGTTTTATTTTTAATTACAGAAGCTCTATAAACTTGAACAAATTTCCAATTTTTGAATAGAGCAGTTTTCATTGCCTTCTTGCATAGAATATCACTGAAGTCCAGCTGTGAACTTTTTAGCATTATGGTATCACATTCTTCATGTTTGTTAAAACATTCTATATTTTTATAAATCTGGATGAATTCTTGATTTTTAACTTCTAATAAGCAGCTGGCATCTTCATCTATAACTATTGTCTCTGGCAGCAGAAGACTCGGTTCCTGACTGATTGAAAACCACAGTGGGCAAGGCAATTTTTAATTGTAGCTAAACTTATTTTACTACACAAACTGTACTGCTGGAAGGAATGTGACTGTTGCACTGACTTAAGTAGCTGTGGAGGATGAACTTAACACATTTTCTTCTATTTCGTGCAAAATGTGATTCAGTAATTTACCCCTGTAAATTGATTAAAGCTTTTTTTTATACCCAGTCAAGTGGTTGAATCAGACTTGTGGTATTAGGTGGTAAAAACTTGATTAGTTATGTTTTTTAAACAATGTATATGTGAATGTGCGGCACAGTTGTCTATAATTAGAAGAATATTTCTTGACTTTTATTGTAAGTCTGTGTTCCAATTTACAAGCCACTCCTGAAAAATTATGGTTGTCATTCAAACATTTTTGTTAAAGTAACAATGAACCAGTAAATTGTCCATTCTGAACCATTTAAAACAATGAGGCTTAGCCAACTTGCATAACATGAGTAACTTGTGTTTATCAGTACTGGACATATTTATATAACAGGGTTCATCGATTTTTTTGAGCCTGACAATTTTATATGTTTATAATACAGAGAAACATCTGGCGTGGTCAGACAGAACAAACTGGTTTTTTCAGCATTATAATTATCATCCAACGAAAATTTCCATAGCATTTTGAGTACTGTATTATTCTTACAGTTTTCAGTGCTTCTGGCATCAGTGCTAGCTTTTTCCTTGTAGTCTTTCTTATATTGAATTTGCTTTTTACTTTTGCAGTAAGATAACCAACCATCTGTGGCCGTAATATCATCATGATTTAATTTCTTGGCAAATTCTTCTGCTTTAATTTTAATAAGCATTGGTCTGCTGGCAGACAAACCTCAAGTGACAACAGTGGAGAACCATTCATTTAAAGCATCTTCAACAAGTGGATCCTTTCCGTCGCGTTTCCAGTTTTGAGAAGCTCCTTGAAGTCCATCCCTTAAAAGCTACTCTTGTCATAATTTCTCTTCCTGTAGCAAGATGCAAGAAATTTACTTTTCGGTACTTCAGTTAGTTCCATGAGTTTTTGTTCCCTAGTATTATGCAGTACGTTTTGATCAAATCAAGTATCTTAATTGTTTCAGCCGAAGTCATGTCATTCGGTTGCATATTTTTAGTCTAAAATGGAAAATTGTGTCAGAAAATTTACAAGACAAACTGACAGTTAAAACAAAAAGTCACTATATAATGGCAATTAAAATGTAAAAAGTACACACCATACAATAACAAATCAAAAAAAGCCACTACCTTCAGTTATGCATAACAGTACCAAATTCAGACAGCATATGTTTACCCAAAATCATGAGCTATACAGAAATGTGTTGAAAGTGTCACATAGTTGAAGGGATTGATATAAAGAGTCTAAACACCATAATACTAGACAACAATCCTGTAGGGCTGGTAGTTGGTGTATGGTCTGTCGTCAAGGACAAACAGAATGTCAGAAAGTACACTTCATCGGATTGTTGTTAACAATGTATTGTATTGTTATGGCTTTTGCTGCCCTGACTAATCTACTCGTGTAAATTACATACTCGGAAAAAACTATTTTTGACCCATATTCATCATTATTGGACCAAATAACTGGCTGTCTGGGCCTATTAAGCGAAGCAACTTTCTAGGTGTAACCCTGTTTTGTTTCTGTATTTTGAATATTGCCCCAATAAATTGGCAGGCCCTAATAACCAGTGGCCCTGTTAGCCAGAATACACTGTATTGTAATTTATAATAGATTAGGGTTAATCCGTTTATTTATTTCAACACACTTCATTTTGGCCAAAAAACAAAACAAATTAATATCACAATAAACTTCATAGAAAATACTGCAAAATATGTATTAAATTAGCAGGTATACTACAAATAATTTTCAATATGTCGGGGGAATAATGATTTAATTACACAACATAAGAATTTAAGCTACTTTCTCAATAACTGTACCTACACTACATTTTCCATGTTTTTGAGTATGCATGCAATAGTACTGATAACACCACAGTGAAGAAGGGGTGTAACAATTGTAAATGATGTTATAGCTGAATGTAGTGCAAAAAGACATTACGTGTTATTACATGAGGTTAGTTAAGATTTTTTTTTTAAGTAAACAATACTAATGGTTGATAAAATATAATTTTTAATAAGAAAATACAATGATTGTAACAGATTAATACTTGTTGGCAATCTCAGCACGTATAAAACAAAAGCAAAATGAACTAAGCATTCTGAATGTATGCTTAAAATGTTGTTCGTAATGGATGTTTTTTATTACCATATGATTAAATTTAAACGTGATGTAAGAGATGTAATCTTGTAAATCAAAGTTAGTATGGCTAGAAACACTCCTGATAAAAAATGTATGACAATGGTATGATAATTATAACCAAAAATAATCAGTTCTATACTATAAACCAATAAATTAACATGCTTTCTATTATTTTACTAAAGTTATACACAATATTCACTACATAGCGATAGTGACTATCTCATAATCGAAATATCACAAATTAGTGCAGTTATGGTTATTGGGAAAGTACCATATTTAATAATAAGACATATCACTACTTTATTTATAAATTTATGTATTTTTTTTTTAGTTTTCCACTATTTATATGAAAGTGATGTGTTACCACAAAGATAGACGTGGACTGTGAATTTGAGACTGTTGTTTTATGGTAATGTATACCTGTAATAATTTTAACAGTCTGGTTAATTTCAATTAATGCATGTAAAAGGAATAAACTGGCTTGAATAGTAAGTGTATTACTATTTTGTATAAAATATAGACACAAAAGGTAAAAAAATCTACATGTAAGCTGTGGATATTTCTCGCTAAACGTAGAGTACTACTAGCACACGAGCTTTGCTTTCAAGCTCCTGCTCAGTATGAACACTATTCATTTGTCCATGATAGTCCCCACTAGGTAAACCGGCTTTGAATAAAACTTTTGCATTAGGTACAAATCCACTCCTGCTCCTTGTGCGTAATATTACTATTCTTTGATCCACTATGATTAACATGAATCTTGCATTCGTCACTTCACCACTACTAATGCATTAAGTTACTGTCAATCCGTGTTTCATCTACGAACACTCTATTCTCTTTTCATTATAGTTTAAGATACCAATGCCACCACGTCACAATTTGTGGCCATTCAATTAGTAGAGTTCTTTTTTTATTAAGTTTTTTGCAATTAAACCCTACTTGATTATTTTTTGTAAGAAGTGTTACTTCATGGAAAAGTTTCTTTCACTGTAGGTAGAAGTTTTGCCATTGTCAGCATGTGTTTCTGTACCCTGTAAACATCATGAATAATTCTTCTTATTACACATCTGCCAAATCCTTCATGTTTACTATAGTGTGATACGGTCTGGTTTTTCTTTGTTTTCTTGGAGTACTGAAATGCTGATACTGGCAATTTTCTAAACACGTATTATTTTCTTTCCTGATATTTTTAAGTTGTGAATTCTGAAATTCCAGTGTAATCTCTTGAAAGCTCTTCCTGTAATGTTTTTAACCGTACAGAAATATATCCCTTTCCTTGATGCTTCATCACAATTTTCAATAGTAGACGATATAATTTTATGTCCTGTGGAATGAATTGTGAAAGATTAGAAGCATTTGAGATGTGGGTTTGGTGAGCAATGGAAAAAGTGAGGTAGGTTGTTAAAGTAAGGAATGATGAAGTTTTAAGAAGAATAGGGGAAGAGAGAAGAATCCTGAAGGTAATAGAAAGTAGGAAAAGGAATTGGTTAGGTTACTGTTTAAGAAGAGACTGGTTGCTTACAACTGCCATCTATGGGTGTCATAGAAGGAGAAAAAAGAAGAGGGTGTAGAAGAATGAAGTTAATAGATAGCATTAAAATCAGAGGGTGTTACAAAGAAATGAAAAGACTGGCATGCGAAAGGTCAGCTTGGAGAGCTCTTACCATCTGAAGACCTGCCTTAGGGCAGAACACCAAATAAAAAAATAAAATAAAATTAACATACAATGTATGCATTCTCAGCCCAGTGCACACACCGAATTGCAACAAAATATGCCTTCTGAACAACTGAATAATGTTTACAGAACCAGTAATATGCCACCATCAGAAGCACGTGTTAACAGTAAGTCACACATTCATTCAGGAGCCCCTGCTTCTCAGGGTCTCTGTAGCAAATCTGGTGCACATATAGTAGCTAATATTCATAACATTTGCGGAACTTCTAAAGTGGTTAAACTGAAAGAGACTCCTAACAAAAAATTGTAATTAATCATTTTAGCATGTAGTAATTAATGGAAGTGTATTTTTAACAAACTGCTGTAGTTAAAACATTTTCTTTATTAAATGATTTTGTGCATGTGCATTTTCAATATTGGTATTTATTATGATAATAAATTAATAACCAAAATAAAGTAAAACCATTATTGTATTTTTTTCAAATTATTGATTCAAACAGATCTGCCTTCTCATACTCATGTATGATGACTTGCCTTAATGTGGTTGAAGTTTCCTAAATTCTTATGAAAAGGTGTCTGAAATTTCAACACTTAAAGCCACATATACAAAAAAGACAATTTAAGAATTCATTTTTCCTTCACATGTTAGTAGACTTAGTGCTACTTACTAAGTTAAGACATGCCACGCTACTTCACAAAAAAAATAAATTCAATGATGTATTCCTTTTATATGAGTAGTTAGTTATAAGGTTTTAAGTTTAAAGGCTTCTGTAAATATTCATATAGCTGTTATTAACTTCTTTTGTTCATGCCCTTTATACTTTCATCTGCATCGCGGTTTCGAAGTTGATGGCACTCACAGTTTCCATCTGTTGAGGCTCTCAGTTGATGGAAGGGAAAGCAAAACTGATTGTTCATTGCTGCTAGATGTGTGGGACTATACCCTGAATGTCCCAGTCTAGATGGTGACCATCACAGTCATTCAATGTCAGATGATGTGTAGTAGAAGGCACCAGGCCGTTGTTGTAACTTCATTAATTGGTTGACTCCTATCATGGGCCTGAGTGTTGTGTAAATGCTCGAATTTTGGGAATGCTAAAATTGTGACTAATTCAGGGTATGCCCTGTCAGGAAGAGATTTGAGACCATTATTCTAGGCAAGGATACCAGTGAGGAAACCACTCAATAACTTGTGTGATTCCCACAGATCTGTTCACTTGTGCCAAAGTGCAGAAACCTTCAGATGACAGTTTGGTCTTGTGGTAGGTATTTTTGATGTATTAGTAAAAACAGCAGCACCACTTTCACTTTGCTTGTCAGATGACTTCTTTTTCAGCCATGGAGATGAAAGTTTCACTGTGATGACTGAGCCTTGCGTTCTGGGTCATACTTCAAGTTTTGTCACCATTTGTCTTGAGGAAGTAGCAGAACCCATGGGACATTCTAATATTGGTGCACTCCAATATGTTCTTTCCAATATTAAAACGGATCTCTTTATAGAAAGCAGGTTTGGTATAAATTCCATAGCCACTCTGAACAAGCCCAGATTGACCATTAAAATTGTGTGTGCAAAATTCTCACCAATCTCAGTGCCATTTGAAATGTCTTAGGTGATGAGGTGATAATTTTCTAGTATTAAACTGCACACGTTGTTGATGACATTTCGGTGTCAGCTTATTAAGAGCCTCCTGTGCTGGTTACTATGAAGTGAAATTCAGCCATTTTGAAAATGTTTAACAATTTTTTTAATTTGTGTTACTCATAGTGAAGCCCCAACATCCTGCTAAATCTTAGTAATTTGTTTCATTTTGGGCATCCCCAAGCGTTTAACAGGTTGATGCAGTAATGTTATTCAACATGTTATGCCATCATGAACAAAATAAAAATATGACATGCACCTGTTAGACTATGACTGCTGGACATCAACTAACATACTCTACATTATGCAATAAAACTATGCATGTATATTACATAATATTGCTGCTATCAAGTTTTACTGCTCACATTCAAATACTTTTCTAGAAAAGTATCCTTACGGATCCTTTTTGAACACACCTCATAAAATACAGAAGGAATGAATGACTAAGTGATGCCTTGTGTAAGGGCAAGTGACTAAACTTTTATCACAATTCAGTAAGAGGACTTAACTTCCAATAACTAAGTTGATTGGAAGGAAATGTAGAACAAAGATCGTTCTAAAAATGTTTACCTTGATACATTTTTATATACACCTAAGATGTCGGGATCTCCCAAGTTACAATTAACCTTTGAAGATTATGCTAAATAGAACATTGTTATATGTATCTTACTTAATTGTTACAATGACTTATGTTAGCATATTTCATTACTGCAGTAATAGGATTCTGAATAATGTCATTTTATCATAACAGAACTTGCTTTTCCAACATGTTATGCTACAAACTCATGGAAAAAGTGTTTGTTTTGACAACTGTGTGCTATGCACATAGATGCAACTTCATTGAAGGCGATGGGATGAAAGTTCATCTGTACTTTTATTATTAGTATACTGTGCAAATATTGGTAATATAAAATAATCAACTACTATGTTTTCTGTTCTTTTTTGTATTCTAAAATGATAACTAGTTTTTTATTTTACAATTTGTCAGTCACATTTTCATTATTGAAACTGGAATATTGTCAGATAATCAGACTATGCAAATATATTATCCATAACATAAAAAAATAACAGGTTGTATCAGATATCTCAGGAAATGGTAATGTAGATAATAAATAACAATTTGATTCTTAACACACCAATGAATAAGTTTAATTAATAATTAAAACTGTTAATGTCATAATAATACTCCGAATTCATTGCAGGGAAAAATTTGGGTCACTTCCTCTGTCCCAAATGGCGAAAAAATTATACCCTTGCCTAATAATCCCTTTCTACTTAGTCAGTTAGAGCCATGTTACCAAAGAACAATTCTCTAAATAATATAGAACTTAATAAGCAAAATTTTCTTGTCTGCTAGAGACATTTTAATAAAGAAAAAATACTCAAAGAAGAGTAACATTTATGCATAGCTTTATGTTTTTTTTCTTTAAGCGTGAACTTTTCTGGTATAAACCCAAGCGTGAAATCCACCTGTGATGTAATTTATTGTGTTTCTACTTAAGTACATAGACTTAAGCAGAATATTATATTACTGCTTAATACAGTTTTGTAACTTAACTTACTCCATTTTTAGTTTGCTCTAAGTAAATTACAGCAGCTTAACATATTGTGTTTATGTTGCAAATAAAAATGTATAATTTAAACTAAGGCAGTATTCGGTACAGGTAGGCTATACCACACATTATACCCAAGTAATTGGGTACATAGAGAATAGATTTGGTGGATTAAAGCATTCCATATTATATGTAAAAATTCAGAATATAATTCTTAAATTTAGATTTTAAATACAAGTATTATCTGTGTTTGCTGTGGTATTAGTTGAAACTATTTGACTGTGTACAAAATGATCCCATTATAATTGCAGGTCTGTTCTCAGATATATCTATATAAGACACAGGAATGTTCTCATATGTATGTAAAAAAAAGTGGAAACCGTCATTAGGAAGAACAGTGTTGTTCAGTTGAGAGTGAAGACTAACATATATGAAAGTTACAAAACATGATACCTGATAAGTTAATTATCATTGCTCAGTTAGTAATAATATCAGTTGAAGAAGAAGAGGCTTATCCAGTAATGGGGACTTAATAATTTTTAGCCTGTTTTTAATAGGTTTTCTATGAATTTTGTGTGTAAATATTATAAGTAATGTGGTTCCTCTACATATCAGCTTCATTATAATAATAAAATACATGGATGTAATTAGTAAGAATGCTACACATAACAAACTGCAGGTAATAAAAGTATATATAATAAGATTAACCTGTATGTCGTGTCAGTGCCATGGGGATTAGTAGCAGCAATGATTTGGTAGTGATTAATGCTATGAACACTTTAACTCAAACATTTAATGTTAAGTATTATTAGCAAGCCATTTTCCATTTTTCAAAAAATGTCCAACTTTTGACAAGCTCTGCTGAAATATCATGCCATGAATTTTCTGTTAAGTACATACACAAACAAATATACATGAAAGTTAATATTATTGGACTTACATTATTTGCTTCTTTCCTTTTTAAAATCAGTTTTATAGCTTTATTGTGCCATATATTCAAATAAAAAGTCATTACTTTTATGATTCATTGATATTTTTATTAAAATTGTATATTGAGTTCGTACATGAGTTAAATACATATAGTGGATTTCTTGGTATCAGATGTGTATGACTACAATTTTGAAGTATATTTATTTACTAAACAAGTACCCATTGATCAGGGGTGCTGTAAAATAATGTAAACTTGTTCACAAATAATTTTTTTTAAATATGTTGCTTTACGTATTATGCTCATTTTCCTGACGATGAATTTTAAGTGTATAATGTTGGCTATTATAATAAAAGTTTTACTGAATGTCAAATAGTATTTACATATTTGAAATCGTTTTTGTGGATAGTAGTTTTAAACATTCTAATGTATATTGACTGGTAATTTCTTGTTTTTCGGTATATATATTGTCTATTGAAGAAATGTTATTTGAAAAGAGAAATTGTGTGTCATCATATACTGTGCAAACTTCTGCTGAAAAATCTGTTAGTGTTACTTCCAGTACATACAGATTTTTGTAAAATAAAGATGTAAGATATTTATAAAGTTGACACTAATAAGTTGTTTTTATTGACAACAAAATTAAAATAGTATTTTGAGATTTGTAAATTAGAGTAATTGTGGTTAATGAGTTGATGTTCAATATAAACAATAAATTGCACCTACGTCTACAGAAAATAATGTTATTTCTAAATAGTGTTGCATATTGAAGAATTTTAAAAAGCAATTCATGTGCAAACGTGTACTTGCTTAATATTTAGGTACCATTAGGCCAGTGTTACATTATTTGTTTTCACCACAGCAATTAAAGCAGTCTGGTTTGACAGGATGCTGAAAATGCATTGTTTTCAATGAATGTTGTGCCAACAGTATGGTGGAAATGCTTTCTACCAGATGCATGATGTAATAGTGGGATAACTGGATAAATGCACGTACAACAGAACATAGCTGTAAACAGATACTGTCATATTCAGGGTTTCAGTGTTCAAATTTGTGGTTGTATTTTATTATTATTTTTTTTTTTAATTAATCAGTTTAAACCTATAGGTAATCATTATTACCTATAATATTTGTGAAACATTAATTTCCATTTTGTTGAAAAGAATGGACCCAATATTAACTATACCTAGCTCTTTCACTAATCCTATTCCATCATATTTAACATTAATTTTTAATACAACATATATTTTACTTACACGTGTATAAATAAATATACACTGTACTTGTGTTTTTACCTGTAAATATAAATATATTTATAATATGCTGCTTATCCTTCACTGTTCTTGAATGTAAATAGTCTGCACATTGTGTGTGTGTGTGTGTGTGTGTGTGTGTGTGTGTGTGTGCGCGCGTGCGCGTGGGAGAGGATTTGAAACACGTGGTGCCCTATCCTGCTACCAGACTGGTGCTCCCTCGATTCAAAATTCAACCTTTTATCCTTTATTTACACTAATAAATGGCACACACAATTTCAGAAGTGATTATTTTATTACACTTTCAAATTATAACAAATATTAAGCAAAATAGTGATACAATGATATGGTAGTAGTTGAGCTTAGAAAAACTTCTCGACCAATTTTTTTCTTGATTATGCTGTAACGAAGTCTTGTTTCTTCTAAATTGTGCTATTCAAGTGCCTTGCTTTCAATATTCAACCTTGCTAATGTAGATAATCTCTCATCACCCATAGTTGAACTCAACATACCTTTAATGTGTTCTAATACAAAAAATGATCTTTCAGATTCGTCAAAAGCAGACAATAAGCAATGTAAATATTCGAAAATACGTCAATCATTTTACAGTCTGTATTCCAGTTTAATACTTTGAGCGGACAAACTGTAGTATCATGAAATCTATCATCTTCATTCAAATGATTTGAAAAAAAAAACCTCTATTTCAATTGTACTTGTGGCATATAGTGCTTTATGTTAGAAGATCATTATTTAAAATCGTACGAGTAAACTTTTATAAGAGCTTTCGCTTGATTTTACAACTCGACATTCTCCATGGTTAATAACCGCATAATGTGATCACAACCTTTTCTTCGCTTAGTGAATTCAGCTGGATGGTGCCCCCAGTGGCGGCTCGTCGTTATGAACATGGGAGGGGCTCTTTCATAAGGTCATAACTATCTACACAAACACACACGCACGCGAACGCGCACACACACATTCACTTTCTTGTATGTATTTTTATAATTTTATAAAATTGTCAAAATTAGTCTACTTATAACATTTG
Source organism: Magicicada septendecula (assembly GCA_034769895.1). NCBI lineage: Eukaryota > Metazoa > Arthropoda > Insecta > Hemiptera > Cicadidae > Magicicada > Magicicada septendecula. The sequence continues at coordinate 715,278,934 of CM068367.1, read as the reverse complement.
ATTTTACTGTAAGTATTTTATTTTTAAGATATGTGAATAATAAGAGTGGAAATTCAAAATATTTTATAGAACAGAAGTACATAGCTATATACCACAGGGCAAATGTGAAAGCTATATTTTTAAAATTAGACCAAGCATCAGAATTCAGGAGGAAGTTGTATTAAGTAACAAGGTATTAATCTTCTACCACTTTAAATATACTTAGTCACATTTAATATCAAAAATAAATTAATCTACGACTGAAAATTCATACCTTTAGTTATATTGTTTGTAGCAGAAGTCCATCCTCCTCTCCTTCTGTGCAGCGAAGTGGTTGATCACACATTCATTGAAATTGGGGTAGATAAGAATCTCTTTTCAATTGAACACATGGTGAGTGCACTGAGTCTACCTTCTTTCATTGTGCTCCTGGTAAAAGTCTTTATTCGTTTTAAAGTTGAAAAACATCTTTCACTTTCTGCAGTGGTCATTGGGATTGTGCAGATGATCAGAAGTAATTTCACTGATTTGGGGAGCACATCTCTCAGATTATTATCATAAATAAAATTAAGCAACCGTAATGAGCCTGTTGCCTCAGAAAAATCACTTCTACTGTATATTACTACCAACTCTTGTTTCAGTTCTATTTTATTCAACTGGAATAAATTTACAGCAATTTCTAATTCATTTTCACGAAATTTATTTTTGAACTCGGGAAACAAACTTGGTTGAAATAACTTAGCTACCGACAAATGATCTAAGAAATTAAAGCGATTGTCAATTCCAGTCATGATAACATCACACACTTCTTTTGCCACAATGTGTCTTCTATCTTCAAATCGGCCACGTTTTCTACTGGGGCCTGAACAAGATAAATCATTTTCAGTTCCATCAAGTTCGCTAGAACTGGGCTGGTCAACCTCAGGCAAGTTTCTTATTTTTTGGATTATAGACTTAAATTCGCCTATATATTTTAAGGCCTTGATGCAGTCGATTGTCTTGTTCTGAAGCTCGTTGTACAAAATATCACAATGGGGGATTATTTTATTAAAAAATTTTACCCAGAAAATGAAATCGTCTTTAAGAAGGTTGCTTAAACCAACTGCTTTGTTTACAGTTGTATAATCATTGCTGTCGTCGTCTAATATTTTATTTAAACATTCTTCTGTTTCATTTTTATACTTGAATAATTTGCTGACAGTTCTAGACTTGAAGTTCCAACGAGCGCCAGAGCTCTTTGGTATTCGTTTTTTCATAATGTCAAGTACGGCTGTTCTTTTAGTTGATTGTGAAAAAAAGGATGAAAATGCTTCAACATTACTGAAAAATATTTTTATCTGTTTATTTTGTGTTGCGCAGCGTTCAATGATCAAATTTAGTTGATGCGCATAGCAGTGTACGAAATGTGCATTTTTGTACACAGCTTTGACTCTTGCCTGCACACCTGTGTGCTGGCCACTCATGACAGAAGTGCCATCTTATCTTTGAGCAATCACTTTTTCAGGTGTTTTGTCAATTTTTAGCTTTTCCAGCTCGTTAAAAATTGCTTCACTAACAGTTGCTGCGTCATGACCTTTGGGTACTACAAAACTAACAAATCTTTCATTTACAACCCCATTTAACTCGTATCTGACAACAAACACTAGCTGAGACAATGTAGCACAGTCAGTTGTCTCATCGGCTTCAATAGCAATATATTTAAATAACATGTCTGTCGGCATCCAGGTCACTTATAATGACAAATAATAAATAAATATATTTACCTTTTCCTGTCTTGTGACCACATGTATTAACGCAATGATATTATTTACGCGTTTCGATACTATGTATCGTCATCAGAATATTAAAATATAATCACTCAAAGAGGTCGTTAAAATTTAAAACTTTAAAATCACAATATCGAAACCAAATAAGTATTTATACGAAGCGAGTGCAGACTCGCTTCGTATAAATACTTATTTGGTTTCGATATTGTGATTTTAATGTTTTAAATTTTAACGACCTCTTTGAGTGATTATATTTTAATATTCTGATGACGATACATAATATCGAAACGCGTAAATAATATCGTTGCGTTAATACATGTGGTCACGAGACAGGAAAAGGTAAATATATTTATTTATTATTTGTCAATATATTTAGTTTGAGTAATTTTGTCGCATATAATTTCCAAGCACACGGCGTATATTGAATCAAGTAAATCATTTCGGATGGTTTTGGAAAGCCCTAAAAATACTCGGTTATTGCTTTTTTCAATATGTTGTTTTAATGTAGAGTCTAACTCTGCCATTAGGTTGACAAGACCACGAAATATGCCAGGGTTGTTAGATGTGTCAGTGCCACTTTCGTCGTGCTCCCTTAATGCAAGTTCAGAAGCCCCACAAAACTTCACAGCATCAATCAACTTACTTAAAATGTACCGATTTTTTGATACTTCCTCATTTAACTTTTGAATTCTTAATCTATATGCACTGTCTAACTGAGATCTAATGTCAACCTTCCCAAGTACTGCATACTCGATACACGCATTTATATGTTTTTCACTTAATTTGTTTTTTAAGTTTTTCACTCAAATGCTTAATATCCGAGACACCATCTACAGTCCAGGTGCGATCCTGTATGCCCATTACTATGCACGGGTAACAGAAAAATGAGTTTTTTATTCCACACCCACACAACCAATCAGCATAATTATACAAATGAATACTAAATTTCCGATTGTAGCTATTCCTACTCTTAGTGGATTTTTGTACTTGATTAATCACCATATTAGGCCTAGGAGGCCCTAATCTTTTAAGTTCAACCCTTTGCTCTAAGTTCTTTATCCCTTGGCTAATAATTTTACTTACATCATTCGTAATTACAAAGTTAGAATCCGTGTAATTCATTATGACACACATTAATCACACACTAAACACAATAACTCTGTTTGCAAACAAGGAGTGCCAATAACTGCTACACTGCTGGCCGCTGGCGCTGACTGAGATGATTTGCTCATGCGTGGCCAAGGATGGAGTCCCAGCATGTCCGTAAGAACACAGTTGATTGACGTCACCGCACGGTTAGATCTGTATGCTGTATTTTCCATTTCACTGCACACAGAGCTTTGGGCTCTATGGCCAACGCCCGCAGCTCAACTCTGGACTTCAAAAGTCAAATGTTTTCCATTGTATTATTGTTTTGATGCGTATAGGAACTTTTTTAATTGATTTGGTGAAAAATTAATAATTAATTATTACTTTTTATTTTATTGGGAGGTCTGCGCCTGAGAGCCCTTATGGGCAAGCCGCCACTGGGTGCCCCCTTTGACAGCCGAGGGCATGTGCCCAGTTCTGCAGCACACCCTAGCATTATGGATAATCTGCCACTGTGTGTAAACTACCTAAAGTAAACTGATGGGATGAATTTGTCCCGTTTTTGATGACAGGAGTCATTCTGTCAAACCAGCCTTAACTGCAATGGTGAAAACAAAAGTGTAATGTAAGCCTGATATCTTACATAGTAAGAATATGAGAAAATATAAAGCAACATGAAATTAAGGATACGGCATGTTGCTAAATGTGTATTACAAAGAGTATTGATTCATATATTCATGTTTTTCTTAATACAAGCCATTAGTATTACATTAAATCAGTTTATAATTTTGTTAAATTTGATTATTTATGTAAATATCGGTATGGAGAACCATACATGACTTCCATGTTCTAAGATTTATATTTAAAATCATATTCGAAATGAAATATTTCCATAGAAACTACTTCTGTCTACTTATTGTTTCAGCCTTAACCACAGTACTGTGGTCGCTAACGTATACCACCTCACGTTTTCGCACTCGATTTTCACTGCTGATGGCAGTCGATGGCACTGCCGAAAAGTCTGGTTTTGCAGAAAACATTGGACAACGGCTAAACAGCCCGGGAAGGAATTTTAACAAAGAACTACTTCTTTGTTGCCGATAACATTGTATACATATAAAAAATTCTCCCCTCCCCTTCAACTATAATTTTCATTAATAGAAAATTACCCCCACCTTGTTCACCTAACCTCTTCATTTATAGATATTTCATCTACGTTTCTACAGAGGATTATTATGCGCTTCTTATCAAGATACTTTATTTATCAAAATTAAGTACTTTACTCTTGTTAAAACATAAAACGTTGCAGGTAAACTACCCCTTTCTCTAAACCGATCTTCACCAAAATCAATAGACCTTCAGTCCTCTACAATGCAGGGATGCATGCAAAAAAATATTTGATTCTGTTTGAATGTGCGGCAGTTATCGTTCGTAATAAAAAAATTACAGTTGTTAAAACATAATATGTTGCAGGTAAACTACCCCTTTCCCTTAACCGATCTTCACCAAAAACAATAGGTCTTCAGAACTCTACAATTCAGGGCTGTATGCAAAAAATTATTTGTTTCTGTTTGAATTTGCGGCTGTTATCGTTTGCCATAGAAAATTTCCTTGTTATAACAAAAAACATTGCTGGTAAACTACACCTTTCCCTTAACCGATCTTCACCAACATCAATAGGCCTTCAGTCTGTCACAATTGATGAATGTATGCAAAAGAATATTTGATGCTGTTTGGATGTGTGGCAGTTATCGTTCGTCAAAGAAAAACTTACCGTTGTTAAAACATAAAATGTTGCAGGTAAACTACCCCTTTCCCTTAACCGATCTTCACCAAAATCAACAGACATTGAGTTCTCTATAGCTCAGGAAGGTATGCAAAACATTATTTGATTCTGATTGAATTTATGGCAGTTATCATTCGTCATAGGAAAAATTATCCTTGTTAAAAATAAAACGTTGCTGGTAAACTACCCCTTTCCCATAACCGATCTTCACCAAAACAGTAGGTCTTGAGTACTCTACAAATCAGGACTGTATGCAAAACATTATTTGATTCTGTTTGAATTTGCGGCTCTTATCGTTTGCCATAGAAAATACCCTTTTAAAACATAAAACGTTGCAGGTAAACTACCCCTTTCCCTTAACCGATCCAAAAACAATAGGTCCTGAGAACTGTACAATTCAGGGCTGTATGCAAACAATTATTTGATTCTGTTTGAATTTGAGGCTTTTATCGTTTTCCGTAGAGAATACCCTTGTTAAAACACAAAACGTTGCACAAAAACAACAGGTCTTGAGTACTCTTCAAATAAGGGCTGTATGCAAAACATTGTTTGATTCTGTTTGAATTTGTGGCTGTTATCGTTTGCCATAGAAAAAAAATCTACAGACACTTTTCGAAAAATGATTTTTTTTTCATGTTTTGAGTGTAGTACAATCAGAATCTGCAATAATCTCGAACACGATTTTTTTTTGCCATCACCATAGTTCCATTTTCTTAAGGAACATGGAAGTAAAATGAATGTACCGTTAAGGGTTGTTGTTCAATTACTTTGATATGGCATACACTGTACAATATATTTTTGTCAAAATGTGCCAGTTACCGTATGTTATGGTCACATTATTTAGCTGGCATAAACTTCAGGAACTTGTAGTGCAAAATAACTGCTGTAATAGTAAGGAATACATAAATATATAGCAATTAAAAAATAAACTTCAAAGAGTAATTTGATCGTGTACGTTAGTGTTAATCAGAACTGTTCCAAACTCTTCAGAATTTTTCTACTTTAAAACTATAAAAGAAAATGACTTTTTTCCATGTTCAGATTATTAGCATGTATATAATTAACTAGCTTTATTAACTATAAAGGTGCAATTTTATGTAGTAGAGAAGAAAATTAAGGGCATAATTAAAAGTGTGTCAGGATTGAGCATTAGATGTAACAGAAAAAGTTGTTTGTTGTTCAGAAGAAACTTTCTTGCTCTACCCGTTCGTTACTCCTATAAATTTCAATAAGCATTTTAAAAATACGCTACAAGCTATTTCCAGGTATGTATTTTCAGTAAAAATGTTTTAAAAGTTTAAATAATAAAAATATTATTAATAAGTTATTGTGACTATAGATAAAAGTAGTTGAAAGAAATTGTGATTTTTCTGGTAATCTGAATTGTACATATTCGTGGTTTAAAACTTAATTAGTATACTATTTAGATGTTGTATGTGAATTAGATCAGTTAATGTTTTAACTGTACAATAAAAAAATGTCTGGTATTTGCAATAAAATACTTCAAAAAGTTTATGTAAAATAATGTTAATAATTGACATTGAACTTTGTGGAAATTACTGTTCATTCATGTAATGCCACATTTTGCACTAAAAGCAATTGAGTGAAATGTTCTCCTTTTTCATTGGCAACATTACATTTAAAATATATTAGCAGTCAGCACTGTTTTCTGATTCAACATAAACACATTATGAAATTTTCTACTTTGAAGTTATATATGTATTTAGAGATTAACAGTTACAACTATTTTAATATAAATTTTAAATTTGGTGTACATTAATGAAGTGTAATTGTGTCATTGTCAGACTAACAACGTAGTGTGTAATATTTGTATATTTTTCAGTGTGTATAATAACAGATCTTTTAAATGTGTATACAGAATTTGTCATTAGAGCACATAACTGATTTCTTATGAAGTATTAAATATTTTTAATCGAAGAACACTAAAACATTTCAGAGTTAGATCGATAAGAAATAAGAATTTTTAGATTATTCGCACAAATGGATTTAAGTTTTGATGTTTGTAGACGAAGAGTTAAAACATTTAAAAATAAAACTGTGTTTTTGTCTCCACCAGTACACATTACAATGATATTTCTGTGTTTGTGGATTTGAAGCAATGATGGTAACATATTTTACAAACATTAGAAGTATTTTTACTTATTAAGATATATTAAGATTATAGAGAGAATATTACTTGTGTTATTAAGCTGATAAGTATTCATTGTAATCAGTTGTGAAGACACTGTTGCTTCTTCCAGATTGAACAGTGTAAGATTGATTGTAGCACATACCCTTAAAGTAACATTATTTATTAATTCATTTCATACTATAAATTCATTAAAACCATTAGGAATAACATTTTAAATAATTACTATTGTCTTCCTATTAAATTGTAAAATAGTTTAGTTCATAATTGTCTTCCTGCTATTTACAGAACTTAACAGAAGTAACACTGCTGGTGTAGGTTATTCTTGTACAAAATTCAGTAACAAGTTGATAGTCTTCCGTTTTTAAAATAATTGTGCTACCATTTTGAAATGTTACGGAACTACAATAAATAAATTGTTTTGGTATTAAAAGATATTTTTCAATCTCATGGTGATAGAAATTGTTGTATTCGTGGATTTTGTTGTCTAGGACATATCCAAGTGTCAATAATGGTATGTACGTGCTTTTCCAACACAAAACACTAAGCTTTAGCCACGTCTGACATCACTCACAATGAGTGAAAGCTACCTGAGGCAAAGGTAATGTTTTTTTTAATTTTAATGTTAAATATTGGTGTTTTATGTGAGAAAAGTATATACATATCAATAAAAATAGTTGCACATTTTGTTTACTCTTTTGTGGTTTGTATAGAGAATTAAACTATCAAATCAGACTTTTTGTATTATGTTGTACTTTAATGTACAAATTGTTTACAAGATGTGTGTTATTCACAATAGACAAATTCACAAATTCTGAAGACAGCATGGTGTGAACATTGTAAAATGTGTCGTATGTTTGGGCATTTAAATTTACTCAGTAACTTAAGTAATTATTTATTTGGCACAGAAAACTCATCATTCATAGAGAAAAGAATTTTTCATTATCGTGCAGTATAGAAAAACAAGATTGTAGAAGACCGTGTTAAATGATATGTGTATAAACATCATAATTCATATTGCTGTCTTTATCCACACAGGTAGTATATCATTTTCAGATACAGAACTAAATGCTCCCTTGTAATGCAGATTATATTAGTTTCCATGACGTGTCCAAGTCTGATAAAAAAAATAAATAAATAAACTGAAGTTGATAAGTTTGTAAAGCAAAACAGATTTTTTACAAGGAATGTTGGCAGTCATTTTGTCTTTCTAATTGATATAATTGTCACTATTTTGTGAATCAGTTGTATGGTAATCACTGATCTTAGAGAAGTTAAATGAAGCACTAATATCCTTGGTGGTTATCTCCAGGAATTTGTCATAAATAGAACAGACTTTATAATTTCAAAATCTCACCTTTGTATGCTTTGTACAATCACTCAAGCAGATAAATGCAAATTACTAATATTTCCCTAATTAAAATTTTTTTGCACTTCTATATTCAACTTTATACAACAAATGTTATAATTTGATAAAACATTTTATGTATTTATTATTATTTTTTTTTAATGTAACACCTCTGTAACATTGTATGTTGTTGTTGCACATACGCTCATTGATCTTTGTACTTTAATGTAATATTAGCATCAAGGTTACTAAAAATGTAGTAAGACCATTAAAATTGTGTATTACCACCTGATTAAATATACAATATATGTGAATGCAGATAGCCGCTGAAGAGGCTATAATTTACCAACCCTAATGCTCACTGCTTTCCACCCAATATGGATATCTTAATTGCTTCACTAGCAGTAGCTCATTGTCAATATTATTTGTTTGAGCATGCATGTTAGTATGAATATATGCATATGAGCTTTTCAGTTGTCTTTATACACAGATGTCAAGTTGGTTATCATCACATACAAGAAAACATTAATTTGCATCAGCTTTGTGCGCTGTGTACTTAAAGATTCCCACTGTAGCATTTTGTTATTTTGTTACCTGTATGTACCTAATTTCTAATTCTTTGGACAATCTTAACTTATGTATGACTATACTGTACTATCATAATTTAACTATTTGCACTGTTATTGTACGAGGGCAATTCAGAAAGTAAGTTCCGATTAGGTATTAAAGATAACTAAGAGTATATTTACAAAAACTTTTATTGCTACTTGAAGTACACACCTTAAACTACTTTTCTGTATAGTTTTCCTCATTTTTGAAACACTTCATGGCAGACACCAGGCATCATATACCTTCATCATAGAAATTTCCTGCCTGTGATTTAAACCATGTACTAACAGCTTGTTTGACATTGTTGGCCACCAAGGAAGGATTTCTCATGCTTGAAAAGGTGATATTCGCTTGGCTTGGTGTGAAGTCTGGGTTGTAAGGCGGATTATCAAGTTGTTGCCAGCTAACCTTTGTGAAGAGACGTTGTATTACAGAGGCAATGTTTGTCACTGCCATGATTTATTGCAATGTCCCGGGTAAGCATCCTATGTCGCTTACTCTGCATCAGACTAAACAAAAAAGTCATATCAATCATGGTGCCATTGAATTGCTCACTGCTTCTTCATAAATATTGAAAATCTGTTGGTGAATTTCAATTGTTTTAATGCCTTTCGCATTCAAGAACCGAATCACATACCTATTTTCACACGCAGCGGGCGTCTCAAATTTTTTCGACATTATAAACACGTCCAACAAAGCTTACTCGGTGCACAGTTGTTTACAAATGCTGTTGTTGGCTTGCAAACGAATCAACAAACTGGCTGCGCATACGCAACAGTGTGATGGTATCAATACCACGGCAATATTTAAGAACGGAACTTACTTTCTGAGAAACTTATTCTGTGAGTCTGAAGAAAAAAAATGTTCTACTTATTATAATTTATTTCAACATTTAGTGTAAAACTTCAAAATACTGAGCTTTAAGCAGAAAAATGTTATAAATGGAAGTGCCACATAAAAGGCGTATCTTTTATATACAGAACTCAGTCGTGTACATTCCAAGTATATTATTACAGTACATATAGTAAACAGAATCCTTCCCTCATATTAAAATATGTTTCAATAATTAACACTTTTGTTTTTTTTATTGTTGCAATTCCTGTTTTTATAATCTTAAGAAATATCTTATTTTCTTTTTCAAATTATATAAATTATATACTCACAATAAAAACTCTACTTAGCTGTTAGTTAATCAAAGTATAGTTGTGTAGTAGACTTTTGGTCAGATACAAGCATAACAAGATAATGTCCGAATTTGCCTGTTTTAAATAACGTATTCACGCAAGGTATAATCACAACGAGTGATGTATAAGTAAATACAATATTATTAGTATATATTCTTATTTCAGTTGAGTCACTAGCCAATGTTTATTATAAATAAATGCTGAAAAGATAGGTAAAGACAGAATACTAAATGTGAATCAGTGTAATATTTCAAGAAGTAAAAATACCAGATTACAAATCAAAAACATTCAACTATATATTTAAAAATGTTCTGAAAGAATAATGATTATAGATTTCAAGTTTTGTTTAGAAAATGCATGTTATATACATTTTTGTTATGAAATAGTTATGAATTCAAAATTTCTTCAAAGTCCACATCCTATTGTCTGTATGTAAATACGAGTATATGAAACGTTTTGTAAAAAAATATAAATAAAATTGTTAAAGAGTATGATTTTTTTTAATATTCATGTAGTGTTGAAGGAATATAAAAAACTTACATTTGAAGAGTAAAAATATTTTTACAAACATTTGAAAATTTTCTTCAGGAGACAACATTAAAAATCTGTTGCTGATCGTGAAAACGAGAAGGATATACTATTTTAATGAATGCTTATTTATTATAGAATCATTTTCAGAAATAATGGAAATGAACAGAAAAATTACTTATAATGTAAGTTGTAAATGTCTGTAATGGTTTGAGTGCAGTTGAAAAATCAAGAAAATTTGTACATAAATATTTTTTCGTATTATGTGTATATGCAATTTAGATGTACTACTAGTTGTGCTCCTCAGGAAAATGCTGTGGACAGATAACAGGAAATGTCTATTACTGCTTTTAGTCCTTTGTGACAAAGATTAGTTTTTTCGTATGGATGAAAGTTTGTGTACTGAATGAATACAAAGCCCAGGAGATGTGCAGATTTATAGAAAAAATATACATAGATTTATAGATATAGATATAGGGATATATAATTCCTGAATCAAACTCACATGTTGTAACAGAGGACCTAAAAACATGGAAACCAAAAACTGAGGATTGTCATATGTATAATTGTCAGTTGGTATATGGAAACCATTCCACTGTCCTTGTTAAAATACAATATAAAATATTGTTCCCTTAAAAAAAAATCCTCCCAGGTCCAATTTAGGTGAACCCAACTGAACACAGAATGGAGAATAGTGGTCACTACGGAAATGACTTAACTTGTACTAATAACACACTCCAAACAAATCATTCACACCTTTTTTTATACTAAAATATTTATGTATTAGTGATAAACTGTACTTTCACTAGTGAACACTTACGTTTCTTATTTGCCTCGAATGTTTCGGTGTGGTGTACACCTTCCTCAGTGAGGTTTAAATACAGAATGTTGTGAACAGTTGTAACGGATTTTTTCACAGGTTGGTGGGATGTGAGTGGGGGGTTTTGGTGGGAGGGGGTTGGCGCTGGGATTAAAATTATAGTTTGGTTTCTGTATGATTGTATCAAATAGTACGTGTGATTTAAAGTGTAGTTTGTCATTTAATATGTTGTTTGGTTGTAGTGTGTGGTGTTTATATATTTCATACTGTTCAACCGTGTTGAGTTTCCTACTTTTTGGCAAGTAGTGTAGTATTTCGAGGTTGCTTTCTATGTTGGTGTAGCTGTGGTTATCAGTCTGTATGTGTGTGGCGAATGCGGAGTGTATGTAGTTTTTAGAAAGGGCTTTTATGTGTTCGGAAAATCTTGAAGAAAAAGATCTTCCCGTCTGGCCTATGTAGAAATGGTTGCAATCACTGCAGTTTAATTTGTATACTCCTGTTTTGTTGTATGTGTCATTGTCTGTGTTTGTACCGTTTATGTGTTTTTTGATGGTGTTGTTAGTTCGGTAAGCTATTTTGTAGTTGTGTTTCCTGAATGTGTTTGCGATTTTGTGTGTGATGGAGTTGTAGTATGTAAGTGTGATGTATTTATTAGGTTGTGTGTTGTTGGTATTTTGTGTTTTTGTTTAGGATGTGACTGTGTAGATTGTTTATTAACTCGGGGGGGGGGGGGTATCCATTTTATCGCTATGTATTTGATTGTGTTGAGTTCTTCCTGATAATCTTGTTTACTTTGTGGTATTGTTGTGAGTCTATGGAGCATATAGTTGAATGCGGCATGTTTGTGTTGTGTTGGATGGTTAGATGTGTTGTGTATGACCATGTCAGTCGCGACAGTCGTACCAACCTGTAATCCTGGTAGAAAATTTTCACGGTGCTATATTAATGAAATAAACACATAAATATTATTAATTTAAATAATGAACAGGTATTACTTTTTGGTTTATTAATTATCGGTTCTGCTTTTGGTAGTTACTAAGACATGAGATTATAAAAAAAAATAACTTTTTTGCTCCTGCTTTAAAGAAATTACAACTCAGCGGTTGGCAATTGATCATTGGGTCATTGACTGACCACGCTCTAATGTCGAGTTTATATTATACAAACGTGTAATCAGTCAAAGAGTTCTTTTGATTACAGCAAAAAGATAACAAAATGATTTTCAAAAGTACAACCCTTCACATCAAGTTAATTAAATATTATGATCCTTCTTTACAACAGTTTTCATAGTATTTAAAACAATAGTGCGTTCAATTTACAAATATAGGTTAAGTTAGATATCATGTACAAATATTTTCTTATCTCCCAAAGTGTTAATAATTAATTTAAGTAATCTTTTAATAATGATTATTACATGTTTTAATAGTCATTCAGTGTTTTTAGTGTTTGAACCAAGTTTTGGATATTGTGCATTAATTTTGAAGTGTAGTGATCAGTCTCGTGGGTGTAGTAAATTAATTAAATTACAACTTCATCGATGTTTGATGGATTATTTTCATAAATTCTGGAGTTCAGGTCTTCCTTCTCGTATTTCATTAGTTTATATTGGTTTTATTTTCTGTAATTCTCAGTTAAATTGGATGGATCTTCCTAATAGGTTCTGTTAATGTTGTTTTTCATTTCCGTTTAGTATTATTTGTTTTAATTCATCTGGTTGGTTTATTTTCTAATTTTTATGGAGCGACTATTTTGTCATCTGCTCTCTTCTGATGCTAAAAATGGACTGTTAATGAGTTTGTAACAGTTTTTTAGTTCTAACTGCCAAAACCTACCTTCTCATTGGTTGAAAGAATTTTGTGCTCATTGTTAGATATGGCTTGGGTTTTTGCCCAAAATGAATAAATATTTTCTAATTAGGATAATTTCCTTGTATTATTATCAATATGGTTTTTATTATTATCATTGAATAGCTTTTCTGATGTAGATTAAGTTGACATCAAACATGACTAGGTTCTATTATCTCTGGGCTGTTTTAACATTTGACTATTTTTGTTCTTTGTACTTATTTTGTTTATTACATTATTTTTTTGCAATTATTTTGGGTTTGTAATGTTCCTTGGTTTGGTATTTTATGTTTACTTATCTTTTTCCCTCACTGTGTACTGTTATTTGTTTATATTTTACAATTTTTTTTCACACATTGCTTTAGGCCTACCTTTGCCTATCCTTTTGACATTGTTTAAACTTTAATTTTGCTCTTATTACCAGTTTCTTATTGCTTTGTTTTAGCTAGTTTACAATGATTACGGATTTACATCCCTTAGTATATGAATATTACAGCTTGTCCGACATATTAATGCCTTTTATATCTAAATTTATAACTTTAACATGAACTGTTTCTAGGCTTTCATCACCACTCAACATAATACAACTTGCTCGTAAGACTATTTCAACAATTATAACATTTGAACATTTCGATAACATTACTATTATCTTCTCTGCTTTTCTTTATGACATAATACAATACTTTCAAACATTTATTATATAATTTTAGTATTGTAACATTCATTTCTTTTTTAGGCCTACTTTTCTTTTATACCATATTATTGGTTTAAAGTTTGATCTGGCCCTTTAACTATTAACTCTAACTGTTAACCATAATACCTTGAATAATATTAATGGATTCTTATCCTGAATAATAATATAATATAATGCTATCTTATCTACTACTGTTTTTGGTCCTTTGCCAAAACTAAACTGTAGTATTGTTCACATATTTTGGTGTCTTTATACAGATTGTGTTTGTGTTTTATTTTTAGTTAATCACTTTCCTTCTGCACTCTCACTTTTATATGAGTTCTTGCTTATATTTGATGTTTTTTATTTATATTTTGTGTCACACCTGCACTTGTACTGCTTCACTGTACTTAGTGTCAGTAGTGTTATACACTTGTATTTTGTTTCTTTATACACTGTACTGGTTATTATTAATCACATTGGTGGTATCACCATTATCACAGAGTGTTTATTACTTAGTGTTTATTTGTAATTCACTCCCTGTTCATATCATGCACTCTTGGTACACTTTGGTCTATGACTATTTTAAGTATTAGTCTATCTCTATTATATTTCATTTTTGTTATTATACTTTTCTGTATCATCGTTTGTATATTTTATTATTTGTTTATTTCATCATTATTCTATACTTACTTAGCTAATATTACAACATTTTCCTTTGGTTTGTACTTTCTATATTCAATGGTACATTTAATTATATTTACTTTTCTTAGTTTTTTATTTCATGGGTTTATTTCATATAATTTGTCATTTGGCCAATCACTTGGGTTGGGTCATAGTCATTTGTCTTGTATACGTTACAGTCATTCTAGTGCTATTTATTTAAAATTGTTAATTCTTCTTCTTTTATCTACCTTTAGCCGCATGCTTTTTACTTTATATTCTATGGTATATCTTCCCTTGTATTGGGCTGCTTTTGGTATCATAACAATATGTGTGTGGGTTGTTTGTTTTGTTAATTGTAAGGTCCAGGAAGTTTATACTATTGTTATGTTCTATTTCTAGTGTGAATTTTAGTTTGTGGTGTATTGTGTTTATGTATTTATGGAAATTTTTGATCTGTCTTTTATTGCCTTTATATAGAAGTAAAATGTCATCTACATATCTGTACCAGTAGATGATTTTGTTTGTGTATTTGTTGTTTAATATATGTTTTTGTTCTATATTGTGTATGAATATTTCGGCTAGTATTCCTGAAATAGGGGAGTCCGTCTGTTTGTGTGTAAATCATGTTGTTGTATGAGAAGTAATTTTGTTCAGTGATTATTTTGGTGAGTGTGATGATCTCCTGTATGTGCGTTTCTGGTGTGTTTTGTCTTAGTAAATGTTCAAGTGTGAGTATGGTGTCTTTGATGGGTACGTTGGTGTATAGATTGGTTATGTCAAAAGAAGCTAAAGTTGAATTGTGTGGAATATGGATGTGT
Organism: Magicicada septendecula; assembly: GCA_034769895.1. Taxonomy (NCBI): domain Eukaryota; kingdom Metazoa; phylum Arthropoda; class Insecta; order Hemiptera; family Cicadidae; genus Magicicada; species Magicicada septendecula. The sequence goes on along the minus strand of CM068367.1, from coordinate 715,263,675 downwards.
TCAGTTTTTGTAAACTAATTCTATGTTATTTTTGACGGAAGTGTTGTTAGTTAGATTTATGTTTTTTCTGATTAATTTATCTAGGTGTCTTGCGATTTTGTGGGAGGGTGCTTGTGTGTTGTTTATTAATGGTCTGATGGGAGTATTGGGTTTGTGTATTTTCGGTAACGCATTTAGTTGTGGGGGGTTTGGTTTGATTTGTTTGAGGTATTTGATGTTGTCTGTTTGGATTATGTGTTTCGCGTTATTTATGAATTTGTTTTTGATATTTCAATGTGGGGTCTTTAACTAATTTAGTTATATTGTTTTCGGTGAAGAATGTCTCGATTTTATTGTTTAGATCTTGGTTTTCCATTATAACGTTTATGTTTCCTTTATCGGCTTTTAGTATTGTTAGGTTATGTTCATGTAATTTAAGTTTTATATTTTTTAGCATTCGAATTTCGTTATTGTGGCCTTTTGGTTGGTGTTTTTGTGTGTGTTGTAATTTACGTTTTATGTCATGTTGTATGGTGTCTTGGTCGTTGATGTGCGTATTTTATTCATATTCGAGGCAAATAAGAAACGTAAGTGTTCACTAGTGAAAGTACAGTTTATCACTAATATTAATTGCGTGAATGAAGAGGATGAACCATCAAAACAACTGTAAAATATTTTAAGTCAATTTATTTCTCAATGTAGGCCTACTATCAACATGCCTTTAATTGATGGTCTAAAAACCTGTACAGTACTTCAATTAAACAGAAAAAAGATTTCATTAAGTAATTTATTTATATAAATATTTTTTTTAAATTTCACAATTCACTATTTAATTTAGTCTAATATTCAAATACCTCATACAAGACATCGGTTACATAAATAAATTAGAAGAAATTGACAAAATCAGTGCATTTGTTATTTATTTCTTTTGTATAATTAATTATGCAGATAGCACTGACCCCCCATGTTAACAATGAAATCACATAGCGTTAAGTTTGAGAGCCTTTAACAGATCAAAAGTTTACCTGTGATATAGCAATGTGCAGTCATGGGCAGCACAGAGTGGGCCCAGGCCTCAGTTTTCTTGGCCCATTCTGTGCCCCCCCCCCCACAGGTAGGAGTGGCATTAGTACTTAATGCATTAAATGCCAATGTAGACAGTGGGAAATGTTGCACAGATATAAATATTATACTAGTAAGGACTTATATTATTAACAAAAACAGCTTCTGTAAAATAATGAACGATACTAAGCGCTTTTGTTTTATAATTTTACAAACTGGATACAAACATGAACATTATTCTTCGTATTGTTTAAATTAGCAGCCATCCTTACTATTTCTTTTATGAATTTGCTAACTGCTATAATTTTTATTGTTCGACTAAGCTTTTCGTCATCACTGACAATAGGTTGTTTAAGACCTGAAGATGTCAGTGATGACGAAAAGCTTAGTCGAACAGTAAAAATTATAGCAGTTAGCAAATTCATAAAAGAAATAGTAATGAACATTATTATTCACACTGTAGCAAATCAACATAGCTTATTACCAAACCTATTAAATGATTTTATTTGTGACTGTGATAAGATTATGGAGTGTCAACTATTTCTGAAATTAATTAGTTTTGGAACCCAATTTAGTGATGTACAATATAAGACTTGCACTTTCCAAGTGTAGAGAAATAATTTTCAGTGACTGTATAGAGAATCAATGGTAGTGTGCAAATGTATAACTTTCTACTTTCTTTATAGCCAGTAATGTTTTAAGGTAAATATAAGGAAATAGAAGTATTCAGTGTACATTACTATACAATAAAATATTAAAGTTTAATTAAAATATTGAAATGGGAAATAGTTGACTTGGCAGTCATGAAATTTGTGAAATAATTGCTTGTTTGTATATTGCAGGACAATTTGGCAAAAACATTGAGTGTCAGATAAAGAAATACAACAGTGGATTATACTAAAACTGCTTTGTTCCTAAATTCAATACTGCCTTAGGTGCTTAAATCCAAAATTCAGTGTACATTGACATTACCCAATAATTTTAGTACAATTTTCATAGGGTTGCTCAACAGAATGGTGTAAAACAATACAGATTTGTTACAGTTGTTGTGGCTAGTTAGTTGTTGAAAATATTGTGTATAGGGTTTGCAGTAAAACCTCACTAAAATGGTCTTCAAGGGACCATGTATTAGACAGGACATGACTAGTAGCATAGACCAGTGGTTCCCAAAGTGGGGTCCATGAACACTTTTAGGACAAAATTGAATATACCATAATTTTCTCAGATTTTTTTATGCTATAAAATTTAAATTTTAGAATTTTGAAACAGTAGATTAGTTTTTTTCCAAACTAATTATAATTGTGAAAGTAATTTCAAACTATTGTCTTTAAATCATGTCGTGTAGCAGATCTGTTTGTCAGCCGAACATACTAGAGCGCCACATCAATGCAGAACTGATCACGAATGTGTTGTAGACCACGTATAAGCACTATATCTTGCTTATAAGTCCTGTATCTAAGCAAAACGTTTTTCCATGTAGCTGGAAACGTTTCACGTCTAAGAAGCTGGATTTTGACACGTGTGGCTGGAAAGATGGAGCCGAGGTTGGCAACGCTGGTACACAAAGTACTGACATTGTGAATAACCCAAGGAAAGATGGAGCCGAGGTTGGCAACACTGGGACACAAAGTACTGACATTGTGAATAGCGCAAATTTAATTGCTTTCATCCACTATGATTAAGAGAATAAATTACATGAGGATTTTCTTTTTTAATAAACGTCTTCCATCACATACAACTGCAGCAGAATTATTTACAATTGTGAATAAGTTCATAGTTGATATCGGTATTAATTGGAATAAATGTGTGCAAGTTAGCAGTGACGGAGCAAGATCGATGTGTGGAAGAAACAGTGGACTGATTACAATGATAAACACTGTAGCACCACTTGTTGAGTGCGTTCATTGTCTTATCCACAGAGAAACATTAGTAACAAAGAAGATACCATCAGAACTGAGGAGTTGCCTTGATGAATTGGTGAAAGTTTGGATTATGAATTATATTAAATTGCGCCCTTTGAATTCTAGATTATATGGTGAAGAAATGGGGGAGTGGCCACAAGCAATTTTTGATCATCTGTGAAGTAGTAGGTAGGGTATTGAACAGATTATTTGAAGTGAAGGATGAAGTAAAGCTCTTTTTATTTGATTCCAACTTGGTCCTTAAAGACAGGTTCCATGACTTTAACTGGATTTTGTATCTATCATACCTTGCTGATACCTTCAGTAATCTGAATGTACTCACTTTAAGCCTGCAGGGATCTAGCATCACTATTTTCCAAGTTTGAGATAAAACCGAGGGGATGATTAAAAAAATTGAAGCTGTGGATTCAGAGATTAGACTCTTGAAATCTTCGAACAATGCCCTTCCATGGCAGATTTCGTCCAGTTGTCAAGAGAAAATGTTCCAAACGAGATCCTCAACGTTATTAAAGTCTCATTTGGAGCAATTGCATTTGCAGCTAAGGGAATATTTTCCAGTGACAGATGATAGCAACATGTGTATAAGGAATCCACTTGCTGATGGGCTGTCAACTAACCTGTCTCTTACACTACAAGAAGATTCATTGGCATGGCATTATACATGGAAAAATATGGTAACATCAGTTTCTGTCTTGTGGCAAGTAAAGAAAAATTTACCATACAACTGTTACTGAATTCCACATACTGTTCATTATTTACAAATATAAAGCTTTACAATAATTCTGCTTACTGTGCTTACGTTTTATTCCAACATACACAGTGCTACAAAAACCTTGTGTTGTAGCAAGGTTCAGCATTTTCAGTCACTATATACACTTACAAATGTAAACATTAATTGTTCTGGAATGTACTTGGAAATGTAAAATGTTTTCCTAAACAATAATAAATGCTGTGTAAACAGCTCTTCTTTATTGTTGCCTTCATTATGTTGAATAATGTGTTGTCAAGTACAATGTAGAGTTATAAACAAATTATAATCACATGAAAGTAAAACCTTGAATTGTTGTTAACACCAATATGAGGTCCATCTATTTATAAAATTTTGAATATGCAAAGATACCAAATCTCTAGGAAAGTTAATTGTCTTAAGAAGTAATTGATTCCTTTCTTATGGAAACTGTTATATATTACATATAATGCATTAATTCCATTTTCTGCATATTCACAGAAACATGCCCAGAATGTGGATCCACATTTTATTTCTAGTATTTGTAAAGTTTTTGTTCAATACCTTTTGTCCTAACTCAGTTATGAAGACGAATATCCACAAACATATTTTCACTTTTAGCTGTGCTGCTGAAATTGTAATGAAAAACTTATAATCCAGGAGTTAGTAACATATTGCATATGAATCTGTATATTTATATAGATGTTCATGTGCTAATTATAGTGTGAGTAAATAAAGTGATTGAACAATTTAAACCGAGATCATTATAAGATTGTGAAGTAAAAAATTCCCAATTATAATTCGCTTTTTCTGTGACTTTCTTGTTGTTGTCACACACATCCTTGCAGAAACTTGACTACAGTTGCTATGGACAATATGTTTTAAAACATAAGAATTTTATTTTTTCTTACAGCTAGCATGAAACTTAATGTTGTTCTACTGTATAATATTTTTAGGTTATAGTGTCCTCAACAATACATTATCAAAAATAGAAGCTGCTGAACTCCATTATTTGCATTACTACCAACAAGTGCTTTCAAACCTTTAATTTCATTTTTTAAGATCAGAAACAAAATCGATTCGAGTAAGAACAAAATCTTACTTTTGAGTAAGATTTTGTTCTTGATCTGAAGATGAGCTGAAAGGCTTAAAAGGAAGGTATCAGTAGCATCACAAATGGTAGAGTGCAACAAGTAGTTTCTATATTTGAAAAATTTGTGAATCCACTATCACAAGATTGTGTTAATTATTAATAAATTCTCAGTATAAAGTTCAAGGAATGTCTGTGTTTTTAAGCCTGTAGAAAATTTAATCAGTCATTAACTACCAATTGAAAATTTAAAACTCCTGTGTTTCAATTACTATCAGGTTTAACACTGTAATTATCTTCAGGCACTACAAAAAAATTAAGCCAGCCTCTTCTGAAACTAAAATAAACTAAATATTAAATAAGCTTTTTGAAAATACAAAAAAAAAAAATCAAAAATTAAATGACCGAAATGTAAGAATAAACAGACATTAAAATAAAAATACAAAATACTAAAAAATTTCCATTTGTTGTTGACTATACATAAATTCACTAAATGCCAAATATTGTACTTTGTTAAATAACTAATATACTAGGGGTAACCCAAAGGTAAGGTCTCCAAAGGTCTAGAGCCGCAGGGAAATATTTTGGGCGGCAGTTGGCAGCACTGCTGTGTGCGGCCATTTCCCCTCTTTCAAACAAGCGGTCACTGAGCTTGCTCGGTCGATTAGTCTTGGCTTGGCAGCCGTTAAGAATGGAGTTCCCAATCGCTGTTCCCGCCAAGTGCGGACATCGCGAAGTCATTCGATTTCTTAACGCAAAAGGTGTCAAAAACGTCCGCAAGTGGTGTAGAGAGTTTAAAGCTGGTCGTACAGAAATTCATGATGACGAAAGAAGCGGGAGACCGTCAGTGTCAGACGAGACGATCAGGAAACGTGACGAAGTCGTACGTGATGATCGGAGGATCACTATCCACGAGCTCTCGTTTCCTTCCTGACGTTCCGAAATCCACCATTCAGAGGATTGTGACTGAAAAGTTGAAATACCGGAAGGTGGGTTCCGCGAATGCTCACAGAAGACCGCAAACGGCAACGTGTCGAAGCTGCCCGCGAATTTCTTGAGCGCTATGCAGACGAAAGGGACGACTTCTTGAATTCCATTGTCACAGGTGACGAAACGTGGGTTCACCACTTCACACCTGAATCCAAACGACAATCACTTGAGTGGTGGCATCCAACTTCGCCAAGGCGGCAAAAATTCAAACAAACAAACAGTCTACCGGCAAGATCATGGTGACTGTGTTTTGGGATCGGAAAGGTGTATTGTTGATCGATTTCATGCCTACTGGGACCACAATAAACGCAGACGCATATTGTGAGACACTCAAACGGGCGATTCAGGACCGGAGAAGAGGAATGCTCACCAAGGGCGTGTCCATTCTTCACGACAATGCTCGCCTTCATGTCGCCCGCGCAACCGCCGATCTTCTGAACCAATTTGGATGGGACATAATCACCCAACCCCCCTATAGTCCGGACTTGGCACCTTGTGACTATCATTTGTTTACACATTTGAAAGAACATTTGGGTGGAATGTGATTCGACGACGATGACGAGGTCAAACGCTATCTCAATGACATGGCGGCATGTTTCTATGACACTGGCATACTAAAACTGCCACAGCGGCTCGAAAAATGCATTGAACGTAACGGCGATTATGTTGAAAAATAGCGTGTTCTTATGCTTCACAACCATGTAAAAAGTTTTGATAATCATTTTTTTTTTCTATTTTAAAAAAATATGGAGAACTTAATTTTGGGTTACCCCTCGTAGATTAGTTATGTGCAGTTACAGAACCAGATTGTGAAACCAAACATTAGACATCAATTAAAAATCAGGATTAACAAAACTAATAGCATAGAAACACAATAAAAAATATCAAACAATTTGATACCCTTGAACAGTTCTCCAAGCAGAACCAGCTAGCACCAATCAGTCAGTAGTAGAAAAGACCAAAAACCTACTTATATGCAAACTCCACGTGTGGTGGAAAGAAGCATTGTTAGCCCCACTAGTCACACCTATTGGCCAATCACCATCCACCATGACCATGATGTGTATTCACACATCTACTTTAACCAAATCCTAGACAGACTAAATCCTACTTTATTAGACCGGCTTACACAACCATCATGTAGAGTTTGAAAAGTAGGTCTGGGTTTTCCCTGTTGGTTTCCCTCTTAAAAATATTCGTTATATCCGCAAGATTTTATGATGCTCTTTCAGCTAAGACAATGTTCAGCTAATTTAGACACATTTTTTTCATGTATTATTGTTTTCCTCTTTTCTAGATATATTTCATGTGGGCTTGTGATTTTTCAGAAATATCATCGATCACATTTCAACAGGAGACTGTATAAAATGTTTTTGACTCTTATCATGGTGTTACACAATGTTCCGAGAATGAAAGGTGGAACACAATCCATATTCCTTGACATCTGAATTTTCTTCAGCTCGGGACATATGGAATAATTAAACTACCGGTACCTCTCACATTAGTTTCATTATGACTGACTTTTGGTCACAGCTAAACTATTGTGAATTCTTGTACTATAAGCATTTATCAAAAAATGCCAAACAATATTGTTAATTTCATCATTTAAATATTTTTATTATAACATGGACGAGGGTTGTGCTCCTTTCATTTATTTTAATAAGCCTTTATTGTAAATATTTTACTGTTTCAACCTAAAATATGATAGCAAGTAAAAAGTAAATGAACTGCCATTGAGGAGGAATATGAAAGAGTAATAAATTAACTATACACAAGACGAACATACTTTATTTACTCAAAAGTAGAAAATTAAATGATAATAATTTTCAGATTAGTGGTTTAAGTCTTATATTTTCCTCACACAACTTGTCTATCATATCCTAATAACCCACATAATAACATGAACTGAGTACTGATATGTTCGAGTGACCAGAAGTATCTTTAACCTTTAAAACAAAAAATCTTTAATCTTTAAAACAAATTACATGAGAAAAAATAATTTACATAGCAAAAGCTAGTGTAGGCCATAAGATAAAAATTTTAAATTTTTATCAATGATAATTTATGTTCTGAGAAAATAGAATATACCGCCCGATTATAAAACGCAGCACTTCACTAATAACCACTTGAACGCACGCAGTAATATCGCCCGATAAAAACTCGAACCGCACTGTTAATATATCGCAACTATACTGAAATTGAACGTCGTCGTTGAGTACTGGTATTTATACAACGCGGACAGACCAGAAGATCCAAAACTACGCCTTATCTCTAAAAACTACGACGTATTTAATTGCGGCCTTGACACAGTTTTCGCGGCTGGCGGCTTCCAGAAAAGTCTCGCGAATGCGTCGAGAATCACGTATGCCACACACATTAGAGCGAGATTCTTCTGGGAACATTCGATAAACACGTAGATTGTTCTGTGATGTAACACAGTCCCCTCCTTAAGCCTGTTCGTCCCGAACTGGCAAACCGTCTCTGAAGTAATACTCGACCAGGCGATCTGGGTGGACGTCCTTGCTAAAGATAATTCTCCGGTTCTTCGAATTCAGTCTCGTGTGATCCGAACATCACATTCCCAGGAATGTGAGTCTTCCTCTCGACCACTAGTTTTGCTGGAATCACTCCCATTGCGTCATGTACTGATGACCTAAACACCACTGGCTGATCCAAGTCTGTTTGGTTCTCGTCAACAACCTCTTGCATAACCTCATCTTCTGCCACTTTTCCCTCTGGCGCTTCTATCAGCTCAGGAACAAGCAAGAGTTTTGTTTCGACACCCATAATTGGCTTCCAATCACTTCCTTTGTCGTTACACTTATTTGTATTTCCTCTGCTAGTTCTTCCTCCATTTCCGCTTGCAATAGGGAGGGTTCCTTTTCACCAGACCTGATACTTTTTCTTCGACTAATGCCACTTGCTTAATCGAATGGTTGGTAGACCCTGTCATTTTAGCCATGCAAAGCTTTATCTTCTCTTGGCCAACCTTCAGGACATTCTCTTAAGTCCACAACGAATCCGTAGGCATTCATAATGTCCGTGCCAAGAATCACTTCATCGACAATGTCTGCAACGAGCATTTGGTGGCTAAACTCGAGAAGACCCAGGCGTACACGTACTTCTACTTTTCCTAGCACCTTGACGGGGCTTCCAGTCACAGTCTGTATTGTACAAGAGCTAATTAGAGGCTGGCGGTTGCTGACTAAGTCAGGGCGCACAATGTACACTGTTGCGCCCGTGTCAACTGTAAATGATGTTTGTTTACCTTCCGCAAATCCGTAAACAATCAAGTTTCCACTGGTCTTATGTAGCGTGGAAACTGTGTGCTGTTCTGGGCCTTTACTTCTCCAACTGGTGCGATCACTCTCTTCTCTCGGTATCTTCTTCTCCCAGCAGTCTACCCGTAGATGACCACGTTTTCCACAGTTGTAACACTTCGGTCTTCTGTCCCATCGTTCAAATCGTTGCGACTCCCTTGAACTTCTGAATTGTTTGTCCGACAACATTGTTTTTCTACACCCATCGTAACGGCAATGTGATACAGGGACCTGACTGCAATGTGATGGCACAAACCCATTAATGTAGCGGGACGCTGACTTGGCAGCTTCAAACTCTAGGGCGTGAAGAAGAGCTTCTGAGCTATTTCGGTGTCTTGCCATTTGTAACACTTGCTGAAGTTCACAATCTCCGATGCCATCAATAAATGTCTGCACCGCAAACCTTATTCGAAAATCTGGTGCTTCAGGTTAGGCCAATCTAATCAGTCTGTCGATACTTGCTTCAAACTCTTGAAGACTCTCCCCGGAACGTTGTCGTCTTGTTCTCAACTGAGCGTAGTACACCTCTCGCAAATGTTTATCACCGTAGCGTAATTCTAGAGCTTTTATCAACTCTGCATAGATGTTCTGGTTGTCAGGTGGCACATTCTGTAGTACTTCTGCCTCGGGTCCTTTTAATGCAAGAGTGAAACAGCCTTGCCTTTCTCTGTCCAATTATTTGCGCATGCAGCAGCTTCGAATTGGCGTAAATACGTCGCCCAGTGCGTGCTTCCATCAAAGGTTGGGGCCTTGACATGAACTGTCCCAACCGCAGGCGAGGTGACCTTCTCTATCGACTTATTTTGTGTGTCTTTCTCTGTCTTTATTATTGGTACAGTCTGTTCAGAAATTTGTTTTGATTGTATTTACTTCCATGTTCCTTAAGGAAATGGAAGTATGGTGATGGCAAAAAAAATCGTGTTCGAGATGATTGCAGATTCTGATTGTACTACACTCAAAACATGAAAAAAAATCATTTTTCGAAAAGTGTCTCTGTAAATTTTTTTCTATGGCAAACGATAACGGCCGCAAATTCAAACAGAATCAAATAATTTTTTGCACACAGCCCTGATTTATAGAGTACTCGCGACCTATTGTTTTTGGTGAAGATCGATTGAGGGAAAGGGGTAGTTTACCTGCAACGGTTTTTTTTTATCAAGGGTAATTTTGTTTGTTTGGCAAACGATAACAGCCGCAAATTCAAACAGAATCAAATAATATTTCGCATACAGCCCTGAATTGTAGAGCTCTCAAGATTTGTTGATTTTGGTAAAGATCGGTTAAGGGAAAGGGGTAGTTTACCTGCAACGTTTTATGTTTTAACAAGGGTATTTTCTATGGCAAACGATAAGAGCCGCAAATTCAAACAGAATCAAATACGTTTTTGCATACAGACCTGTTTTGTTGAGTACTAAAGACCTATTGTTTTTGGTGAAGATCGGTTAAGGGAAAGGGGTAGTTTACCAGACACGTTTTTTGTTTTATCAAGGGTATTTTATATGGCAAATGATAACAGCCGCAAATTCAAACAGAATCATATAATATTTTGCATTCAGCCGTGAAATGTACAGTTCTCAAGACTTGTTGGTTTTGGTGAAGATCGGTTAAGGGAATAGGGTTGTTTACCAGCAACATTTTATGTTTTATCAAGGGTAATTTTTTTTTTGACGAACGATAACTGCGGTACATTAAAACAGAATCAACTACTCTTCTGCATACCTTTTTGAATTATACAGAACTCAAGGTCTGTTGATTTTGTTGAAGCTCGGTTAAGGGAAAGGGGTAGTTTACCTGCGACATTTTATGTTTTAACAAGGGTATTTTTACTTCCATATTCCTTAAGGAATGGAAGTATGGTGATGGCAAAAAAAATCGTGTTCGAGATTATTGCAGATTCTGATTCTACTACACTCAAAACATGAAAAAAAGTCGTTTTCCGAAAAGTGTCTGTGTGTGTGTCTGTCTGTCTGTCTGTCTGTCTGTCTTAGATTTTTTTTCTATGGCAAACGATAACTGCCGCAAATTCAAACAGAATCAAATAATTTTTTGCATGCAGCCCGGATTTGCGGAGTACTCGCGACCTATTGTTTTTGGTGAAGATCGGTTGAGGGAAAGGGGTAGTTTACCTGCAACGGTTTTTTTTTAGCAAGGGTAATTTTGTTTGTTTGGCAAACGATAACAGCCGCAAATTCAAACAGAATCAAATAATGTTTCGCATACAGCCCTGAATTGTAGAGTACCCAAGATCTATTGTTTTTGGTGAAGATCGGTTAAGGGAAAGGGGTAGTTTACCTACAACGTTTTTTTAACAAGGGTATTTTCTATGGCAAACGATAACAGCCGCAAATTCAAACAGAATCAAATAATGTTTTGCATACAGCCCTGATTTTTAGAGTACTCAGGACCTGTTGTTTTTGGTGAAGATCGGTTAAGGGGAAGGGGTAGTTTACCTGCAACGTTTTTTTATCAAGCGTATTTTCTATGGCAAACGATAACAGCCGCAAATTCAAACAGAATCAAATAATTGTTTGCATACGTCCCTGAATTGTAGAGGTCTCAATGACTTTCGATTTTGGTGAAGATCGGTTAAGGGGAAGGGGTAGTTTACCTGCAACGGTTTTTTTTAATCAAGGGTAACTTTGTTTGTTTGGCAAACGATAACAGCCGCCAATTCAAACAGAATCAAATAATGTTTCGCATACACCCCTAAATTGTAGAGTTCTCAAGATCTGTCGATTTTGGTACAGATCGGTTAAGGGAAAGGGGTAGTTTACCTGCAACGTTTTATGTTTTAACAAGGGTATTTCCTATGGCAAACGATAAAAGCCGCAAATGTAAACAGAATCAAACAATGTTTTGCATACAGTCCTGATTTGTAGAGTACCCAAGATCTATTGTTTTTGGTGAAGATCGGTTAAGGGAAAGGGGTAGTTTACCTACAACGTTTTTTTAACAAGGGTATTTTCTATGGCAAACGATAACAGCCGCAAATTCAAACAGAATCAAATAATTTTCTCCATACAGCCCTGATTTGTAGAGTACTCAAGACCTATTGTTTTTGGTGAAGATCGGTTGAGGGGAAGGGGTAGTTTACCTGCAACGTTTTTTATCAAGCGTATTTTCTATGGCAAATGATAACTGCCGCAAATTCAAACAGAATCAAATAATTTTTTGCATACATCAGTGAATTGTAGAGGACTCAAGGCCTTTAGATTTTGGTGAAGATCAGTTAAGGGGAAGGGGTAGTTTACCAGTAAACTTTTACGTTTTAACAAGAGTAAAGTACTTGAAAATTCATTTAAACTTTTTCAAACAATGGTAATTGTTGAAAATAAAATAATTTTGTTGCCAGGCAATCTGAAAATTTCAGATTTTGTACCACACAATCTGAAAAGATTATACGATAGTTTATGAAATGGTTAATAATACGTCAGTGGAAGGTGTAATGAGAAATTAGCAGAAATGGAAACCTGGGGAATGTTAACTGTTCTGTAGATACAATTTTGTCAGAATGTTTGGAAATGATCATCAACATTGAAGAAAAAGTAAGCATATTAAGAAACATATGTAAGTACTTATTATAAAAAAATAATGTTTGTTTTTTGATTAAGTCATTTTGATTATAAAATATAAATATTTACAACAAGAAAAGAATTTTCAGTTTTCAAAATTTAAATATATTTTTATAAAACAATGGGTTCTTCATTGCGGTGGGGACCATGTCACTCACTCCATCTCAAGCCTCCTCTCCCATTTTGCAGAAAAAGAGGACCCTGTCAAGGCTGATACTTTGACGACAGTGACAGGGCTTTCCACCAAATTCAGCAGAGTGACAGGTAGGCCCAACTCTGATTGGCTCCTCAGATTTCCCCAGCGTTAGTAGGTTCTATGAAAATATTTTATTTCAAAAATGATTTTAAATATAAATTTTAGATATGTTTTATAAATTTCATGTTTTATGTTTTAACATGGGTAATTTTTTATATGACGAACCATAACTGCCGTAAATTCAAACAGAATCAAATAATTTTTTACATATGTGCCTGAGCTATAGAGAACTCAATGTCTGTTGATTTTGGTGAAGATCGGTTACGGGGAAAGGGCAGTTTACCTGAAACATTTTTTGTTGTAACATGAGTAAAGTACTTAATTTTGATAAAATATCCTGATAAGATCTTAATAATCCACTGTAGAAACGTAGATGAAATATCTATAAATGAAGAGGCTAGTTGAACGGGCTGGGGGTAATTTTCTATAAATCAAAATTATAGTTGAAGGGGGAGGGGATAATATTTTTTATATGTGTACTACGTTATTGGCAAGAAAGAAGTATTTTTTTGTTAAAATTCCTTCCCTGGCTGTTTGGCTGAAAATGATTTTAAATATAAATCTTAGAATATGGAAGTCATGTATGGTTCTCCATTTTCTAGTTCATTAGGGAGTAGTGTAACGTTTACTGGTTGAATATTTACTTGACTATCAGTTAACCGTTCCTTGAATGGATTTATATTTGATTCCTGCAGAATCTGAAGTTTTGCTGTACCGTTTGGCTGTTCTTGAGTCGGCGATTGGGTAGGTGAAATATTTAATTTCGTCATTGCTTCTTCGATTTCGTCTAATCTAAACGATTCGGATCGTCGACGTAATTCGCGCATTATCTCGGGTAATTGTTGTAATGCTTCCTCGGCGAATTTTTGCACATCATGAGGGGTATCTTTATCACCTGGCCAGTTCAACAAATTGGTGATACGGCGGGTTAGATGCTCGATTCTTTGGGTGGTGCGTAAAATTACTGCGGGAGATTTTTCATCACGCAGGGTTTGTGCGATCGACGTTAGTTCCGTATACTTATGATAACACGTTTCTTTTTCGCTTTCGAAATCTAAAACACTCAAACGATTTAATAATGAGGGTTTGTCCGGTTTATTTTCAGGTAACGTCTTGCGAAGTTCCGCGACAGTTACATTAGAGTAGGGAAGACCACGCAATAATGCTTCATAGCTTAATTCGTCTTTCAACAAAAAATCGGGGTTAAATTGAGCCATTTTTGATAATAACAACTTTAAATACACGACGTATTACGAACGACAAATCTTATGTCACTTACTTTAATTCGTTTTCTCAATGTTTAACATGGTTAACGTTAATTCATTTAAACACACACATATATCTTATTTCATATATAATGTTCCATATGCAATCTTATCTTAATTAATCAACATAACTTATCTCACAACAATTAAATTCTCAGTACTGACATATATAATTAATCAAAACAAAACGATAATACCATTTTAGTAGAGAGAAATTTCATATACGGAAAGTTCATTGCTTTAACAACAGCACAAAGAGTCAGCTGTTTTGGGGGGTCGTCTAGTTGCATAGGGTGGTAATTCAGGACAATACAAAACAGGAAAGAGCTTGTCTAATATGGTTTTGTTTTCTTATGGGGAGGAGGGGTTATGAATGAGATGGGTGTTTACAAAGGGGAGAGTTTACATTCCACAACACGTATTTAACATGAACCGACTGGTTTGGAATTGAATACCTACCAGATATGACTTGCTTAATACGGCAAACTAGCGATACCAATATTATTATAATATAATTAAAATTTTACTCATTTATTTTTTGTTTATTTCTGAGTGAATAAATTTATGTTTGTCCTAGTTATCGTTAACGAATTATAAAATGACACAACCACAGCAACATAATTATGTGGCGCAATTTTCTGTATGTGACACTCTGTAAACAATTAATTATTAAAACAACAGCACAATACACAATTTTTTTTTACAAAGCAGAGTGGCGCAATTTTGTGCCGTCTCCCTTGTTAAGACAACACAAAAGTCGGGAACTAGTTCAATTCTTTACCAGTAAATTAAACTAGCTGCCGTTGTTAGTAAAAATACTTACCAACAAATTACAAAACAATTATGATATAGGAAATTGACAAGGTTTGCATAAATTTATTCACTCACTAGGTGTTAGCGAAAACACCTCTTTATTGGTATTCAAATATTATGCTTGATTTTAAAGAAAAGTTATTTTAGTAAATTCTGCTTTTACTGCTTCAAAGATCTTAAGTATATTATTGGTTTTATCTCAAAATTTATTCATATAGATGTTAGTTTTAATACCACGGATCCGGGTCTCAACTTTCTCAAAATAATTAATTTATCAAAACTTCAACCATATTATTGGAAGAATAATATTGGTGATACTCTACATTATTATCTTACATTTATCTATACATTGCGGTTACTATTACTTCATTACAAAATTACAAAATTTACAAATCTGATAATTTGTTCTTTACATTGCTAAAGTTCTTTAAAGTTCTTTGTTACTTCTTTTATTAAGGCGAAATTTACAAAAGTTGTGGTTTGATATCACCTGAATTTCATATGAGGTTGTTGTTGTATCCTTGGGGCATCTCCTGTCGTCTTCTAAGGGTGGAGTACGTTGTTCCTGGTGAATCTACATCGGGTTGATTATTTCTGCTCTCGAAGATCGGTTGTTTACTTGAAGTTCCAACTGTTGTAGTTTCACTTTCCTTGGTCCAGACTTTTGTAGTTCACATTTTTTTTATTTTAATTATAGTTCTCACTTTGCAGTACTAAAGTCTAGTAGTTACCTATCTTACACTTACATTTTATATTTTAAAAAGAGATGTGTTGGCTACCTTTTTCTTTCTGTATGTATTCTCACTAACTCTACACACTACATTATTCACAATAAAACCATCTCACGCTGGATATACTTTCAAGGACATACACTTACGTGTATGTACACAACACCAAAACTCACATCTTGTCATGGCGAAGTTCTACTGGCGAATGCGCGTATAGTTTAGGGGCGAGGGCTCAGTAAGCTGGTGCGTATTTACGCACTAAGAAAATAGTTCTTACTTTATATATTATTAATTATTCATTAATTAGAATGTAAATACTTTATGTTTACTTTATTATGACTTAGGGATTTCTTTATTTATATAGTCGCCTTTTCAATCATTAAAGTAATTATTATTATTATTCTTTACTTAATACCTTTCTTGGCGTGTTGGTACTGGAAAGTTTCAAGTTGATTCAGGAATCTGGATATAGGTAAGGGTGTATGATACTCTTACTTATTAAAATTAAAAATTTTAATTTGTGCGATTTTCGATATATTTAAAATCGTCACAATCGGTTAATGGAAAGGGGTAGTTTACCTGACACGTTTTTTGTTTTATCAAGGGTATTTTATATGGCAAATGATAACAGCCGCAAATTCAAACAGAATCATATAATATTTTGCATACAGCCCTGAAATGTACAGTTCTCAAGACCTGTTGGTTTTGGTGAAGATCGGTTAAGGGAATAGGGTTGTTTACCAGCAACATTTTATGTTTTATCAAGGGTAATTTTTTTTTGACGAACGATAACTGCCGTACATTAAAACAGAATCAACTACTCTTCTGCATACCTTTTTGAATTATACAGAGCTCAAGGTCTGTTGATTTTGTTGAAGATCGGTTAAGGGAAAGGGGTAGTTTACCTGCAACGTTTTATGTTTTAACAAGGGTATTTTTTCTATGACGAACGATAACTGCCGTAAATTCAAAGAGAATCAAATAATGTTTTGCATACAGCCCTGAATTGTAGAGTTCTCAAGACCTATTGTTTTTGGTGAAGATCGGTTAATGGAATAGGGTAGTTTACGAGCAACGTTTTATGTTTTATCAAGGGTGTTTTCTATGGCAAACGATAACAGCCGCAAATTCAAACTAAATCAAATAATTGTTTGCATACTGGCCTGAATTGTAGAGTACCTAAGACATGTCGTTTTTGGTGAAGATCGGTTAAGGGAAAGGGGTAGGTTACCTGCAACGGTTTTTTAGCAAGGGTAATTTTTTTCTATAGTAAACGATAACAACCGCAAATTCAAACAGAATCAAATGATGTTTTGCATACAGCCCTGTATTGTAGAGTTCTCAATACGCATTGGTGTTGGTGAAGATCGGTTAAGGGAAAGGGGTAGTTTACCTGCAACATTTTATGTTTTAACAAGGGTAATTTTTTATATGACGAACGATAACTGCCGTAAATTCAAACAGAATCAACTAGGTTTTTGCATACCTTTTTGAACTAAAGAGAACTCAAGGTCTGTTGATTTTGTTGAAGATCGGTTAAGGGAAGGGGTAGTTTATCATCAACGTTTTATGTTTTAAAAACGGTAATTTTTTTATGACGAACGATAACTGCCGAAAGTTCAATGAGAATCAAATAATTTTTTGCACCCCCTGAGTTGCAGAGAGCTCAAGGTCTATTGATTTTGGTGAAGATCGGTTAAGGGAAAGGTGTAGTTTACCTGCAACATTTTTTTAACAAGGGTATTTTCTATGGCAAACGATAACAGCCGCACATTCAATTTTCCAACGGCGAATACAATACTAAGTAATTCTTTTTCAGTCGTTGTATAGTTCTTTTCAGCTGGCAGTAATGACCTACTCGCGAAGGCGATAGTGAGGTGCTCCTTCCCCTCAGCCTCTTAATAAAGCTCCGCGCCGACCGCTACATTACTGGCGTCTGTTTGTAAAAAGAACACTTTTTCAAAATCCGGGTGGTTCATCATGATCATCTCACTAAATTTCCTTTTAATTTCCTCAAAAGCTCCACGCTCTACATCGCCCCATTTCCATTGTCGGTTCTTTTGCAGTACTGCACTTAACCTTGCTGTCACGTGTGCGTAGTTCCTTTGAAATTTTCTGTAGAAATTGCACAGTCCTAGAAAACTCTGAAGTTGCTTTATGTTCCTTGGTTCAGAGAAGCGCATGATCGATTCGACCTTGTCCGGGTTTGCTGAAATCCCTTCCGACGTGATAATAAAACCTAAAAAATTAATTTCTGTCTGTAAAAATTTCGACTTGTCCCAATTCACCGTAAGTCCTCCTGTCTCCAATTTTGTCAGTACATACCTTAAATGTTCCAAATGGTCTTCGAAAGTCCTGGATGCAATCAAAATATCGTCCACATAAACTGTCAAGAAATCCAAATCCTTAGGCCTCAAACTTTTATCTAAACACTTGATGAAACTCGCCACACTGGTATTTAATCCGAAAGGTAGTCTCCGAAACTGGTAATCATGCAGGGAAGACACACACACACAAAATTCGCGTTATTTCTGGCCTCATTCATGTTTATTTTCTTACATTTGCACGCTTTTTAAATGGAAAGTGCCGAAACCCACACCAACATAACGCGTGCAAGCCGAAAAAATGGACATCAATTTGCTTCCTGTGGATCGCTGGGCAGTGTAACTGCACGTGTTTACAGAGGAACGATTCATAGATAGACTTTTCGTCTTTAGGGAATGAACCCTCTGCAAGATGCTGAGGGTCCATGAGTGACTTCGGAGCGCTCCTTCTTTTTCGCGTGTTTGTTATGTGAAACATACACTGTAGATTCGCAGCTTTACTCTAAGCAACGGTCAATAGGAAATGTTGAAAATTTTAGTCCACGTTGTACCCTCATTCACACTAAACCTGTTCTGATGTTTTAATTACGGACATCATAATATTAAAACTTTGGAAACTTGAGCACTACTTAATGGAGATCAATCATTAACTTATACAAGCCATTAATTTTATGCATATTTTTTATATATATGTGTACAACGTTATCGGCAACAAAAAAGTAGTTTTTGTTAAAATTCCTTCCCGGGATATTTGGCCGTAGTCCAATGTTTTCTACAAAACCAGACGTTTCGGCAATGCCATCGACTTCCATCATCAGTGAAAATCGAGTGCGATAACGTGAGGTGGTGGTGGTATACGTTAGTGAGCACAGTACTGTGGTTAATGCTGAAGCAATAAGTAGAAAGACGTAGTTTCTATGAAAATATTTCATTTCGAATATGATTTTAAAAATAAATCTTAGAACATGGAAGTCATGGATGGTTCTCCATACCGATATTTTAATTTGCTCTTTTATATTCGCCATTGAGTTTTCTACTGCAGATATTTTTGTTGACATAGCTTCTTCCACAATCAAGACAGATTTTTCTACTTCAACTACTCTTTTGCACACAGCCCTGAATTGTAGAGTTCTCAAGACCTATTGTTTTTGGTGAAGATCGGTTAAGGGGAAGGGGTAGTTTACCTGCAACGTTTTATGTTTTATAAGGGTATTTTCTATGGCAATCGATAAGAGCCGCAAATTCAAACAGAATCAAATACGTTTTTGCATACAGCCCTGTTTTGTTGAGTACTAAAGACCTATTGTTTTTGGTGAAGATCGGTTAAGGGAAAGTGGTAGTTTACCTGACACATTTTTTGTTTTATCAAGGGTATTTTATATGGCAAATGATAACAGCCGCAAATGCAAACAGAATCATATAATATTTTGCATACAGCCCTGAAATGTACAGTTCTCAAGACCTGTTGGTTTTGGTGAAGATCGGTTAAGGGAATAGGGTTGTTTACCAGCAACATTTTATGTTTTATCAAGGGTAATTTTTTTTTGACGAACGATAACTGCCGTACATTAAAACAGAATCAACTACTCTTCTGCATACCTTTTTGAATTACACAGAACTCAAGGTCTGTTGATTTTGTTGAAGATCGGTTAAGGGAAAGGGGTAGTTTACCTGCAACGTTTTATGTTTTAACAAGGGTATTTTTTCTATGACGAACGATAACTGCCATAAATTCAAAGAGAATCAACTAATGTTTTGCATACAGCCCTGAATTGTAGAGTTCTCAAGACCTATTGTTTTTGGTGAAGATCGGTTAATGGAATAGGGTAGTTTACGAGCAACGTTTTATGTTTTATCAAGGGTGTTTTCTATGGCAAACGATAACAGCCGCAAATTCAAACTAAATCAAATAATTGTTTGCATAATGGCCTGAATTGTAGAGTACCTAAGACATGTCGTTTTTGGTGAAGATCGGTTAAGGGAAAGGGGTAGGTTACCTGCAACGGTTTTTTTAGCAAGGGTAATTTTTTTCTATAGTAAACGATAACAACCGCAAATTCAAACAGAATCAAATGATGTTTTGCATACAGCCCTGTATTGTAGAGTTCTCAATACGTATTGGTGTTGGTGAAGATCGGTTAAGGGAAAGGGGTAGTTTACCAGCAACATTTTATGTTTTAACAAGGGTAATTTTTTATATGACGAACGATAACTGCCGTAAATTCAAACAGAATCAACTAGGTTTTTGCATACCTTTTTGAACTAAAGAGAACTCAAGGTCTGTTGATTTTGTTGAAGATCGGTTAAGGTAAGGGGTAGTTTATCAGCAACGTTTTATGTTTTAAAAACGGTAATTTTTTTATGACGAACGATAACTGCCGAAAATTCAATGAGAATCAAATAATTTTTTGCACCCCCTGAGTTGCAGAGAGCTCAAGGTCTATTGATTTTGGTGAAGATCGGTTAAGGGAAAGGGGTAGTTTACCTGCAACATTTTATGTTGTAACAAGAGAAATGTTTCCATGACGAACGATAACTGCCGCACATTCAAACAGAATCAAATGTTTTTTTGCATGCTTCCCTGAATTGTAAAGGACGGAAGGTCTGTTGATTTTGGAGAAGACCGGTTAAGAGAAAGGGGTAGTTTACCTGAAACATTTTATGTTTTAACAAGAGTAAAGTACTTAATTTTTATAAATAAAGTATCCTGATAAGAAGCTCATAGTAATCCACTGTAGAAACGTAGATGAAATATCTATAAATGAAGAAGTTAGGTGAACGGGTTGGGGGTAATTTTCTATTATTAAAAATTATAGTTGAAGGTGTAGGGGATAATTTTTTATATGTGTACTACGTTATCGGCAACAAAGAAGTAGTTTTTTGTTAAAATTGCTTCCCGGGCTCTTTAGCCGTAGTCCAATGTTTTCTGCAAAACCAGACTTTTCGGCAGTGCCATCGACTCCCATCATCGGTGAAAATCGAGTGCGAAAACGTGAGGTGGTGGTGGTGGTATACGTTAGTGAGCACAGTACTGTGGTTAATGCTGAAGCAATAAGTAGAAAGACGTAGTTTCTATGGAAATATTTCATTTCGAATATGATTTTAAATATAAATCTTAGAACATGGAAGTCGTGTATGGTTCTCCATACCGATATTTTCATGAACTGTTCAACTTCATTTTACTTCCATATTCCTTAAGGAAATGGAAGTATGGTGATGGCAAAAAAAAATCGTGTTCGAGATTATTGCAGATTCTGATTGTACTACACTCAAAACATGAAAAAAGTCGTTTTTCGAAAAGTGTCTGTGTGTCTGTCTGTGTGTAGATTTTTTTTCTATGGCAAACGATAACAGCCGCAAATTCAAACAGAATCAAATAATTTTTTTCATACAGCTCAAATTTGTAGAGTACTCACGACCTATTGTTTTTGGTGAAGATCGGTTGAGGGAAAGGGGTAGTTTACCTGCAACGGTTTTTTTATCAAGGGAATTTTTTTTTTTGGCAAACGATAACAGCCGCAAATTCAAACGGAATCAAAAGTTTATTTGCATACAGCCCTAAATTGTAGAGTTCTCAAGACCTATTGTTTTTGGTGAAGATCGGTTAAGGGAAAGGTGTAGTTTACCTGCAACATTTTTTTAACAAGGGTATTTTCTATGGCAAACGATAACAGCCGCAAATTCAAACAGAATCAAATATTTTTTTGCATACCGCCCTGATTTGTAGAGTACTCAAGCCCTATTGTTTTGGTGAAGATCGGTTAAGGGGAATGGGTAGTTTACCTGCAACGTTTTTTTATCAAGCGTATTTTCTATGGCAAACGATAACAGCCGCAAATTCAAACAGTATCAAATAATTTTTTGCATACGTCCCTGAATTGTAGAGATCTCAAGCATTTTCGATTTTGGTGCAGATCGGTTAAGGGGAAGGGGTAGTTTACCTGCAACGTTTTACGTTTTAACAACAGTAAAGTACTTGAAAATGCATTTAAACTTTTTCAAACAATGGTAATTGTTAAAAATAAAATAATTTTGTTGCCAGGCAATAAAATTATAATTTTTTCATTTTAATGTAAATTATGTATGAGTTAATATACGAGGTGTGTTCATAAAAAGACCAAACTTTTTGAGTAACACATCTATCCGCACAAACGACGCGCCGCGACTTTGCGCGCACCTAGCGATAGTTTTTGACAACAAACTACCGCTTATTGTGTTCCGCTATTAGCAGTAGTCTTTGAGGTAATCACATTGAGTGGGGACGTGCACACGCTGGCCGGCGGATTAGTGACAAAGCGATTAAGAAGGACCGCGAGAACAACGTGTGCGTATGAAATTTTGCAGCAAAACTAGGTTAAAACTTTTCAGAGACATTCTGGTTTTCAATTAAGCATACGCGGAAGCCTGCGTGAGACGAACGATTAGTTTAAGAATTTTTAAAGAGGGAAAAACAATGGTCAGTGCAGATCAAAGCGATATAGAAGAACATGGGAAGAGAGCTCGTGATGTGGTAATTGCAAATCATCGTTTAAATGCCGATACTTTCTGACAGAATCCATTTAAGATCGTAAAATTAAATTTTGATAGAAAAATTTAAATGTATCGTATCACTGAAAAATTCTTACTGTGTTTGTTGACGACGATCAGAAGGAGACCCGTTTTGAAATCGGTCAACAACTGCGTACCAATGCAAATGGTAATGAAAACTTTGGAAGACAATGGAAATAGCTCTGTAAAGATTTTACGAAGTCAGCAGCAAAATTTTATACACACACGTTGTGTTAAGACCTTTATTCTCACTTCGTTATAAATCCGCCGGACGGTGTGTGCCCGTGCCCACTACAGCGCGTGTAGCTCGAAGACTGAAGATCGTGACGGAACAGAGAAAACGGCATTCAAGCGTCAAAACCTGTCGCTAGCAGCACTTAATTCTGCAGCTCGCTCTATGCGCTAGTTGACGTGCTACACAAATAGTTCGGTCTTTTTTTGAACACACCTCGTACATGTATAAAATAATATATCGTTCGTGGCAGGTAAGCATATCTCAGTTATGTAATGTTTACTTTTCCATTTTATTATTATGACTACAGCAATAAAAAGGCAGGGAAGACACACACACACAAAATTCGCGTTATTTCTGGCCTCATTCATGTTTATTTTCTTACATTTGCACGCTTTTTAAATGGAAAGTGCCGAAACCCACACCAACATAACGCGTGCAAGCCGAAAAAATGGACATCAATTTGCTTCCTGTGGATCGCTGGGCAGTGTAACTGCACGTGTTTACAGAGGAACGATTCATAGATAGACTTTTCGTCTTTAGGGAATGAACCCTCTGCAAGATGCTGAGGGTCCATGAGTGACTTCGGAGCGCTCCTTCTTTTTCGCGTGTTTGTTCTGTGAAACATACACTGTAGATTCGCAGCTTTACTCTAAGCAACGGTCAATAGGAAATGTTGAAAATTTTAGTCCACGGTGTACCCTCATTCACACTAAACCTGCTCTGATGTTTTAATTACGGACATCATAATATTAAAACTTTGGAAACTTGAGCACTACTTAATGGAGATCAATCATTAACTTATACAAGCCATTAATTTTATGCATATTTTTTATATATATGTGTACAACGTTATCGGCAACAAAAAAGTAGTTTTTGTTAAAATTCCTTCCCGGGATATTTGGCCGTAGTCCAATGTTTTCTACAAAACCAGACGTTTCGGCAATGCCATCGACTTCCATCATCAGTGAAAATCGAGTGCGATAACGTGAGGTGGTGGTGGTATACGTTAGTGAGCACAGTACTGTGGTTAATGCTGAAGCAATAAGTAGAAAGACGTAGTTTCTATGAAAATATTTCATTTCGAATATGATTTTAAAAATAAATCTTAGAACATGGAAGTCATGGATGGTTCTCCATACCGATACTTTAATTTGCTCTTTTATATTCGCCATTGAGTTTTCTACTGCAGATATTTTTGTTGACATAGCTTCTTCCACAATCAAGACAGATTTTTCTACTTCAACTACTCTTTTGCACACAGCCCTGAATTGTAGAGTTCTCAAGACCTATTGTTTTTGGTGAAGATCGTTTAAGGGGAAGGGGTAGTTTACCTGCAACGTTTTATGTTTTATAAGGGTATTTTCTATGGCAAACGATAAGAGCCGCAAATTCAAACAGAATCAAATACGTTTTTGCATACAGCCCTGTTTTGTTGAGTACTAAAGACCTATTGTTTTTGGTGAAGATCGGTTAAGGGAAAGTGGTAGTTTACCTGACACGTTTTTTGTTTTATCAAGGGTATTTTATATGGCAAATGATAACAGCCGCAAATGCAAACAGAATCATATAATATTTTGCATACAGCCCTGAAATGTACAGTTCTCAAGACCTGATGGTTTTGGTGAAGATCGGTTAAGGGAATAGGTTTGTTTACCAGCAACATTTTATGTTTTATCAAGGGTATTTTTTCTATGACGAACGATAACTGCCGTAAATTCAAAGAGAATCAACTAATGTTTTGCATACAGCCCTGAATTGTAGAGTTCTCAAGACCTATTGTTTTTGGTGAAGATCGGTTAATGGAATAGGGTAGTTTACCTGCAACGTTTTATGTTTTATCAAGGGTGTTTTCTATGGCAAACGATAACAGCCGCAAATTCAAACTAAATCAAATAATTGTTTGCATACTGGCCTGAATTGTAGAGTACCTAAGACATGTCGTTTTTGGTGAAAATCGGTTAAGGGAAAGGGGTAGGTTACCTGCAACGGTTTTTTAGCAAGGGTAATTTTTTTCTATAGTAAACGATAACAACCGCAAATTCAAACAGAATCAAATGATGTTTTGCATACAGCCCTGTATTGTAGAGTTCTCAATACGTATTGGTGTTGGTGAAGATCGGTTAAGGGAAAGGGGTAGTTTACCAGCAACATTTTATGTTTTAACAAGGGTAATTTTTTATATGACGAACGATAACTGCCGTAAATTCAAACAGAATCAACTAGGTTTTTGCATACCTTTTTGAACTAAAGAGAACTCAAGGTCTGTTGATTTTGTTGAAGATCGGTTAAGGTAAGGGGTAGTTTATCAGCAACGTTTTATGTTTTAAAAACGGTAATTTTTTTATGACGAACGATAACTGCCGAAAATTCAATGAGAATCAAATAATTTTTTGCACCCCCTGAGTTGCAGAGAGCTCAAGGTCTATTGATTTTGGTGAAGATCGGTTATGGGAAAGGGGTAGTTTACCTGCAACATTTTATGTTGTAACAAGAGAAATGTTTCCATGACGAACGATAACTGCCGCACATTCAAACAGAATCAAATGTTTTTTTGCATGCTTCCCTGAATTGTAAAGGACGGAAGGTCTGTTGATTTTGGAGAAGACCGGTTAAGAGAAAGGGGTAGTTTACCTGAAACATTTTATGTTTTAACAAGAGTAAAGTACTTAATTTTTATAAATAAAGTATCCTGATAAGAAGCTCATAGTAATCCACTGTAGAAACGTAGATGAAATATCTATAAATGAAGAAGTTAGGTGAACGGGTTGGGGGTAATTTTCTATTATTAAAAATTATAGTTGAAGGTGTAGGGGAGAATTGTTTATATGTGTACTACGTTATCGGCAACAAAGAAGTAGTTTTTTGTTAAAATTGCTTCCCGGGCTCTTTAGCCGTAGTCCAATGTTTTCTGCAAAACCAGACTTTTCGGCAGTGCCATCGACTGCCATCATCGGTGAAAATCGAGTGCGAAAACGTGAGGTGGTGGTGGTGGTATACGTTAGTGAGCACAGTACTGTGGTTAATGCTGAAGCAATAAGTAGAAAGACGTAGTTTCTATGGAAATATTTCATTTCGAATATGATTTTAAATATAAATCTTAGAACATGGAAGTCGTGTATGGTTCTCCATACCGATATTTTCATGAACTGTTCAACTTCATTTTACTTCCATATTCCTTAAGGAAATGGAAGTATGGTGATGGCAAAAAAAAATCGTGTTCGAGATTATTGCAGATTCTGATTGTACTACACTCAAAACATGAAAAAAGTCGTTTTTCGAAAAGTGTCTGTGTGTCTGTCTGTGTGTAGATTTTTTTTCTATGGCAAACGATAACAGCCGCAAATTCAAACAGAATCAAATAATTTTTTTCATACAGCTCAAATTTGTAGAGTACTCACGACCTATTGTTTTTGGTGAAGATCGGTTGAGGGAAAGGGGTAGTTTACCTGCAACGGTTTTTTTATCAAGGGAATTTTTTTTTTTGGCAAACGATAACAGCCGCAAATTCAAACAGAATCAAAAGATTATTTGCATACAGCCCTAAATTGTAGAGTTCTCAAGACCTATTGTTTTTGGTGAAGATCGGTTAAGGGAAAGGTGTAGTTTACCTGCAACATTTTTTTAACAAGGGTATTTTCTATGGCAAACGATAACAGCCGCAAATTCAAACAGAATCAAATATTTTTTTGCATACCGCCCTGATTTGTAGAGTACTCAAGCCCTATTGTTTTGGTGAAGATCGGTTAAGGGGAATGGGTAGTTTACCTGCAACGTTTTTTTATCAAGCGTATTTTCTATGGCAAACGATAACAGCCGCAAATTCAAACAGTATCAAATAATTTTTTGCATACGTCCCTGAATTGTAGAGATCTGAAGCATTTTCGATTTTGGTGAAGATCGGTTAAGGGGAAGGGGTAGTTTACCTGCAACGTTTTACGTTTTAACAACAGTAAAGTACTTGAAAATGCATTTAAACTTTTTCAAACAATGGTAATTGTTAAAAATAAAATAATTTTGTTGCCAGGCAATAAAACTATAATTTTTTACTTCCATATTCCTTAAGGAATGGAAGTATGGTGATGGCAAAAAAAATCGTGTTCGAGATTATTGCAGATTCTTATTCTACTACACTCAAAACATGAAAAAAAGTCGTTTTCCGAAAAGTGTCTGTGTGTCTGTCTGTCTGTGTGTCTGTGTGTCTGTGTGTCTGTCTGTCTGTCTGTAGATTTTTTTTTTTCTATGGCAAACGATAACTGCCGCAAATTCAAACAGAATCAAATAATTTTTTGCATACAGCCCGGTTTTGCAGAGTTCTCGCGACCTATTGTTTTTGGTGAAGATCGGTTGAGGGAAAGGGGTAGTTTACCTGCAACGGTTTTTTTTTAGCAAGGGTAATTTTGTTTGTTTGGCAAACGATAACAGCCGCAAATTCAAACAGAATCAAATAATGTTTCGCATACAGCCCTGAATTGTAGAGGTCTCAAGACCTATTGTTTTTGGTGAAGATCGGTTAAGGGAAAGGGGTAGTTTACCTGTAACGTTTTATGTTTTAACAAGGGTATTTCCTATGGCAAACGATAACAGCCGCAAATTCAAACAGAATGAAAAGATTATTTGCATACAGCCCTAAATTGTAGAGTTCTCAATACCTTTTGTTTTTGGTGAAGATCGGTTAAGGGAAAGGGGTAGTTTACCTACAACGTTTTTTTAACAAGGGTATTTTCTATGGCAAACGATAACAGCCGCAAATTCAAACAGAATCAAATAATTTTCTGCATACAGCCCTGATTTGTAGAGTACTCAAGACCTATTGTTTTTGGTGAAGATCGGTTGAGGGGAAGGGGTAGTTTACCAGCAACGTTTTTTATCATGCGTATTTTCTATGGCAAACGACAACTGCCGCAAATTCAAACAGAATCAAATAATTTTTTGCATACAGCCCTGGTTTGTAGAGTACTCGCGACCTATTGTTTTTGGTGAAGATCGGTTGAGGGGAAGGGGTAGTTTACCTGCTACGGTTTTTTTTATCAAGGGAAATTTTTTTTTTTTGGCAAACGATAGCCGCAAATTCAAACAGAATCAAATAATGTTTCGCATACAGCCCTGAATTGTAGATTTCTCAAGACCTATTGTTTTTGGTGAAGATCGGTTGAGGGAAAGGGGTAGTTTACCTGCAACGTTTTTTTAACAAGGGTATTTTCTATGGCAAACGATAACAGCCGCAAATTCAAACAGAATCAAATAATGTTTTGCATACAGTCCTGATTTGTAGAGTACTCAAGACCTATTGTTTTTGGTGAAGATCGGTTAAGGGGAAGGGGTAGTTTACCTGCAACGTTTTTTTATCAAGCGTATTTTCTATGGCAAACGATAACAGCCGCAAATTCAAACAGAATCAAATAATTTTTTGCATACGTCCCTGAATTGTAGAGGTCTCAATGACTTTCGATTTTGGTGAAGATCGGTTAAGGGGAAGGGGTAGTTTACCTGCAACCTTATACGTTTTAACAAGAGTAAAGTACTTGAAAATTTATTTAAACTTGTTGAAACAATGGTAATTGTTAAAAATAAAATAATTTTGTTGCCAGGCAATAAAATTATAATTTTTTCATTTTAATGTAATATAATATTTTTCATTTAATACAGCAATAAAAAGGCAGGTAAGACACAGCCTGGCTGTTTGGCTGAAAATGATTTTAAATATAAATCTTAGAATATGGAAGTCATGTATGGTTCTCCATACCGATATTTCATTTTAATGTAAATTATGTATGAGTTAATATACGAGGTGTGTTCATAAAAAGACCAAACTTTTTGAGTAACACATCTATCCGCACAAACGACGCGCCGCGACTTTGCGCGCACCTAGCGATAGTTTTTGACAACAAACTACCGCTTATTGTGTTCCGCTATTAGCAGTAGTCTTTGAGGTAATCACATTGAGTGGGGACGTGCACACGCTGGCCGGCGGATTAGTGACAAAGCGATTAAGAAGGACCGCGAGAACAACGTGTGCGTATGAAATTTTGCAGCAAAACTAGGTTAAAACTTTTCAGAGACATTCTGGTTTTCAATTAAGCATACGCGGAAGCCTGCGTGAGACGAACGATTAGTTTAAGAGTTTTTAAAGAGGGAAAAACAATGGTCAGTGCAGATCAAAGCGATATAGAAGATCATGGGAAGAGAGGTCGTGATGTGGTAATTGTAAATCATCGTTTAAATGCCGATACTTTCTGACAGAATCCATTTAAGATCGTAAAATTAAATTTTGATAGAAAAATTTAAATGTATCGTATCACTGAAAAATTCTTACTGTGTTTGTTGACGACGATCAGAAGGAGACCCGTTTTGAAATCGGTCAACAACTGCGTACCAATGCAAATGGTAATGAAAACTTTGGAAGACAATGGAAATAGCTCTGTAAAGATTTTACGAAGTCAGCAGCAAAATTTTATACACACACGTTGTGTTAAGACCTTTATTCTCACTTCGTTATAAATCCGCCGGACGGTGTGTGCCCGTGCCCACTACAGCGCGTGTAGCTCGAAGACTGAAGATCGTGACGGAACAGAGAAAACGGCATTCAGGCGTCAAAACCTGTCGCTAGCAGCACTTAATTCTGCAGCTCGCTCTATGCGCTAGTTGACGTGCTACACAAATAGTTCGGTCTTTTTTTGAACACACCTCGTACATGTATAAAATAATATATCGTTCGTGGCAGGTAAGCATATCTCAGTTATGTAATGTTTACGTTTCCATTTTATTATTATGACTACAGCAATAAAAAGGCAGGGAAGACGCACACACACAAAATTCGCGTTATTTATGGCCTCATTCATGTTTATTTTCTTACATTTGCACGCTTTTTAAATGGAAAGTGCCGAAACCCACACCAACATAACGCGTGCAAGCCGAAAAAATGGACATCAATTTGCTTCCTGTGGATCGCTGGGCAGTGTAACTGCACGTGTTTACAGAGGAACGATTCATAGATAGACTTTTCGTCTTTAGGGAATGAACCCTCTGCAAGATGCTGAGGGTCCATGAGTGACTTCGGAGCGCTCCTTCTTTTTCGCGTGTTTGTTCTGTGAAACATACACTGTAGATTCGCAGCTTTACTCTAAGCAACGGTCAATAGGAAATGTTGAAAATTTTAGTCCACGGTGTACCCTCATTCACACTAAACCTGCTCTGATGTTTTAATTACGGACATCATAATATTAAAACTTTGGAAACTTGAGCACTACTTAATGGAGATCAATCATTAACTTATACAAGCCATTAATTTTATGCATATTTTTTATATATATGTGTACAACGTTATCGGCAACAAAAAAGTAGTTTTTGTTAAAATTCCTTCCCGGGATATTTGGCCGTAGTCCAATGTTTTCTACAAAACCAGACGTTTCGGCAATGCCATCGACTTCCATCATCAGTGAAAATCGAGTGCGATAACGTGAGGTGGTGGTGGTATACGTTAGTGAGCACAGTACTGTGGTTAATGCTGAAGCAATAAGTAGAAAGACGTAGTTTCTATGAAAATATTTCATTTCGAATATGATTTTAAAAATAAATCTTAGAACATGGAAGTCATGGATGGTTCTCCATACCGATACTTTAATTTGCTCTTTTATATTCGCCATTGAGTTTTCTACTGCAGATATTTTTGTTGACATAGCTTCTTCCACAATCAAGACAGATTTTTCTACTTCAACTACTCTTTTGCACACAGCCCTGAATTGTAGAGTTCTCAAGACCTATTGTTTTTGGTGAAGATCGTTTAAGGGGAAGGGGTAGTTTACCTGCAACGTTTTATGTTTTATAAGGGTATTTTCTATGGCAAACGATAAGAGCCGCAAATTCAAACAGAATCAAATACGTTTTTGCATACAGCCCTGTTTTGTTGAGTACTAAAGACCTATTGTTTTTGGTGAAGATCGGTTAAGGGAAAGTGGTAGTTTACCTGACACGTTTTTTGTTTTATCAAGGGTATTTTATATGGCAAATGATAACAGCCGCAAATGCAAACAGAATCATATAATATTTTGCATACAGCCCTGAAATGTACAGTTCTCAAGACCTGATGGTTTTGGTGAAGATCGGTTAAGGGAATAGGGTTGTTTACCAGCAACATTTTATGTTTTATCAAGGGTATTTTTTCTATGACGAACGATAACTGCCGTAAATTCAAAGAGAATCAACTAATGTTTTGCATACAGCCCTGAATTGTAGAGTTCTCAAGACCTATTGTTTTTGGTGAAGATCGGTTAATGGAATAGGGTAGTTTACGAGCAACGTTTTATGTTTTATCAAGGGTGTTTTCTATGGCAAACGATAACAGCCGCAAATTCAAACTAAATCAAATAATTGTTTGCATACTGGCCTGAATTGTAGAGTACCTAAGACATGTCGTTTTTGGTGAAAATCGGTTAAGGGAAAGGGGTAGGTTACCTGCAACGGTTTTTTAGCAAGGGTAATTTTTTTCTATAGTAAACGATAACAACCGCAAATTCAAACAGAATCAAATGATGTTTTGCATACAGCCCTGTATTGTAGAGTTCTCAATACGTATTGGTGTTGGTGAAGATCGGTTAAGGGAAAGGGGTAGTTTACCAGCAACATTTTATGTTTTAACAAGGGTAATTTTTTATATGACGAACGATAACTGCCGTAAATTCAAACAGAATCAACTAGGTTTTTGCATACCTTTTTGAACTAAAGAGAACTCAAGGTCTGTTGATTTTGTTGAAGATCGGTTAAGGTAAGGGGTAGTTTATCAGCAACGTTTTATGTTTTAAAAACGGTAATTTTTTTATGACGAACGATAACTGCCGAAAATTCAATGAGAATCAAATAATTTTTTGCACCCCCTGAGTTGCAGAGAGCTCAAGGTCTATTGATTTTGGTGAAGATCGGTTAAGGGAAAGGGGTAGTTTACCTGCAACATTTTATGTTGTAACAAGAGAAATGTTTCCATGACGAACGATAACTGCCGCACATTCAAACAGAATCAAATGTTTTTTTGCATGCTTCCCTGAATTGTAAAGGACGGAAGGTCTGTTGATTTTGGAGAAGACCGGTTAAGAGAAAGGGGTAGTTTACCTGAAACATTTTATGTTTTAACAAGAGTAAAGTACTTAATTTTTATAAATAAAGTATCCTGATAAGAAGCTCATAGTAATCCACTGTAGAAACGTAGATGAAATATCTATAAATGAAGAAGTTAGGTGAACGGGTTGGGGGTAATTTTCTATTATTAAAAATTATAGTTGAAGGTGTAGGGGAGAATTTTTTATATGTGTACTACGTTATCGGCAACAAAGAAGTAGTTTTTTGTTAAAATTGCTTCCCGGGCTCTTTAGCCGTAGTCCAATGTTTTCTGCAAAACCAGACTTTTCGGCAGTGCCATCGACTGCCATCATCGGTGAAAATCGAGTGCGAAAACGTGAGGTGGTGGTGGTGGTATACGTTAGTGAGCACAGTACTGTGGTTAATGCTGAAGCAATAAGTAGAAAGACGTAGTTTCTATGGAAATATTTCATTTCGAATATGATTTTAAATATAAATCTTAGAACATGGAAGTCGTGTATGGTTCTCCATACCGATATTTTCATGAACTGTTCAACTTCATTTTACTTCCATATTCCTTAAGGAAATGGAAGTATGGTGATGGCAAAAAAAAATCGTGTTCGAGATTATTGCAGATTCTGATTGTACTACACTCAAAACATGAAAAAAGTCGTTTTTCGAAAAGTGTCTGTGTGTCTGTCTGTGTGTAGATTTTTTTTCTATGGCAAACGATAACAGCCGCAAATTCAAACAGAATCAAATAATTTTTTTCATACAGCTCAAATTTGTAGAGTACTCACGACCTATTGTTTTTGGTGAAGATCGGTTGAGGGAAAGGGGTAGTTTACCTGCAACGGTTTTTTTATCAAGGGAATTTTTTTTTTGGCAAACGATAACAGCCGCAAATTCAAACAGAATCAAAAGATTATTTGCATACAGCCCTAAATTGTAGAGTTCTCAAGACCTATTGTTTTTGGTGAAGATCGGTTAAGGGAAAGGTGTAGTTTACCTGCAACATTTTTTTAACAAGGGTATTTTCTATGGCAAACGATAACAGCCGCAAATTCAAACAGAATCAAATATTTTTTTGCATACCGCCCTGATTTGTAGAGTACTCAAGCCCTATTGTTTTGGTGAAGATCGGTTAAGGGGAATGGGTAGTTTACCTGCAACGTTTTTTTATCAAGCGTATTTTCTATGGCAAACGATAACAGCCGCAAATTCAAACAGTATCAAATAATTTTTTGCATACGTCCCTGAATTGTAGAGATCTGAAGCATTTTCGATTTTGGTGAAGATCGGTTAAGGGGAAGGGGTAGTTTACCTGCAACGTTTTACGTTTTAACAACAGTAAAGTACTTGAAAATGCATTTAAACTTTTTCAAACAATGGTAATTGTTAAAAATAAAATAATTTTGTTGCCAGGCAATAAAACTATAATTTTTTACTTCCATATTCCTTAAGGAATGGAAGTATGGTGATGGCAAAAAAAATCGTGTTCAAGATTATTGCAGATTCTTATTCTACTACACTCAAAACATGAAAAAAAGTCGTTTTCCGAAAAGTGTCTGTGTGTCTGTCTGTCTGTGTGTCTGTGTGTCTGTCTGTCTGTCTGTAGATTTTTTTTCTATGGCAAACGATAACTTCCGCAAATTCAAACAGAATCAAATAATTTTTTGCATACAGCCCGGTTTTGCAGAGTTCTCTCGACCTATTGTTTTTGGTGAAGATCGGTTGAGGGAAAGGGGTAGTTTACCTGCAACGGTTTTTTTTTAGCAAGGGTAATTTTGTTTGTTTGGCAAACGATAACAGCCGCAAATTCAAACAGAATCAAATAATGTTTCGCATACAGCCCTGAATTGTAGAGTTCTCAAGACCTATTGTTTTTGGTGAAGATCGGTTAAGGGAAAGGGGTAGTTTACCTGTAACGTTTTATGTTTTAACAAGGGTATTTCCTATGGCAAACGATAACAGCCGCAAATTCAAACAGAATGAAAAGATTATTTGCATACAGCCCTAAATTGTAGAGTTCTCAATACCTTTTGTTTTTGGTGAAGATCGGTTAAGGGAAAGGGGTAGTTTACCTACAACGTTTTTTTAACAAGGGTATTTTCTATGGCAAACGATAACAGCCGCAAATTCAAACAGAATCAAATAATTTTCTGCATACAGCCCTGATTTGTAGAGTACTCAAGACCTATTGTTTTTGGTGAAGATCGGTTGAGGGGAAGGGGTAGTTTACCAGCAACGTTTTTTATCATGCGTATTTTCTATGGCAAACGACAACTGCCGCAAATTCAAACAGAATCAAATAATTTTTTGCATACAGCCCTGGTTTGTAGAGTACTCGCGACCTATTGTTTTTGGTGAAGATCGGTTGAGGGGAAGGGGTAGTTTACCTGCTACGGTTTTTTTTATCAAGGGAAATTTTTTTTTTTGCAAACGATAGCCGCAAATTCAAACAGAATCAAGTAATGTTTCGCATACAGCCCTGAATTGTAGATTTCTCAAGACCTATTGTTTTTGGTGAAGATCGGTTGAGGGAAAGGGGTAGTTTACCTGCAACGTTTTTTTAACAAGGGTATTTTCTATGGCAAACGATAACAGCCGCAAATTCAAACAGAATCAAATAATGTTTTGCATACAGTCCTGATTTGTAGAGTACTCAAGACCTATTGTTTTTGGTGAAGATCGGTTAAGGGGAAGGGGTAGTTTACCTGCAACGTTTTTTTATCAAGCGTATTTTCTATGGCAAACGATAACAGCCGCAAATCCAAACAGAATCAAATAATTTTTTGCATACGTCCCTGAATTGTAGAGGTCTCAATGACTTTCGATTTTGGTGAAGATCGGTTAAGGGGAAGGGGTAGTTTACCTGCAACCTTATACGTTTTAACAAGAGTAAAGTACTTGAAAATTTATTTAAACTTGTTGAAACAATGGTAATTGTTAAAAATAAAATAATTTTGTTGCCAGGCAATAAAATTATAATTTTTTCATTTTAATGTAATATAATATTTTTCATTTAATACAGCAATAAAAAGGCAGGTAAGACACAGCCTGGCTGTTTGGCTGAAAATGATTTTAAATATAAATCTTAGAATATGGAAGTCATGTATGGTTCTCCATACCGATATTTCATTTTAATGTAAATTATGTATGAGTTAATATACGAGGTGTGTTCATAAAAAGACCAAACTTTTTGAGTAACACATCTATCCGCACAAACGACGCGCCGCGACTTTGCGCGCACCTAGCGATAGTTTTTGACAACAAACTACCGCTTATTGTGTTCCGCTATTAGCAGTAGTCTTTGAGGTAATCACATTGAGTGGGGACGTGCACACGCTGGCCGGCGGATTAGTGACAAAGCGATTAAGAAGGACCGCGAGAACAACGTGTGCGTATGAAATTTTGCAGCAAAACTAGGTTAAAACTTTTCAGAGACATTCTGGTTTTCAATTAAGCATACGCGGAAGCCTGCGTGAGACGAACGATTAGTTTAAGAGTTTTTAAAGAGGGAAAAACAATGGTCAGTGCAGATCAAAGCGATATAGAAGATCATGGGAAGAGAGGTCGTGATGTGGTAATTGTAAATCATCGTTTAAATGCCGATACTTTCTGACAGAATCCATTTAAGATCGTAAAATTAAATTTTGATAGAAAAATTTAAATGTATCGTATCACTGAAAAATTCTTACTGTGTTTGTTGACGACGATCAGAAGGAGACCCGTTTTGAAATCGGTCAACAACTGCGTACCAATGCAAATGGTAATGAAAACTTTGGAAGACAATGGAAATAGCTCTGTAAAGATTTTACGAAGTCAGCAGCAAAATTTTATACACACACGTTGTGTTAAGACCTTTATTCTCACTTCGTTATAAATCCGCCGGACGGTGTGTGCCCGTGCCCACTACAGCGCGTGTAGCTCGAAGACTGAAGATCGTGACGGAACAGAGAAAACGGCATTCAGGCGTCAAAACCTGTCGCTAGCAGCACTTAATTCTGCAGCTCGCTCTATGCGCTAGTTGACGTGCTACACAAATAGTTCGGTCTTTTTTTGAACACACCTCGTACATGTATAAAATAATATATCGTTCGTGGCAGGTAAGCATATCTCAGTTATGTAATGTTTACGTTTCCATTTTATTATTATGACTACAGCAATAAAAAGGCAGGGAAGACGCACACACACAAAATTCGCGTTATTTCTGGCCTCATTCATGTTTATTTTCTTACATTTGCACGCTTTTTAAATGGAAAGTGCCGAAACCCACACCAACATAACGCGTGCAAGCCGAAAAAATGGACATCAATTTGCTTCCTGTGGATCGCTGGGCAGTGTAACTGCACGTGTTTACAGAGGAACGATTCATAGATAGACTTTTCGTCTTTAGGGAATGAACCCTCTGCAAGATGCTGAGGGTCCATGAGTGACTTCGGAGCGCTCCTTCTTTTTCGCGTGTTTGTTCTGTGAAACATACACTGTAGATTCGCAGCTTTACTCTAAGCAACGGTCAATAGGAAATGTTGAAAATTTTAGTCCACGGTGTACCCTCATTCACACTAAACCTGCTCTGATGTTTTAATTACGGACATCATAATATTAAAACTTTGGAAACTTGAGCACTACTTAATGGAGATCAATCATTAACTTATACAAGCCATTAATTTTATGCATATTTTTTATATATATGTGTACAACGTTATCGGCAACAAAAAAGTAGTTTTTGTTAAAATTCCTTCCCGGGATATTTGGCCGTAGTCCAATGTTTTCTACAAAACCAGACGTTTCGGCAATGCCATCGACTTCCATCATCAGTGAAAATCGAGTGCGATAACGTGAGGTGGTGGTGGTATACGTTAGTGAGCACAGTACTGTGGTTAATGCTGAAGCAATAAGTAGAAAGACGTAGTTTCTATGAAAATATTTCATTTCGAATATGATTTTAAAAATAAATCTTAGAACATGGAAGTCATGGATGGTTCTCCATACCGATACTTTAATTTGCTCTTTTATATTCGCCATTGAGTTTTCTACTGCAGATATTTTTGTTGACATAGCTTCTTCCACAATCAAGACAGATTTTTCTACTTCAACTACTCTTTTGCACACAGCCCTGAATTGTAGAGTTCTCAAGACCTATTGTTTTTGGTGAAGATCGTTTAAGGGGAAGGGGTAGTTTACCTGCAACGTTTTATGTTTTATAAGGGTATTTTCTATGGCAAACGATAAGAGCCGCAAATTCAAACAGAATCAAATACGTTTTTGCATACAGCCCTGTTTTGTTGAGTACTAAAGACCTATTGTTTTTGGTGAAGATCGGTTAAGGGAAAGTGGTAGTTTACCTGACACGTTTTTTGTTTTATCAAGGGTATTTTATATGGCAAATGATAACAGCCGCAAATGCAAACAGAATCATATAATATTTTGCATACAGCCCTGAAATGTACAGTTCTCAAGACCTGATGGTTTTGGTGAAGATCGGTTAAGGGAATAGGGTTGTTTACCAGCAACATTTTATGTTTTATCAAGGGTATTTTTTCTATGACGAACGATAACTGCCGTAAATTCAAAGAGAATCAACTAATGTTTTGCATACAGCCCTGAATTGTAGAGTTCTCAAGACCTATTGTTTTTGGTGAAGATCGGTTAATGGAATAGGGTAGTTTACGAGCAACGTTTTATGTTTTATCAAGGGTGTTTTCTATGGCAAACGATAACAGCCGCAAATTCAAACTAAATCAAATAATTGTTTGCATACTGGCCTGAATTGTAGAGTACCTAAGACATGTCGTTTTTGGTGAAAATCGGTTAAGGGAAAGGGGTAGGTTACCTGCAACGGTTTTTTAGCAAGGGTAATTTTTTTCTATAGTAAACGATAACAACCGCAAATTCAAACAGAATCAAATGATGTTTTGCATACAGCCCTGTATTGTAGAGTTCTCAATACGTATTGGTGTTGGTGAAGATCGGTTAAGGGAAAGGGGTAGTTTACCAGCAACATTTTATGTTTTAACAAGGGTAATTTTTTATATGACGAACGATAACTGCCGTAAATTCAAACAGAATCAACTAGGTTTTTGCATACCTTTTTGAACTAAAGAGAACTCAAGGTCTGTTGATTTTGTTGAAGATCGGTTAAGGTAAGGGGTAGTTTATCAGCAACGTTTTATGTTTTAAAAACGGTAATTTTTTTATGACGAACGATAACTGCCGAAAATTCAATGAGAATCAAATAATTTTTTGCACCCCCTGAGTTGCAGAGAGCTCAAGGTCTATTGATTTTGGTGAAGATCGGTTAAGGGAAAGGGGTAGTTTACCTGCAACATTTTATGTTGTAACAAGAGAAATGTTTCCATGACGAACGATAACTGCCGCACATTCAAACAGAATCAAATGTTTTTTTGCATGCTTCCCTGAATTGTAAAGGACGGAAGGTCTGTTGATTTTGGAGAAGACCGGTTAAGAGAAAGGGGTAGTTTACCTGAAACATTTTATGTTTTAACAAGAGTAAAGTACTTAATTTTTATAAATAAAGTATCCTGATAAGAAGCTCATAGTAATCCACTGTAGAAACGTAGATGAAATATCTATAAATGAAGAAGTTAGGTGAACGGGTTGGGGGTAATTTTCTATTATTAAAAATTATAGTTGAAGGTGTAGGGGAGAATTTTTTATATGTGTACTACGTTATCGGCAACAAAGAAGTAGTTTTTTGTTAAAATTGCTTCCCGGGCTCTTTAGCCGTAGTCCAATGTTTTCTGCAAAACCAGACTTTTCGGCAGTGCCATCGACTGCCATCATCGGTGAAAATCGAGTGCGAAAACGTGAGGTGGTGGTGGTGGTATACGTTAGTGAGCACAGTACTGTGGTTAATGCTGAAGCAATAAGTAGAAAGACGTAGTTTCTATGGAAATATTTCATTTCGAATATGATTTTAAATATAAATCTTAGAACATGGAAGTCGTGTATGGTTCTCCATACCGATATTTTCATGAACTGTTCAACTTCATTTTACTTCCATATTCCTTAAGGAAATGGAAGTATGGTGATGGCAAAAAAAAATCGTGTTCGAGATTATTGCAGATTCTGATTGTACTACACTCAAAACATGAAAAAAGTCGTTTTTCGAAAAGTGTCTGTGTGTCTGTCTGTGTGTAGATTTTTTTTCTATGGCAAACGATAACAGCCGCAAATTCAAACAGAATCAAATAATTTTTTTCATACAGCTCAAATTTGTAGAGTACTCACGACCTATTGTTTTTGGTGAAGATCGGTTGAGGGAAAGGGGTAGTTTACCTGCAACGGTTTTTTTATCAAGGGAATTTTTTTTTTTGGCAAACGATAACAGCCGCAAATTCAAACAGAATCAAAAGATTATTTGCATACAGCCCTAAATTGTAGAGTTCTCAAGACCTATTGTTTTTGGTGAAGATCGGTTAAGGGAAAGGTGTAGTTTACCTGCAACATTTTTTTAACAAGGGTATTTTCTATGGCAAACGATAACAGCCGCAAATTCAAACAGAATCAAATATTTTTTTGCATACCGCCCTGATTTGTAGAGTACTCAAGCCCTATTGTTTTGGTGAAGATCGGTTAAGGGGAATGGGTAGTTTACCTGCAACGTTTTTTTATCAAGCGTATTTTCTATGGCAAACGATAACAGCCGCAAATTCGATCAGTATCAAATAATTTTTTGCATACGTCCCTGAATTGTAGAGATCTCAAGCATTTTCGATTTTGGTGAAGATCGGTTAAGGGGAAGGGGTAGTTTACCTGCAACGTTTTACGTTTTAACAACAGTAAAGTACTTGAAAATGCATTTAAACTTTTTCAAACAATGGTAATTGTTAAAAATAAAATAATTTTGTTGCCAGGCAATAAAACTATAATTTTTTCATTTTAATGTAAATTATGTATGAGTTAATATACGAGGTGTGTTCATAAAAAGACCAAACTTTTTGAGTAACACATCTATCCGCACAAACGACGCGCCGCGACTTTGCGCGCACCTAGCGATAGTTTTTGACAACAAACTACCGCTTATTGTGTTCCGCTATTAGCAGTAGTCTTTGAGGTAATCACATTGAGTGGGGACGTGCACACGCTGGCCGGCGGATTAGTGACAAAGCGATTAAGAAGGACCGCGAGAACAACGTGTGCGTATGAAATTTTGCAGCAAAACTAGGTTAAAACTTTTCAGAGACATTCTGGTTTTCAATTAAGCATACGCGGAAGCCTGCGTGAGACGAACGATTAGTTTAAGAGTTTTTAAAGAGGGAAAAACAATGGTCAGTGCAGATCAAAGCGATATAGAAGATCATGGGAAGAGAGGTCGTGATGTGGTAATTGTAAATCATCGTTTAAATGCCGATACTTTCTGACAGAATCCATTTAAGATCGTAAAATTAAATTTTGATAGAAAAATTTAAATGTATCGTATCACTGAAAAATTCTTACTGTGTTTGTTGACGACGATCAGAAGGAGACCCGTTTTGAAATCGGTCAACAACTGCGTACCAATGCAAATGGTAATGAAAACTTTGGAAGACAATGGAAATAGCTCTGTAAAGATTTTACGAAGTCAGCAGCAAAATTTTATACACACACGTTGTGTTAAGACCTTTATTCTCACTTCGTTATAAATCCGCCGGACGGTGTGTGCCCGTGCCCACTACAGCGCGTGTAGCTCGAAGACTGAAGATCGTGACTGAACAGAGAAAACGGCATTCAGGCGTCAAAACCTGTCGCTAGCAGCACTTAATTCTGCAGCTCGCTCTATGCGCTAGTTGACGTGCTACACAAATAGTTCGGTCTTTTTTTGAACACACCTCGTACATGTATAAAATAATATATCGTTCGTGGCAGGTAAGCATATCTCAGTTATGTAATGTTTACGTTTCCATTTTATTATTATGACTACAGCAATAAAAAGGCAGGGAAGACGCACACACACAAAATTCGCGTTATTTATGGCCTCATTCATGTTTATTTTCTTACATTTGCACGCTTTTTAAATGGAAAGTGCCGAAACCCACACCAACATAACGCGTGCAAGCCGAAAAAATGGACATCAATTTGCTTCCTGTGGATCGCTGGGCAGTGTAACTGCACGTGTTTACAGAGGAACGATTCATAGATAGACTTTTCGTCTTTAGGGAATGAACCCTCTGCAAGATGCTGAGGGTCCATGAGTGACTTCGGAGCGCTCCTTCTTTTTCGCGTGTTTGTTCTGTGAAACATACACTGTAGATTCGCAGCTTTACTCTAAGCAACGGTCAATAGGAAATGTTGAAAATTTTAGTCCACGGTGTACCCTCATTCACACTAAACCTGCTCTGATGTTTTAATTACGGACATCATAATATTAAAACTTTGGAAACTTGAGCACTACTTAATGGAGATCAATCATTAACTTATACAAGCCATTAATTTTATGCATATTTTTTATATATATGTGTACAACGTTATCGGCAACAAAAAAGTAGTTTTTGTTAAAATTCCTTCCCGGGATATTTGGCCGTAGTCCAATGTTTTCTACAAAACCAGACGTTTCGGCAATGCCATCGACTTCCATCATCAGTGAAAATCGAGTGCGATAACGTGAGGTGGTGGTGGTATACGTTAGTGAGCACAGTACTGTGGTTAATGCTGAAGCAATAAGTAGAAAGACGTAGTTTCTATGAAAATATTTCATTTCGAATATGATTTTAAAAATAAATCTTAGAACATGGAAGTCATGTATGGTTCTCCATACCGATATTTTAATTTGCTCTTTTATATTCGCCATTGAGTTTTCTACTGCAGATATGTTTGTTGACATAGCTTCTTCCACAATCAAGACAGATTTTTCTACTTCAACTACTCTTTTGCACACAGCCCTGAATTGTAGAGTTCTCAAGACCTATTGTTTTTGGTGAAGATCGGTTAAGGGGAAGGGGTAGTTTACCTGCAACGTTTTATGTTTTATAAGGGTATTTTCTATGGCAAACGATAAGAGCCGCAAATTCAAACAGAATCAAATACGTTTTTGCATACCGCCCTGTTTTGTTGAGTACTAAAGACCTATTGTTTTTGGTGAAGATCGGTTAAGGGAAAGTGGTAGTTTACCTGACACGTTTTTTGTTTTATCAAGGGTATTTTATATGGCAAATGATAACAGCCGCAAATGCAAACAGAATCATATAATATTTTGCATACAGCCCTGAAATGTACAGTTCTCAAGACCTGATGGTTTTGGTGAAGATCGGTTAAGGGAATAGGGTTGTTTACCAGCAACATTTTATGTTTTATCAAGGGTAATTTTTTTTTACGAACGATAACTGCCGTACATTAAAACAGAATCAACTACTCTTCTGCATACCTTTTTGAATTACACAGAACTCAAGGTCTGTTGATTTTGTTGAAGATCGGTTAAGGGAAAGGGGTAGTTTACCTGCAACGTTTTATGTTTTAACAAGGGTATTTTTTCTATGACGAACGATAACTGCCGTAAATTCAAAGAGAATCAACTAATGTTTTGCATACAGCCCTGAATTGTAGAGTTCTCAAGACCTATTGTTTTTGGTGAAGATCGGTTAATGGAATAGGGTAGTTTACGAGCAACGTTTTATGTTTTATCAAGGGTGTTTTCTATGGCAAACGATAACAGCCGTAAATTCAAACTAAATCAAATAATTGTTTTCATACTGGCCTGAATTGTAGAGTACCTAAGACATGTCGTTTTTGGTGAAAATCGGTTAAGGGAAAGGGGTAGGTTACCTGCAACGGTTTTTTAGCAAGGGTAATTTTTTTCTATAGTAAACGATAACAACCG
The DNA here is from genome assembly GCA_034769895.1 of Magicicada septendecula. Taxonomy (NCBI): domain Eukaryota; kingdom Metazoa; phylum Arthropoda; class Insecta; order Hemiptera; family Cicadidae; genus Magicicada; species Magicicada septendecula. The sequence continues at coordinate 715,220,953 of CM068367.1, read as the reverse complement.
CAAATTCAAACAGAATCAAATGATGTTTTGCATACAGCCCTGTATTGTAGAGTTCTCAATACGTATTGGTGTTGGTGAAGATCGGTTAAGGGAAAGGGGTAGTTTACCAGCAACATTTTATGTTTTAACAAGGGTAATTTTTTATATGACGAACGATAACTGCCGTAAATTCAAACAGAATCAACTAGGTTTTTGCATACCTTTTTGAACTAAAGAGAACTCAAGGTCTGTTGATTTTGGAGAAGACCGGTTAAGAGAAAGGGGTAGTTTACCAGAAACATTTTATGTTTTAACAAGAGTAAAGTACTTAATTTTTATAAATAAAGTATCCTGATAAGAAGCTCATAGTAATCCACTGTAGAAACGTAGATGAAATATCTATAAATGAAGAAGTTAGGTGAACGGGTTGGGGGTAATTTTCTATTATTAAAAATTATAGTTGAAGGTGTAGGGGAGAATTTTTTATATGTGTACTACGTTATCGGCAACAAAGAAGTAGTTTTTTGTTAAAATTGCTTCCCGGGCTCTTTAGCCGTAGTCCAATGTTTTCTGCAAAACCAGACTTTTCGGCAGTGCCATCGACTTCCATCATCAGTGAAAATCGAGTGTGATAACGTGAGGTGGTGGTGGTATACGTTAGTGAGCACAGTACTGTGGTTAATGCTGAAGCAATAAGTAGAAAGACGTAGTTTCTATGAAAATATTTCATTTCGAATATGATTTTAAAAATAAATCTTAGAACATGGAAGTCATGTATGGTTCTCCATACCGATATTTTAATTTGCTCTTTTATATTCGCCATTGAGTTTTCTACTGCAGATATGTTTGTTGACATAGCTTCTTCCACAATCAAGACAGATTTTTCTACTTCAACTACTCTTTTGCACACAGCCCTGAATTGTAGAGTTCTGAAGACCTATTGTTTTTGGTGAAGATCGGTTAAGGGGAAGGGGTAGTTTACCTGCAACGTTTTATGTTTTATAAGGGTATTTTCTATGGCAAACGATAAGAGCCGCAAATTCAAACAGAATCAAATACGTTTTTGCATACAGCCCTGTTTTGTTGAGTACTAAAGACCTATTGTTTTTGGTGAAGATCGGTTAAGGGAAAGTGGTAGTTTACCTGACACGTTTTTTGTTTTATCAAGGGTATTTTATATGGCAAATGATAACAGCCGCAAATGCAAACAGAATCATATAATATTTTGCATACAGCCCTGAAATGTACAGTTCTCAAGACCTGATGGTTTTGGTGAAGATCGGTTAAGGGAATAGGGTTGTTTACCAGCAACATTTTATGTTTTATCAAGGGTAATTTTTTTTTTACGAACGATAACTGCCGTACATTAAAACAGAATCAACTACTCTTCTGCATACCTTTTTGAATTACACAGAACTCAAGGTCTGTTGATGTTGTTGAAGATCGGTTAAGGGAAAGGGGTAGTTTACCTGCAACGTTTTATGTTTTAACAAGGGTATTTTTTCTATGACGAACGATAACTGCCGTAAATTCAAAGAGAATCAACTAATGTTTTGCATACAGCCCTGAATTGTAGAGTTCTCAAGACCTATTTTTTTTTTGGTGAAGATCGGTTAATGGAATAGGGTAGTTTACGAGCAACGTTTTATGTTTTATCAAGGGTGTTTTCTATGGCAAACGATAACAGCCGCAAATTCAAACTAAATCAAATAATTGTTTTCATACTGGCCTGAATTGTAGAGTACCTAAGACATGTCGTTTTTGGTGAAAATCGGTTAAGGGAAAGGGGTAGGTTACCTGCAACGGTTTTTTAGCAAGGGTAATTTTTTTCTATAGTAAACGATAACAACCGCAAATTCAAACAGAATCAAATGATGTTTTGCATACAGCCCTGTATTGTAGAGTTCTCAATACGTATTGGTGTTGGTGAAGATCGGTTAAGGGAAAGGGGTAGTTTACCAGCAACATTTTATGTTTTAACAAGGGTAATTTTTTATATGACGAACGATAACTGCCGTAAATTCAAACAGAATCAACTAGGTTTTTGCATACCTTTTTGAACTAAAGAGAACTCAAGGTCTGTTGATTTTGTTGAAGATCGGTTAAGGTAAGGGGTAGTTTATCAGCAACGTTTTATGTTTTAAAATGGTAATTTTTTTATGACGAACGATAACTGCCGAAAATTCAATGAGAATCAAATAATTTTTTGCACCCCCTGAGTTGCAGAGAGCTCAAGGTCTATTGATTTTGGTGAAGATCGGTTAAGGGAAAGGGGTAGTTTACCTGCAACATTTTATGTTGTAACAAGAGAAATGTTTCCATGACGAACGATAACTGCCGCACATTCAAACAGAATCAAATGTTTTTTTGCATGCTACCCTGAATTGTAAAGGACGGAAGGTCTGTTGATTTTGGAGAAGACCGGTTAAGAGAAAGGGGTAGTTTACCTGAAACATTTTATGTTTTAACAAGAGTAAAGTACTTAATTTTTATAAATAAAGTATCCTGATAAGAAGCTCATAGTAATCCACTGTAGAAACGTAGATGAAATATCTATAAATGAAGAAGTTAGGTGAACGGGTTGGGGGTAATTTTCTATTATTAAAAATTATAGTTGAAGGTGTAGGGGAGAATTTTTTATATGTGTACTACGTTATCGGCAACAAAGAAGTAGTTTTTTGTTAAAATTGCTTCCCGGGCTCTTTAGCCGTAGTCCAATGTTTTCTGCAAAACCAGACTTTTCGGCAGTGCCATCGACTCCCATCATCGGTGAAAATCGAGTGCGAAAACGTGAGGTGGTGGTGGTGGTATACGTTAGTGAGCACAGTACTGTGGTTAATGCTGAAGCAATAAGTAGAAAGACGTAGTTTCTATGGAAATATTTCATTTCGAATATGATTTTAAATATAAATCTTAGAACATGGAAGTCGTGTATGGTTCTCCATACCGATATTTTCATGAACTGTTCAACTTCATTTTACTTCCATATTCCTTAAGGAAATGGAAGTATGGTGATGGCAAAAAAAATCGTGTTCTAGATTATTGCAGATTCTGATTGTACTACACTCAAAACATGAAAAAAGTCGTTTTTCGAAAAGTGTCTGTGTGTCTGTCTGTGTGTAGATTTTTTTTCTATGGCAAACGATAACAGCCGCAAATTCAAACAGAATCAAATAATTTTTTTCATACAGCTCAAATTTGTAGAGTACTCACGACCTATTGTTTTTGGTGAAGATCGGTTGAGGGAAAGGGGTAGTTTACCTGCAACGGTTTTTTTATCAAGGGAATTTTTTTTTTTGGCAAACGATAACAGCCGCAAATTCAAACAGAATCAAAAGATTATTTGCATACAGCCCTAAATTGTAGAGTTCTCAAGACCTATTGTTTTTGGTGAAGATCGGTTAAGGGAAAGGTGTAGTTTACCTGCAACATTTTTTTAACAAGGGTATTTTCTATGGCAAATGATAACAGCCGCAAATTCAAACAGAATCAAATATTTTTTTGCATACCGCCCTGATTTGTAGAGTACTCAAGCCCTATTGTTTTGGTGAAGATCGGTTAAGGGGAATGGGTAGTTTACCTGCAACGTTTTTTTATCAAGCGTATTTTTTATGGCAAACGATAACAGCCGCAAATTCAAACAGTATCAAATAATTTTTTGCATACGTCCCTGAATTGTAGAGATCTCAAGCATTTTCGATTTTGGTGAAGATCGGTTAAGGGGAAGGGGTAGTTTACCTGCAACGTTTTACGTTTTAACAACAGTAAAGTACTTGAAAATGCATTTAAACTTTTTCAAACAATGGTAATTGTTAAAAATAAAATAATTTTGTTGCCAGGCAATAAAACTATAATTTTTTCATTTTAATGTAAATTATGTATGAGTTAATATACGAGGTGTGTTCATAAAAAGACCAAACTTTTTGAGTAACACATCTATCCGCACAAACGACGCGCCGCGACTTTGCGCGCACCTAGCGATAGTTTTTGACAACAAACTACCGCTTATTGTGTTCCGCTATTAGCAGTAGTCTTTGAGGTAATCACATTGAGTGGGGACGTGCACACGCTGGCCGGCGGATTAGTGACAAAGCGATTAAGAAGGACCGCGAGAACAACGTGTGCGTATGAAATTTTGCAGCAAAACTAGGTTAAAACTTTTCAGAGACATTCTGGTTTTCAATTAAGCATACGCGGAAGCCTGCGTGAGACGAACGATTAGTTTAAGAGTTTTTAAAGAGGGAAAAACAATGGTCAGTGCAGATCAAAGCGATATAGAAGATCATGGGAAGAGAGCTCGTGATGTGGTAATTGTAAATCATCGTTTAAATGCCGATACTTTCTGACAGAATCCATTTAAGATCGTAAAATTAAATTTTGATAGAAAAATTTAAATGTATCGTATCACTGAAAAATTCTTACTGTGTTTGTTGACGACGATCAGAAGGAGACCCGTTTTGAAATCGGTCAACAACTGCGTACCAATGCAAATGGTAATGAAAACTTTGGAAGACAATGGAAATAGCTCTGTAAAGATTTTACGAAGTCAGCAGCAAAATTTTATACACACACGTTGTGTTAAGACCTTTATTCTCACTTCGTTATAAATCCGCCGGACGGTGTGTGCCCGTGCCCACTACAGCGCGTGTAGCTCGAAGACTGAAGATCGTGACGGAACAGAGAAAACGGCATTCAGGCGTCAAAACCTGTCGCTAGCAGCACTTAATTCTGCAGCTCGCTCTATGCGCTAGTTGACGTGCTACACAAATAGTTCGGTCTTTTTTTGAACACACCTCGTACATGTATAAAATAATATATCGTTCGTGGCAGGTAAGCATATCTCAGTTATGTAATGTTTACGTTTCCATTTTATTATTATGACTACAGCAATAAAAAGGCAGGGAAGACGCACACACACAAAATTCGCGTTATTTCTGGCCTCATTCATGTTTATTTTCTTACATTTGCACGCTTTTTAAATGGAAAGTGCCGAAACCCACACCAACATAACGCGTGCAAGCCGAAAAAATGGACATCAATTTGCTTCCTGTGGATCGCTGGGCAGTGTAACTGCACGTGTTTACAGAGGAACGATTCATAGATAGACTTTTCGTCTTTAGGGAATGAACCCTCTGCAAGATGCTGAGGGTCCATGAGTGACTTCGGAGCGCTCCTTCTTTTTCGCGTGTTTGTTCTGTGAAACATACACTGTAGATTCGCAGCTTTACTCTAAGCAACGGTCAATAGGAAATGTTGAAAATTTTAGTCCACGGTGTACCCTCATTCACACTAAACCTGCTCTGATGTTTTAATTACGGACATCATAATATTAAAACTTTGGAAACTTGAGCACTACTTAATGGAGATCAATCATTAACTTATACAAGCCATTAATTTTATGCATATTTTTTATATATATGTGTACAACGTTATCGGCAACAAAAAAGTAGTTTTTGTTAAAATTCCTTCCCGGGATATTTGGCCGTAGTCCAATGTTTTCTACAAAACCAGACGTTTCGGCAATGCCATCGACTTCCATCATCAGTGAAAATCGAGTGCGATAACGTGAGGTGGTGGTGGTATACGTTAGTGAGCACAGTACTGTGGTTAATGCTGAAGCAATAAGTAGAAAGACGTAGTTTCTATGAAAATATTTCATTTCGAATATGATTTTAAAAATAAATCTTAGAACATGGAAGTCATGTATGGTTCTCCATACCGATATTTTAATTTGCTCTTTTATATTCGCCATTGAGTTTTCTACTGCAGATATGTTTGTTGACATAGCTTCTTCCACAATCAAGACAGATTTTTCTACTTCAACTACTCTTTTGCACACAGCCCTGAATTGTAGAGTTCTCAAGACCTATTGTTTTTGGTGAAGATCGGTTAAGGGGAAGGGGTAGTTTACCTGCAACGTTTTATGTTTTATAAGGGTATTTTCTATGGCAAACGATAAGAGCCGCAAATTCAAACAGAATCAAATACGTTTTTGCATACAGCCCTGTTTTGTTGAGTACTAAAGACCTATTGTTTTTGGTGAAGATCGGTTAAGGGAAAGTGGTAGTTTACCTGACACGTTTTTTGTTTTATCAAGGGTATTTTATATGGCAAATGATAACAGCCGCAAATGCAAACAGAATCATATAATATTTTGCATACAGCCCTGAAATGTACAGTTCTCAAGACCTGATGGTTTTGGTGAAGATCGGTTAAGGGAATAGGGTTGTTTACCAGCAACATTTTATGTTTTATCAAGGGTAATTTTTTTTTTACGAACGATAACTGCCGTACATTAAAACAGAATCAACTACTCTTCTGCATACCTTTTTGAATTACACAGAACTCAAGGTCTGTTGATTTTGTTGAAGATCGGTTAAGGGAAAGGGGTAGTTTACCTGCAACGTTTTATGTTTTAACAAGGGTATTTTTTCTATGACGAACGATAACTGCCGTAAATTCAAAGAGAATCAACTAATGTTTTGCATACAGCCCTGAATTGTAGAGTTCTCAAGACCTATTGTTTTTGGTGAAGATCGGTTAATGGAATAGGGTAGTTTACGAGCAACGTTTTATGTTTTATCAAGGGTGTTTTCTATGGCAAACGATAACAGCCGCAAATTCAAACTAAATCAAATAATTGTTTTCATACTGGCCTGAATTGTAGAGTACCTAAGACATGTCGTTTTTGGTGAAAATCGGTTAAGGGAAAGGGGTAGGTTACCTGCAACGGTTTTTTAGCAAGGGTAATTTTTTTCTATAGTAAACGATAACAACCGCAAATTCAAACAGAATCAAATGATGTTTTGCATACAGCCCTGTATTGTAGAGTTCTCAATACGTATTGGTGTTGGTGAAGATCGGTTAAGGGAAAGGGGTAGTTTACCAGCAACATTTTATGTTTTAACAAGGGTAATTTTTTATATGACGAACGATAACTGCCGTAAATTCAAACAGAATCAACTAGGTTTTTGCATACCTTTTTGAACTAAAGAGAACTCAAGGTCTGTTGATTTTGTTGAAGATCGGTTAAGGTAAGGGGTAGTTTATCAGCAACGTTTTATGTTTTAAAAACGGTAATTTTTTATATGACGAACGATAACTGCCGTAAATTCAAACAGAATCAACTAGGTTTTTGCATACCTTTTTGAACTAAAGAGAACTCAAGGTCTGTTGATTTTGGAGAAGACCGGTTAAGAGAAAGGGGTAGTTTACCTGAAACATTTTATGTTTTAACAAGAGTAAAGTACTTAATTTTTATAAATAAAGTATCCTGATAAGAAGCTCATAGTAATCCACTGTAGAAACGTAGATGAAATATCTATAAATGAAGAAGTTAGGTGAACGGGTTGGGGGTAATTTTCTATTATTAAAAATTATAGTTGAAGGTGTAGGGGAGAATTTTTTATATGTGTACTACGTTATCGGCAACAAAGAAGTAGTTTTTTGTTAAAATTGCTTCCCGGGCTCTTTAGCCGTAGTCCAATGTTTTCTGCAAAACCAGACTTTTCGTCAGTGCCATCGACTCCCATCATCGGTGAAAATCGAGTGCGAAAACGTGAGGTGGTGGTGGTGGTATACGTTAGTGAGCACAGTACTGTGGTTAATGCTGAAGCAATAAGTAGAAAGACGTAGTTTCTATGGAAATATTTCATTTCGAATATGATTTTAAATATAAATCTTAGAACATGGAAGTCGTGTATGGTTCTCCATACCGATATTTTCATGAACTGTTCAACTTCATTTTACTTCCATATTCCTTAAGGAAATGGAAGTATGGTGATGGCAAAAAAAAATCGTGTTCGAGATTATTGCAGATTCTGATTGTACTACACTCAAAACATGAAAAAAGTCGTTTTTCGAAAAGTGTCTGTGTGTCTGTCTGTGTGTAGATTTTTTTTCTATGGCAAACGATAACAGCCGCAAATTCAAACAGAATCAAATAATTTTTTTCATACAGCTCAAATTTGTAGAGTACTCACGACCTATTGTTTTTGGTGAAGATCGATTGAGGGAAAGGGGTAGTTTACCTGCAACGGTTTTTTTATCAAGGGAATTTTTTTTTTTGGCAAACGATAACAGCCGCAAATTCAAACAGAATCAAAAGATTATTTGCATACAGCCCTAAATTGTAGAGTTCTCAAGACCTATTGTTTTTGGTGAAGATCGGTTAAGGGAACGGTGTAGTTTACCTGCAACATTTTTTTAACAAGGGTATTTTCTATGGCAAACGATAACAGCCGCAAATTCAAACAGAATCAAATATTTTTTTTGCATACCGCCCTGATTTGTAGAGTACTCAAGCCCTATTGTTTTGGTGAAGATCGGTTAAGGGGAATGGGTAGTTTACCTGCAACGTTTTTTTATCAAGCGTATTTTCTATGGTAAACGATAACAGCCGCAAATTCAAACAGTATCAAATAATTTTTTGCATACGTCCATGAATTGTAGAGATCTCAAGCATTTTCGATTTTGGTGAACATCGGTTAAGGGGAAGGGGTAGTTTACCTGCAACGTTTTACGTTTTAACAACAGTAAAGTACTTGAAAATGCATTTAAACTTTTTCAAACAATGGTAATTGTTAAAAATAAAATAATTTTGTTGCCAGGCAATAAAACTATAATTTTTTCATTTTAATGTAAATTATGTATGAGTTAATATACGAGGTGTGTTCATAAAAAGACCAAACTTTTTGAGTAACACATCTATCCGCACAAACGACGCGCCGCGACTTTGCGCGCACCTAGCGATAGTTTTTGACAACAAACTACCGCTTATTGTGTTCCGCTATTAGCAGTAGTCTTTGAGGTAATCACATTGAGTGGGGACGTGCACACGCTGGCCGGCGGATTAGTGACAAAGCGATTAAGAAGGACCGCGAGAACAACGTGTGCGTATGAAATTTTGCAGCAAAACTAGGTTAAAACTTTTCAGAGACATTCTGGTTTTCAATTAAGCATACGCGGAAGCCTGCGTGAGACGAACGATTAGTTTAAGAGTTTTTAAAGAGGGAAAAACAATGGTCAGTGCAGATCAAAGCGATATAGAAGATCATGGGAAGAGAGCTCGTGATGTGGTAATTGTAAATCATCGTTTAAATGCCGATACTTTCTGACAGAATCCATTTAAGATCGTAAAATTAAATTTTGATAGAAAAATTTAAATGTATCGTATCACTGAAAAATTCTTACTGTGTTTGTTGACGACGATCAGAAGGAGACCCGTTTTGAAATCGGTCAACAACTGCGTACCAATGCAAATGGTAATGAAAACTTTGGAAGACAATGGAAATAGCTCTGTAAAGATTTTACGAAGTCAGCAGCAAAATTTTATACACACACGTTGTGTTAAGACCTTTATTCTCACTTCGTTATAAATCCGCCGGACGGTGTGTGCCCGTGCCCACTACAGCGCGTGTAGCTCGAAGACTGAAGATCGTGACGGAACAGAGAAAACGGCATTCAGGCGTCAAAACCTGTCGCTAGCAGCACTTAATTCTGCAGCTCGCTCTATGCGCTAGTTGACGTGCTACACAAATAGTTCGGTCTTTTTTTGAACACACCTCGTACATGTATAAAATAATATATCGTTCGTGGCAGGTAAGCATATCTCAGTTATGTAATGTTTACGTTTCCATTTTATTATTATGACACAGCAATAAAAAAGCAGGGAAGACACACACACACAAAATTCGCGTTATTTCTGGCCTCATTCATGTTTATTTTCTTACATTTGCACGCTTTTTAAATGGAAAGTGCCGAAACCCACACCAACATAACGCGTGCAAGCCGAAAAAATGGACATCAATTTGCTTCCTGTGGATCGCTGGGCAGTGTAACTGCACGTGTTTACAGAGGAACGACTCATAGATAGACTTTTCGTCTTTAGGGAATGAACCCTCTGCAAGATGCTGAGGGTCCATGAGTGACTTCGGAGCGCTCCTTCTTTTTCGCGTGTTTGTTCTGTGAAACATACACTGTAGATTCGCAGCTTTACTCTAAGCAACGGTCAATAGGAAATGTTGAAAATTTTAGTCCACGGTGTACCCTCATTCACACTAAACCTGCTCTGATGTTTTAATTACGGACATCATAATATTAAAACTTTGGAAACTTGAGCACTACTTAATGGAGATCAATCATTAACTTATACAAGCCATTAATTTTATGCATATTTTTTATATATATGTGTACAACGTTATCGGCAACAAAAAAGTAGTTTTTGTTAAAATTCCTTCCCGGGATATTTGGCCGTAGTCCAATGTTTTCTACAAAACCAGACGTTTCGGCAATGCCATCGACTTCCATCATCAGTGAAAATCGAGTGCGATAACGTGAGGTGGTGGTGGTATACGTTAGTGAGCACAGTACTGTGGTTAATGCTGAAGCAATAAGTAGAAAGACGTAGTTTCTATGAAAATATTTCATTTCGAATATGATTTTAAAAATAAATCTTAGAACATGGAAGTCATGTATGGTTCTCCATACCGATATTTTAATTTGCTCTTTTATATTCGCCATTGAGTTTTCTACTGCAGATATTTTTGTTGACATAGCTTCTTCCACAATCAAGACAGATTTTTCTACTTCAACTACTCTTTTGCACACAGCCCTGAATTGTAGAGTTCTCAAGACCTATTGTTTTTGGTGAAGATCGGTTAAGGGGAAGGGGTAGTTTACCTGCAACGTTTTATGTTTTATAAGGGTATTTTCTATGGCAAACGATAAGAGCCGCAAATTCAAACAGAATCAAATACGTTTTTGCATACAGCCCTGTTTTGTTGAGTACTAAAGACCTATTGTTTTTGGTGAAGATCGGTTAAGGGAAAGTGGTAGTTTACCTGACACGTTTTTTGTTTTATCAAGGGTATTTTATATGGCAAATGATAACAGCCGCAAATGCAAACAGAATCATATAATATTTTGCATACAGCCCTGAAATGTACAGTTCTCAAGACCTGTTGGTTTTGGTGAAGATCGGTTAAGGGAATAGGGTTGTTTACCAGCAACATTTTATGTTTTATCAAGGGTAATTTTTTTTTTGACGAACGATAACTGCCGCACATTAAAACAGAATCAACTACTCTTCTGCATACCTTTTTGAATTATACAGAACTCAAGGTCTGTTGATTTTGTTGAAGATCGGTTAAGGGAAAGGGGTAGTTTACCTGCAACGTTTTATGTTTTAACAACGGTATTTTTTCTATGACGAACGATAACTGCCGTAAATTCAAAGAGAATCAACTAATGTTTTGCATACAGCCCTGAATTGTAGAGTTCTCAAGACCTATTGTTTTTGGTGAAGATCGGTTAATGGAATAGGGTAGTTTACGAGCAACGTTTTATGTTTTATCAAGGGTGTTTTCTATGGCAAACGATAACAGCCGCAAATTCAAACTAAATCAAATAATTGTTTGCATACTGGCCTGAATTGTAGAGCACCTAAGACATGTCGTTTTTGGTGAAGATCGGTTAAGGGAAAGGGGTAGGTTACCTGCAACGGTTTTTTAGCAAGGGTAATTTTTTTCTATAGTAAACGATAACAACCGCAAATTCAAACAGAATCAAATGATGTTTTGCATACAGCCCTGTATTGTAGAGTTCTCAATACGTATTGTTGTTGGTGAAGATCGGTTAAGGGAAAGGGGTAGTTTACCAGCAACATTTTATGTTTTAACAAGGGTAATTTTTTATATGACGAAGGATAACTGCCGTAAATTCAAACAGAATCAACTAGATTTTTGCATACCTTTTTGAACTAAAGAGAACTCAAGGTCTGTTGATTTTGTTGAAGATCGGTTACGGTAAGGGGTAGTTTATCAGCAACGTTTTATGTTTTAAAAACGGTAATTTTTTTATGACGAACTATAACTGCCGAAAATTCAATGAGAATCAAATAATCTTTTGCACCCCCTGAGTTGCAGAGAGCTCAAGGTCTATTGATTTTGGTGATGATCGGTTAAGGGAAAGGGGTAGTTTACCTGCAACATTTTATGTTGTAACAAGAGAAATGTTTCCATGACGAACGATAACTGCCGCACATTCAAACAGAATCAAATATTTTTTTGCATGCTTCCCTGAATTGTAGAGGACGGAAGGTCTGTTGATTTTGGAGAAGACCGGTTAAGAGAAAGGGGTAGTTTACCTGAAACATTTTATGTTTTAACAAGAGTAAAGTACTTAATTTTTATAAATAAAGTATCCTGATAAGAAGCTCATAGTAATCCACTGTAGAAACGTAGATGAAATATCTATAAATGAAGAAGTTAGGTGAACGGGTTGGGGGTAATTTTCTATTATTAAAAATTATAGTTGAAGGTGTAGGGGAGAATTTTTTATATGTGTACTACGTTATCGGCAACAAAGAAGTAGTTTTTTGTTAAAATTGCTTCCCGGGCTCTTTAGCCGTAGTCCAATGTTTTCTGCAAAACCAGACTTTTCGGCAGTGCCATCGACTCCCATCATCGGTGAAAATCGAGTGCGAAAACGTGAGGTGGTGGTGGTGGTATACGTTAGTGAGCACAGTACTGTGGTTAATGCTGAAGCAATAAGTAGAAAGACGTAGTTTCTATGGAAATATTTCATTTCGAATATGATTTTAAATATAAATCTTAGAACATGGAAGTCGTGTATGGTTCTCCATACCGATATTTTCATGAACTGTTCAACTTCATTTTACTTCCATATTCCTTAAGGAAATGGAAGTATGGTGATGGCAAAAAAAATCGTGTTCGAGATTATTGCAGATTCTGATTGTACTACACTCAAAACATGAAAAAAGTCGTTTTTCGAAAAGTGTCTGTGTGTCTGTCTGTGTGTAGATTTTTTTTCTATGGCAAACGATAACAGCCGCAAATTCAAACAGAATCAAATAATTTTTTTCATACAGCTCAAATTTGTAGAGTACTCACGACCTATTGTTTTTGGTGAAGATCGGTTGAGGGAAAGGGGTAGTTTACCTGCAACGGTTTTTTTATCAAGGGAATTTTTTTTGGCAAACGATAACAGCCGCAAATTCAAACAGAATCAAAAGATTATTTGCATACAGCCCTAAATTGTAGAGTTCTCAAGACCTATTGTTTTTGGTGAAGATCGGTTAAGGGAAAGGTGTAGTTTACCTGCAACATTTTTTTAACAAGGGTATTTTCTATGGCAAACGATAACAGCCGCAAATTCAAACAGAATCAAATATTTTTTTGCATACCGCCCTGATTTGTAGAGTACTCAAGCCCTATTGTTTTGGTGAAGATCGGTTAAGGGGAATGGGTAGTTTACCTGCAACGTTTTTTTATCAAGCGTATTTTCTATGGCAAACGATAACAGCCGCAAATTCAAACAGCATCAAATAATTTTTTGCATACGTCCCTGAATTGTAGAGATCTCAAGCATTTTCGATTTTGGTGAAGATCGGTTAAGGGGAAGGGGTAGTTTACCTGCAACGTTTTACGTTTTAACAACAGTAAAGTACTTGAAAATGCATTTAAACTTTTTCAAACAATGGTAATTGTTAAAAATAAAATAATTTTGTTGCCAGGCAATAAAATTATAATTTTTTCATTTTAATGTAAATTATGTATGAGTTAATATACGAGGTGTGTTCATAAAAAGACCAAACTTTTTGAGTAACACATCTATCCGCACAAACGACGCGCCGCGACTTTGCGCGCACCTAGCGATAGTTTTTGACAACAAACTACCGCTTATTGTGTTCCGCTATTAGCAGTAGTCTTTGAGGTAATCACATTGAGTGGGGACGTGCACACGCTGGCCGGCGGATTAGTGACAAAGCGATTAAGAAGGACCGCGAGAACAACGTGTGCGTATGAAATTTTGCAGCAAAACTAGGTTGAAACTTTTCAGAGACATTCTGGTTTTCAATTAAGCATACGCGGAAGCCTGCGTGAGACGAACGATTAGTTTAAGAATTTTTAAAGAGGGAAAAACAATGGTCAGTGCAGATCAAAGCGATATAGAAGATCATGGGAAGAGAGCTCGTGATGTGGTAATTGTAAATCATCGTTTAAATGCCGATACTTTCTGACAGAATCCATTTAAGATCGTAAAATTAAATTTTGATAGAAAAATTTATATGTATCGTATCACTGAAAAATTCTTACTGTGTTTGTTGACGACGATCAGAAGGAGACCCGTTTTGAAATCGGTCAACAACTGCGTACCAATGCAAATGGTAATGAAAACTTTGGAAGACAATGGAAATAGCTCTGTAAAGATTTTACGAAGTCAGCAGCAAAATTTTATACACACACGTTGTGTTAAGACCTTTATTCTCACTTCGTTATAAATCCGCCGGACGGTGTGTGCCCGTGCCCACTACAGCGCGTGTAGCTCGAAGACTGAAGATCGTGACGGAACAGAGAAAACGGCATTCAGGCGTCAAAACCTGTCGCTAGCAGCACTTAATTCTGCAGCTCGCTCTATGCGCTAGTTGACGTGCTACACAAATAGTTCGGTCTTTTTTTGAACACACCTCGTACATGTATAAAATAATATATCGTTCGTGGCAGGTAAGCATATCTCAGTTATGTAATGTTTACGTTTCCATTTTATTATTATGACTACAGCAATAAAAAGGCAGGGAAGACACACACACACAAAATTCGCGTTATTTCTGGCCTCATTCATGTTTATTTTCTTACATTTGCACGCTTTTTAAATGGAAAGTGCCGAAACCCACACCAACATAACGCGTGCAAGCCGAAAAAATGGACATCAATTTGCTTCCTGTGGATCGCTGGGCAGTGTAACTGCACGTGTTTACAGAGGAACGATTCATAGATAGACTTTTCGTCTTTAGGGAATGAACCCTCTGCAAGATGCTGAGGGTTCATGAGTGACTTCGGAGCGCTCCTTCTTTTTCGCGTGTTTGTTCTGTGAAACATACACTGTAGATTCGCAGCTTTACTCTAAGCAACGGTCAATAGGAAATGTTGAAAATTTTAGTCCACGGTGTACCCTCATTCACACTAAACCTGCTCTGATGTTTTAATTACGGACATCATAATATTAAAACTTTGGAAACTTGAGCACTACTTAATGGAGATCAATCATTAACTTATACAAGCCATTAATTTTATGCATATTTTTTATATATATGTGTACAACGTTATCGGCAACAAAAAAGTAGTTTTTGTTAAAATTCCTTCCCGGGATATTTGGCCGTAGTCCAATGTTTTCTACAAAACCAGACGTTTCGGCAATGCCATCGACTTCCATCATCAGTGAAAATCGAGTGCGATAACGTGAGGTGGTGGTGGTATACGTTAGTGAGCACAGTACTGTGGTTAATGCTGAAGCAATAAGTAGAAAGACGTAGTTTCTATGAAAATATTTCATTTCGAATATGATTTTAAAAATAAATCTTAGAACATGGAAGTCATGTATGGTTCTCCATACCGATATTTTAATTTGCTCTTTTATATTCGCCATTGAGTTTTCTACTGCAGATATTTTTGTTGACATAGCTTCTTCCACAATCAAGACAGATTTTTCTACTTCAACTACTCTTTTGCACACAGCCCTGAATTGTAGAGTTCTCAAGACCTATTGTTTTTGGTGAAGATCGGTTAAGGGGAAGGGGTAGTTTACCTGCAACGTTTTATGTTTTATAAGGGTATTTTCTATGGCAAACGATAAGAGCCGCAAATTCAAACAGAATCAAATACGTTTTTGCATACAGCCCTGTTTTGTTGAGTGCTAAAGACCTATTGTTGTTGGTGAAGATCGGTTAAGGGAAAGTGGTAGTTTACCTGACACGTTTTTTGTTTTATCAAGGGTATTTTATATGGCAAATGATAACAGCCGCAAATGCAAACAGAATCATATAATATTTTGCATACAGCCCTGAAATGTACAGTTCTCAAGACCTATTGGTTTTGGTGAAGATCGGTTAAGGGAATAGGGTTGTTTACCAGCAACATTTTATGTTTTATCAAGGGTAATTTTTTTTTTGACGAACGATAACTGCCGTACATTAAAACAGAATCAACTACTCTTCTGCATACCTTTTTGAATTATACAGAACTCAAGGTCTGTTGATTTTGTTGAAGATCGGTTAAGGGAAAGGGGTAGTTTACCTGCAACGTTTTATGTTTTAACAAGGGTATTTTTTCTATGACGAACGATAACTGCCGTAAATTCAAATAGAATCAACTAATGTTTTGCATACAGCCCTGAATTGTAGAGTTCTCAAGACCTATTGTTTTTGGTGAAGATCGGTTAATGGAATAGGGTAGTTTACGAGCAACGTTTTATGTTTTATCAAGGGTGTTTTCTATGGCAAACGATAACAGCCGCAAATTCAAACTAAATCAAATAATTGTTTGCATAATGGCCTGAATTGTAGAGTACCTAAGACATGTCGTTTTTGGTGAAGATCGGTTAAGGGAAAGGGGTAGGTTACCTGCAACGGTTTTTTAGCAAGGGTAATTTTTTTCTATAGTAAACGATAACAACCGCAAATTCAAACAGAATCAAATGATGTTTTGCATACAGCCCTGTATTGTAGAGTTCTTAATACGTATTGGTGTTGGTGAAGATCGGTTAAGGGAAAGGGGTAGTTTACCAGCAACATTTTATGTTTTAACAAGGGTAATTTTTTATATGACGAACGATAACTGCCGTAAATTCAAACAGAATCAACTAGGTTTTTGCATACCTTTTTGAACTAAAGAGAACTCAAGGTCTGTTGATTTTGTTGAAGATCGGTTACGGTAAGGGGTAGTTTATCAGCAACGTTTTATGTTTTAAAAACGGTAATTTTTTTATGACGAACGATAACTGCCGAAAATTCAATGAGAATCAAATAATTTTTTGCACCCCCTGAGTTGCAGAGAGCTCAAGGTCTATTGATTTTGGTGAAGATCGGTTAAGGGAAAGGGGTAGTTTACCTGCAACATTTTATGTTGTAACAAGAGAAATGTTTCCATGACGAACGATAACTGCCGCACATTCAAACAGAATCAAATATTTTTTTGCATGCTTCCCTGAATTGTAGAGGACGGAAGGTCTGTTGATTTTGGAGAAGACCGGTTAAGAGAAAGGGGTAGTTTACCTGAAACATTTTATGTTTTAACAAGAGTAAAGTACTTAATTTTTATAAATAAAGTAACCTGATAAGAAGCTCATAGTAATCCACTGTAGAAACGTAGATGAAATATCTATAAATGAAGAAGTTAGGTGAACGGGTTGGGGGTAATTTTCTATTATTAAAAATTATAGTTGAAGGTGTAGGGGAGAATTTTTTATATGTGTACTACGTTATCGGCAACAAAGAAGTAGTTTTTTGTTAAAATTGCTTCCCGGGCTCTTTAGCCGTAGTCCAATGTTTTCTGCAAAACCAGACTTTTCGGCAGTGCCATCGACTCCCATCATCGGTGAAAATCGAGTGCGAAAACGTGAGGTGGTGGTGGTGGTATACGTTAGTGAGCACAGTACTGTGGTTAATGCTGAAGCAATAAGTAGAAAGACGTAGTTTCTATGGAAATATTTCATTTCGAATATGATTTTAAATATAAATCTTAGAACATGGAAGTCGTGTATGGTTCTCCATACCGATATTTTCATGAACTGTTCAACTTCATTTTACTTCCATATTCCTTAAGGAAATGAAAGTATGGTGATGGCAAAAAAAAAATCGTGTTCGAGATTATTGCAGATTCTGATTGTACTACACTCAAAACATGAAAAAAGTCGTTTTTCGAAAAGTGTCTGTGTGTCTGTCTGTGTGTAGATTTTTTTTCTATGGCAAACGATAACAGCCGCAAATTCAAACAGAATCAAATAATTTTTTTCATACAGCTCAAATTTGTAGAGTACTCACGACCTATTGTTTTTGGTGAAGATCGGTTGAGGGAAAGGGGTAGTTTACCTGCAACGGTTTTTTTATCAAGGGAATTTTTTTTTGGCAAACGATAACAGCCGCAAATTCAAACAGAATCAAAAGATTATTTGCATACAGCCCTAAATTGTAGAGTTCTCAAGACCTATTGTTTTTGGTGAAGATCGGTTAAGGGAAAGGTGTAGTTTACCTGCAACATTTTTTTAACAAGGGTATTTTCTATGGCAAACGATAACAGCCGCAAATTCAAACAGAATCAAATATTTTTTTGCATACCGCCCTGATTTGTAGAGTACTCAAGCCCTATTGTTTTGGTGAAGATCGGTTAAGGGGAATGGGTAGTTTACCTGCAACGTTTTTTTATCAAGCGTATTTTCTATGGCAAACGATAACAGCCGCAAATTCAAACAGCATCAAATAATTTTTTGCATACGTCCCTGAATTGTAGAGATCTCAAGCATTTTCGATTTTGGTGAAGATCGGTTAAGGGGAAGGGGTAGTTTACCTGCAACGTTTTACGTTTTAACAACAGTAAAGTACTTGAAAATGCATTTAAACTTTTTCAAACAATGGTAATTGTTAAAAATAAAATAATTTTGTTGCCAGGCAATAAAATTATAATTTTTTCATTTTAATGTAAATTATGTATGAGTTAATATACGAGGTGTGTTCATAAAAAGACCAAACTTTTTGAGTAACACATCTATCCGCACAAACGACGCGCCGCGACTTTGCGCGCACCTAGCGATAGTTTTTGACAACAAACTACCACTTATTGTGTTCCGCTATTAGCAGTAGTCTTTGAGGTAATCACATTGAGTGGGGACGTGCACACGCTGGCCGGCGGATTAGTGACAAAGCGATTAAGAAGGACCGCGAGAACAACGTGTGCGTATGAAATTTTGCAGCAAAACTAGGTTGAAACTTTTCAGAGACATTCTGGTTTTCAATTAAGCATACGCGGAAGCCTGCGTGAGACGAACGATTAGTTTAAGAATTTTTAAAGAGGGAAAAACAATGGTCAGTGCAGATCAAAGCGATATAGAAGATCATGGGAAGAGAGCTCGTGATGTGGTAATTGTAAATCATCGTTTAAATGCCGATACTTTCTGACAGAATCCATTTAAGATCGTAAAATTAAATTTTGATAGAAAAATTTATATGTATCGTATCACTGAAAAATTCTTACTGTGTTTGTTGACGACGATCAGAAGGAGACCCGTTTTGAAATCGGTCAACAACTGCGTACCAATGCAAATGGTAATGAAAACTTTGGAAGACAATGGAAATAGCTCTGTAAAGATTTTACGAAGTCAGCAGCAAAATTTTATACACACACGTTGTGTTAAGACCTTTATTCTCACTTCGTTATAAATCCGCCGGACGGTGTGTGCCCGTGCCCACTACAGCGCGTGTAGCTCGAAGACTGAAGATCGTGACGGAACAGAGAAAACGGCATTCAGGCGTCAAAACCTGTCGCTAGCAGCACTTAATTCTGCAGCTCGCTCTATGCGCTAGTTGACGTGCTACACAAATAGTTCGGTCTTTTTTTGAACACACCTCGTACATGTATAAAATAATATATCGTTCGTGGCAGGTAAGCATATCTCAGTTATGTAATGTTTACGTTTCCATTTTATTATTATGACTACAGCAATAAAAAGGCAGGGAAGACACACACACACAAAATTCGCGTTATTTCTGGCCTCATTCATGTTTATTTTCTTACATTTGCACGCTTTTTAAATGGAAAGTGCCGAAACCCACACCAACATAACGCGTGCAAGCCGAAAAAATGGACATCAATTTGCTTGCTGTGGATCGCTGGGCAGTGTAACTGCACGTGTTTACAGAGGAACGATTCATAGATAGACTTTTCGTCTTTAGGGAATGAACCCTCTGCAAGATGCTGAGGGTCCATGAGTGACTTCGGAGCGCTCCTTCTTTTTCGCGTGTTTGTTCTGTGAAACATACACTGTAGATTCGCAGCTTTACTCTAAGCAACGGTCAATAGGAAATGTTGAAAATTTTAGTCCACGGTGTACCCTCATTCACACTAAACCTGCTCTGATGTTTTAATTACGGACATCATAATATTAAAACTTTGGAAACTTGAGCACTACTTAATGGAGATCAATCATTAACTTATACAAGCCATTAATTTTATGCATATTTTTTATATATATGTGTACAACGTTATCGGCAACAAAAAAGTAGTTTTTGTTAAAATTCCTTCCCGGGATATTTGGCCGTAGTCCAATGTTTTCTACAAAACCAGACGTTTCGGCAATGCCATCGACTTCCATCATCAGTGAAAATCGAGTGCGATAACGTGAGGTGGTGGTGGTATACGTTAGTGAGCACAGTACTGTGGTTAATGCTGAAGCAATAAGTAGAAAGACGTAGTTTCTATGAAAATATTTCATTTCGAATATGATTTTAAAAATAAATCTTAGAACATGGAAGTCATGTATGGTTCTCCATACCGATATTTTAATTTGCTCTTTTATATTCGCCATTGAGTTTTCTACTGCAGATATTTTTGTTGACATAGCTTCTTCCACAATCAAGACAGATTTTTCTACTTCAACTACTCTTTTGCACACAGCCCTGAATTGTAGAGTTCTCAAGACCTATTGTTTTTGGTGAAGATCGGTTAAGGGGAAGGGATAGTTTACCTGCAACGTTTTATGTTTTATAAGGGTATTTTCTATGGCAAACGATAAGAGCCGCAAATTCAAACAGAATCAAATACGTTTTTGCATACAGCCCTGTTTTGTTGAGTGCTAAAGACCTATTGTTGTTGGTGAAGATCGGTTAAGGGAAAGTGGTAGTTTACCTGACACGTTTTTTGTTTTATCAAGGGTATTTTATATGGCAAATGATAACAGCCGCAAATGCAAACAGAATCATATAATATTTTGCATACAGCCCTGAAATGTACAGTTCTCAAGACCTGTTGGTTTTGGTGAAGATCGGTTAAGGGAATAGGGTTGTTTACCAGCAACATTTTATGTTTTATCAAAGGTAATTTTTTTTTTGACGAACGATAACTGCCGTACATTAAAACAGAATCAACTACTCTTCTGCATACCTTTTTGAATTATACAGAACTCAAGGTCTGTTGATTTTGTTGAAGATCGGTTAAGGGAAAGGGGTAGTTTACCTGCAACGTTTTATGTTTTAACAAGGGTATTTTTTCTATGACGAACGATAACTGCCGTAAATTCAAAGAGAATCAACTAATGTTTTGCATACAGCCCTGAATTGTAGAGTTCTCAAGACCTATTGTTTTTGGTGAAGATCGGTTAATGGAATAGGGTAGTTTACGAGCAACGTTTTATGTTTTATCAAGGGTGTTTTCTATGGCAAACGATAACAGCCGCAAATTCAAACTAAATCAAACAATTGTTTGCATAATGGCCTGAATTGTAGAGTACCTAAGACATGTCGTTTTTGGTGAAGATCGGTTAAGGGAAAGGGGTAGGTTACCTGCAACGGTTTTTTAGCAAGGGTAATTTTTTTCTATAGTAAACGATAACAACCGCAAATTCAAACAGAATCAAATGATGTTTTGCATACAGCCCTGTATTGTAGAGTTCTTAATACGTATTGGTGTTGGTGAAGATCGGTTAAGGGAAAGGGGTAGTTTACCAGCAACATTTTATGTTTTAACAAGGGTAATTTTTTATATGACGAACGATAACTGCCGTAAATTCAAACAGAATCAACTAGGTTTTTGCATACCTTTTTGAACTAAAGAGAACTCAAGGTCTGTTGATTTTGTTGAAGATCGGTTACGGTAAGGGGTAGTTTATCAGCAACGTTTTATGTTTTAAAAACGGTAATTTTTTTATGACGAACGATAACTGCCGAAAATTCAATGAGAATCAAATAATTTTTTGCACCCCCTGAGTTGCAGAGAGCTCAAGGTCTATTGATTTTGGTGAAGATCGGTTAAGGGAAAGGGGTAGTTTACCTGCAACATTTTATGTTGTAACAAGAGAAATGTTTCCATGACGAACGATAACTGCCGCACATTCAAACAGAATAAAATATTTTTTTGCATGCTTCCCTGAATTGTAGAGGACGGAAGGTCTGTTGATTTTGGAGAAGACCGGTTAAGAGAAAGGGGTAGTTTACCTGAAACATTTTATGTTTTAACAAGAGTAAAGTACTTAATTTTTATAAATAAAGTATCCTGATAAGAAGCTCATAGTAATCCACTGTAGAAACGTAGATGAAATATCTATAAATGAAGAAGTTAGGTGAACGGGTTGGGGGTAATTTTCTATTATTAAAAATTATAGTTGAAGGTGTAGGGGAGAATTTTTTATATGTGTACTACGTTATCGGCAACAAAGAAGTAGTTTTTTGTTAAAATTGCTTCCCGGGCTCTTTAGCCGTAGTCCAATGTTTTCTGCAAAACCAGACTTTTCGGCAGTGCCATCGACTCCCATCATCGGTGAAAATCGAGTGCGAAAACGTGAGGTGGTGGTGGTGGTATACGTTAGTGAGCACAGTACTGTGGTTAATGCTGAAGCAATAAGTAGAAAGACGTAGTTTCTATGGAAATATTTCATTTCGAATATGATTTTAAATATAAATCTTAGAACATGGAAGTCGTGTATGGTTCTCCATACCGATATTTTCATGAACTGTTCAACTTCATTTTACTTCCATATTCCTTAAGGAAATGAAAGTATGGTGATGGCAAAAAAAAAAATCGTGTTCGAGATTATTGCAGATTCTGATTGTACTACACTCAAAACATGAAAAAAGTCGTTTTTCGAAAAGTGTCTGTGTGTCTGTCTGTGTGTAGATTTTTTTCTATGGCAAACGATAACAGCCGCAAATTCAAACAGAATCAAATAATTTTTTTCATACAGCTCAAATTTGAAGAGTACTCACGACCTATTGTTTTTGGTGAAGATCGGTTGAGGGAAAGGGGTAGTTTACCTGCAACGGTTTTTTTATCAAGGGAATTTTTTTTTTTGGCAAACGATAACAGGCGCAAATTCAAACAGAATCAAAAGATTATTTGCATACAGCCCTAAATTGTAGAGTTCTCAAGACCTATTGTTTTTGGTGAAGATCGGTTAAGGGAAAGGTGTAGTTTACCTGCAACATTTTTTTAACAAGGGTATTTTCTATGGCAAACGATAACAGCCGCAAATTCAAACAGAATCAAATATTTTTTTGCATACCGCCCTGATTTGTAGAGTACTCAAGCCCTATTGTTTTGGTGAAGATCGGTTAAGGGGAATGGGTAGTTTACCTGCAACGTTTTTTTATCAAGCGTATTTTCTATGGCAAACGATAACAGCCGCAAATTCAAACAGCATCAAATAATTTTTTGCATACGTCCCTGAATTGTAGAGATCTCAAGCATTTTCGATTTTGGTGAAGATCGGTTAAGGGGAAGGGGTAGTTTACCTGGAACGTTTTACGTTTTAACAACAGTAAAGTACTTGAAAATGCATTTAAACTTTTTCAAACAATGGTAATTGTTAAAAATAAAATAATTTTGTTGCCAGGCAATAAAATTATAATTTTTTCATTTTAATGTAAATTATGTATGAGTTAATATACGAGGTGTGTTCATAAAAAGACCAAACTTTTTGAGTAACACATCTATCCGCACAAACGACGCGCCGCGACTTTGCGCGCACCTAGCGATAGTTTTTGACAACAAACTACCACTTATTGTGTTCCGCTATTAGCAGTAGTCTTTGAGGTAATCACATTGAGTGGGGACGTGCACACGCTGGCCGGCGGATTAGTGACAAAGCGATTAAGAAGGACCGCGAGAACAACGTGTGCGTATGAAATTTTGCAGCAAAACTAGGTTGAAACTTTTCAGAGACATTCTGGTTTTCAATTAAGCATACGCGGAAGCCTGCGTGAGACGAACGATTAGTTTAAGAATTTTTAAAGAGGGGAAAACAATGGTCAGTGCAGATCAAAGCGATATAGAAGATCATGGGAAGAGAGCTCGTGATGTGGTAATTGTAAATCATCGTTTAAATGCCGATACTTTCTGACAGAATCCATTTAAGATCGTAAAATTAAATTTTGATAGAAAAATTTATATGTATCGTATCACTGAAAAATTCTTACTGTGTTTGTTGACGACGATCAGAAGGAGACCCGTTTTGAAATCGGTCAACAACTGCGTACCAATGCAAATGGTAATGAAAACTTTGGAAGACAATGGAAATAGCTCTGTAAAGATTTTACGAAGTCAGCAGCAAAATTTTATACACACACGTTGTGTTAAGACCTTTATTCTCACTTCGTTATAAATCCGCCGGACGGTGTGTGCCCGTGCCCACTACAGCGCGTGTAGCTCGAAGACTGAAGATCGTGACGGAACAGAGAAAACGGCATTCAGGCGTCAAAACCTGTCGCTAGCAGCACTTAATTCTGCAGCTCGCTCTATGCGCTAGTTGACGTGCTACACAAATAGTTCGGTCTTTTTTTGAACACACCTCGTACATGTATAAAATAATATATCGTTCGTGGCAGGTAAGCATATCTCAGTTATGTAATGTTTACGTTTCCATTTTATTATTATGACTACAGCAATAAAAAGGCAGGGAAGACACACACACACACACAAAATTCGCGTTATTTCTGGCCTCATTCATGTTTATTTTCTTACATTTGCACGCTTTTTAAATGGAAAGTGCCGAAACCCACACCAACATAACGCGTGCAAGCCGAAAAAATGGACATCAATTTGCTTGCTGTGGATCGCTGGGCAGTGTAACTGCACGTGTTTACAGAGGAACGATTCATAGATAGACTTTTCGTCTTTAGGGAATGAACCCTCTGCAAGATGCTGAGGGTCCATGAGTGACTTCGGAGCGCTCCTTCTTTTTCGCGTGTTTGTTCTGTGAAACATACACTGTAGATTCGCAGCTTTACTCTAAGCAACGGTCAATAGGAAATGTTGAAAATTTTAGTCCACGGTGTACCCTCATTCACACTAAACCTGCTCTGATGTTTTAATTACGGACATCATAATATTAAAACTTTGGAAACTTGAGCACTACTTAATGGAGATCAATCATTAACTTATACAAGCCATTAATTTTATGCATATTTTTTATATATATGTGTACAACGTTATCGGCAACAAAAAAGTAGTTTTTGTTAAAATTCCTTCCCGGGATATTTGGCCGTAGTCCAATGTTTTCTACAAAACCAGACGTTTCGGCAATGCCATCGACTTCCATCATCAGTGAAAATCGAGTGCGATAACGTGAGGTGGTGGTGGTATACGTTAGTGAGCACAGTACTGTGGTTAATGCTGAAGCAATAAGTAGAAAGACGTAGTTTCTATGAAAATATTTCATTTCGAATATGATTTTAAAAATAAATCTTAGAACATGGAAGTCATGTATGGTTCTCCATACCGATATTTTAATTTGCTCTTTTATATTCGCCATTGAGTTTTCTACTGCAGATATTTTTGTTGACATAGCTTCTTCCACAATCAAGACAGATTTTTCTACTTCAACTACTCTTTTGCACACAGCCCTGAATAGTAGAGTTCTCAAGACCTATTGTTTTTGGTGAAGATCGGTTAAGGGGAAGGGGTAGTTTACCTGCAACGTTTTATGTTTTATAAGGGTATTTTCTATGGCAAACGATAAGAGCCGCAAATTCAAACAGAATCAAATACGTTTTTGCATACAGCCCTGTTTTGTTGAGTGCTAAAGACCTATTGTTGTTGGTGAAGATCGGTTAAGGGAAAGTGGTAGTTTACCTGACACGTTTTTTGTTTTATCAAGGGTATTTTATATGGCAAATGATAACAGCCGCAAATGCAAACAGAATCATATAATATTTTGCATACAGCCCTGAAATGTACAGTTCTCAAGACCTGTTGGTTTTGGTGAAGATCGGTTAAGGGAATAGGGTTGTTTACCAGCAACATTTTATGTTTTATCAAGGGTAATTTTTTTTTTGACGAACGATAACTGCCGTACATTAAAACAGAATCAACTACTCTTCTGCATACCTTTTTGAATTATACAGAACTCAAGGTCTGTTGATTTTGTTGAAGATCGGTTAAGGGAAAGGGGTAGTTTACCTGCAACGTTTTATGTTTTAACAAGGGTATTTTTTCTATGACGAACGATAACTGCCGTAAATTCAAAGAGAATCAACTAATGTTTTGCATACAGCCCTGAATTGTAGAGTTCTCAAGACCTATTGTTTTTGGTGAAGATCGGTTAATGGAATAGGGTAGTTTACGAGCAACGTTTTATGTTTTATCAAGGGTGTTTTCTATGGCAAACGATAACAGCCGCAAATTCAAACTAAATCAAATAATTGTTTGCATAATGGCCTGAATTGTAGAGTACCTAAGACATGTCGTTTTTGGTGAAGATCGGTTAAGGGAAAGGGGTAGGTTACCTGCAACGGTTTTTTAGCAAGGGTAATTTTTTTCTATAGTAAACGATAACAACCGCAAATTCAAACAGAATCAAATGATGTTTTGCATACAGCCCTGTATTGTAGAGTTCTTAATACGTATTGGTGTTGGTGAAGATCGGATAAGGGAAAGGGGTAGTTTACCAGCAACATTTTATGTTTTAACAAGGGTAATTTTTTATATGACGAACGATAACTGCCGTAAATTCAAACAGAATCAACTAGGTTTTTGCATACCTTTTTGAACTAAAGAGAACTCAAGGTCTGTTGATTTTGTTGAAGATCGGTTACGGTAAGGGGTAGTTTATCAGCAACGTTTTATGTTTTAAAAACGGTAATTTTTTTATGACGAACGGTAACTGCCGAAAATTCAATGAGAATCAAATAATCTTTTGCACCCCCTGAGTTGCAGAGAACTCAAGGTCTATTGATTTTGGTGAAGATCGGTTAAGGGAAAGGGGTAGTTTACCTGCAACATTTTATGTTGTAACAAGAGAAATGTTTCCATGACGAACGATAACTGCCGCACATTCAAACAGAATAAAATATTTTTTTGCATGCTTCCCTGAATTGTAGAGGACGGAAGGTCTGTTGATTTTGGAGAAGACCGGTTAAGAGAAAGGGGTAGTTTACCTGAAACATTTTATGTTTTAACAAGAGTAAAGTACTTAATTTTTATAAATAAAGTATCCTGATAAGAAGCTCATAGTAATCCACTGTAGAAACGTAGATGAAATATCTATAAATGAAGAAGTTAGGTGAACGGGTTGGGGGTAATTTTCTATTATTAAAAATTATAGTTGAAGGTGTAGGGGAGAATTTTTTATATGTGTACTACGTTATCGGCAACAAAGAAGTAGTTTTTTGTTAAAATTGCTTCCCGGGCTCTTTAGCCGTAGTCCAATGTTTTCTGCAAAACCAGACTTTTCGGCAGTGCCATCGACTCCCATCATCGGTGAAAATCGAGTGCGAAAACGTGAGGTGGTGGTGGTGGTATACGTTAGTGAGCACAGTACTGTGGTTAATGCTGAAGCAATAAGTAGAAAGACGTAGTTTCTATGGAAATATTTCATTTCGAATATGATTTTAAATATAAATCTTAGAACATGGAAGTCGTGTATGGTTCTCCATACCGATATTTTCATGAACTGTTCAACTTCATTTTACTTCCATATTCCTTAAGGAAATGAAAGTATGGTGATGGCAAAAAAAAAAATCGTGTTCGAGATTATTGCAGATTCTGATTGTACTACACTCAAAACATGAAAAAAGTCGTTTTTCGAAAAGTGTCTGTGTGTCTGTCTGTGTGTAGATTTTTTTCTATGGCAAACGATAACAGCCGCAAATTCAAACAGAATCAAATAATTTTTTTCATACAGCTCAAATTTGAAGAGTACTCACGACCTATTGTTTTTGGTGAAGATCGGTTGAGGGAAAGGGGTAGTTTACCTGCAACGGTTTTTTTATCAAGGGAATTTTTTTTTTTGGCAAACGATAACAGGCGCAAATTCAAACAGAATCAAAAGATTATTTGCATACAGCCCTAAATTGTAGAGTTCTCAAGACCTATTGTTTTTGGTGAAGATCGGTTAAGGGAAAGGTGTAGTTTACCTGCAACATTTTTTTAACAAGGGTATTTTCTATGGCAAACGATAACAGCCGCAAATTCAAACAGAATCAAATATTTTTTTGCATACCGCCCTGATTTGTAGAGTACTCAAGCCCTATTGTTTTGGTGAAGATCGGTTAAGGGGAATGGGTAGTTTACCTGCAACGTTTTTTTATCAAGCGTATTTTCTATGGCAAACGATAACAGCCGCAAATTCAAACAGCATCAAATAATTTTTTGCATACGTCCCTGAATTGTAGAGATCTCAAGCATTTTCGATTTTGGTGAAGATCGGTTAAGGGGAAGGGGTAGTTTACCTGGAACGTTTTACGTTTTAACAACAGTAAAGTACTTGAAAATGCATTTAAACTTTTTCAAACAATGGTAATTGTTAAAAATAAAATAATTTTGTTGCCAGGCAATAAAATTATAATTTTTTCATTTTAATGTAAATTATGTATGAGTTAATATACGAGGTGTGTTCATAAAAAGACCAAACTTTTTGAGTAACACATCTATCCGCACAAACGACGCGCCGCGACTTTGCGCGCACCTAGCGATAGTTTTTGACAACAAACTACCACTTATTGTGTTCCGCTATTAGCAGTAGTCTTTGAGGTAATCACATTGAGTGGGGACGTGCACACGCTGGCCGGCGGATTAGTGACAAAGCGATTAAGAAGGACCGCGAGAACAACGTGTGCGTATGAAATTTTGCAGCAAAACTAGGTTGAAACTTTTCAGAGACATTCTGGTTTTCAATTAAGCATACGCGGAAGCCTGCGTGAGACGAACGATTAGTTTAAGAATTTTTAAAGAGGGGAAAACAATGGTCAGTGCAGATCAAAGCGATATAGAAGATCATGGGAAGAGAGCTCGTGATGTGGTAATTGTAAATCATCGTTTAAATGCCGATACTTTCTGACAGAATCCATTTAAGATCGTAAAATTAAATTTTGATAGAAAAATTTATATGTATCGTATCACTGAAAAATTCTTACTGTGTTTGTTGACGACGATCAGAAGGAGACCCGTTTTGAAATCGGTCAACAACTGCGTACCAATGCAAATGGTAATGAAAACTTTGGAAGACAATGGAAATAGCTCTGTAAAGATTTTACGAAGTCAGCAGCAAAATTTTATACACACACGTTGTGTTAAGACCTTTATTCTCACTTCGTTATAAATCCGCCGGACGGTGTGTGCCCGTGCCCACTACAGCGCGTGTAGCTCGAAGACTGAAGATCGTGACGGAACAGAGAAAACGGCATTCAGGCGTCAAAACCTGTCGCTAGCAGCACTTAATTCTGCAGCTCGCTCTATGCGCTAGTTGACGTGCTACACAAATAGTTCGGTCTTTTTTTGAACACACCTCGTACATGTATAAAATAATATATCGTTCGTGGCAGGTAAGCATATCTCAGTTATGTAATGTTTACGTTTCCATTTTATTATTATGACTACAGCAATAAAAAGGCAGGGAAGACACACACACACACACAAAATTCGCGTTATTTCTGGCCTCATTCATGTTTATTTTCTTACATTTGCACGCTTTTTAAATGGAAAGTGCCGAAACCCACACCAACATAACGCGTGCAAGCCGAAAAAATGGACATCAATTTGCTTGCTGTGGATCGCTGGGCAGTGTAACTGCACGTGTTTACAGAGGAACGATTCATAGATAGACTTTTCGTCTTTAGGGAATGAACCCTCTGCAAGATGCTGAGGGTCCATGAGTGACTTCGGAGCGCTCCTTCTTTTTCGCGTGTTTGTTCTGTGAAACATACACTGTAGATTCGCAGCTTTACTCTAAGCAACGGTCAATAGGAAATGTTGAAAATTTTAGTCCACGGTGTACCCTCATTCACACTAAACCTGCTCTGATGTTTTAATTACGGACATCATAATATTAAAACTTTGGAAACTTGAGCACTACTTAATGGAGATCAATCATTAACTTATACAAGCCATTAATTTTATGCATATTTTTTATATATATGTGTACAACGTTATCGGCAACAAAAAAGTAGTTTTTGTTAAAATTCCTTCCCGGGATATTTGGCCGTAGTCCAATGTTTTCTACAAAACCAGACGTTTCGGCAATGCCATCGACTTCCATCATCAGTGAAAATCGAGTGCGATAACGTGAGGTGGTGGTGGTATACGTTAGTGAGCACAGTACTGTGGTTAATGCTGAAGCAATAAGTAGAAAGACGTAGTTTCTATGAAAATATTTCATTTCGAATATGATTTTAAAAATAAATCTTAGAACATGGAAGTCATGTATGGTTCTCCATACCGATATTTTAATTTGCTCTTTTATATTCGCCATTGAGTTTTCTACTGCAGATATTTTTGTTGACATAGCTTCTTCCACAATCAAGACAGATTTTTCTACTTCAACTACTCTTTTGCACACAGCCCTGAATAGTAGAGTTCTCAAGACCTATTGTTTTTGGTGAAGATCGGTTAAGGGGAAGGGGTAGTTTACCTGCAACGTTTTATGTTTTATAAGGGTATTTTCTATGGCAAACGATAAGAGCCGCAAATTAAAACAGAATCAAATACGTTTTTGCATACAGCCCTGTTTTGTTGAGTGCTAAAGACCTATTGTTGTTGGTGAAGATCGGTTAAGGGAAAGTGGTAGTTTACCTGACACGTTTTTTGTTTTATCAAGGGTATTTTATATGGCAAATGATAACAGCCGCAAATGCAAACAGAATCATATAATATTTTGCATACAGCCCTGAAATGTACAGTTCTCAAGACCTGTTGGTTTTGGTGAAGATCGGTTAAGGGAATAGGGTTGTTTACCAGCAACATTTTATGTTTTATCAAGGGTAATTTTTTTTTTGACGAACGATAACTGCCGTACATTAAAACAGAATCAACTACTCTTCTGCATACCTTTTTGAATTATACAGAACTCAAGGTCTGTTGATTTTGTTGAAGATCGGTTAAGGGAAAGGGGTAGTTTACCTGCAACGTTTTATGTTTTAACAAGGGTATTTTTTCTATGACGAACGATAACTGCCGTAAATTCAAAGAGAATCAACTAATGTTTTGCATACAGCCCTGAATTGTAGAGTTCTCAAGACCTATTGTTTTTGGTGAAGATCGGTTAATGGAATAGGGTAGTTTACGAGCAACGTTTTATGTTTTATCAAGGGTGTTTTCTATGGCAAACGATAACAGCCGCAAATTCAAACTAAATCAAATAATTGTTTGCATAATGGCCTGAATTGTAGAGTACCTAAGACATGTCGTTTTTGGTGAAGATCGGTTAAGGGAAAGGGGTAGGTTACCTGCAACGGTTTTTTAGCAAGGGTAATTTTTTTCTATAGTAAACGATAACAACCGCAAATTCAAACAGAATCAAATGATGTTTTGCATACAGCCCTGTATTGTAGAGTTCTTAATACGTATTGGTGTTGGTGAAGATCGGATAAGGGAAAGGGGTAGTTTACCAGCAACATTTTATGTTTTAACAAGGGTAATTTTTTATATGACGAACGATAACTGCCGTAAATTCAAACAGAATCAACTAGGTTTTTGCATACCTTTTTGAACTAAAGAGAACTCAAGGTCTGTTGATTTTGTTGAAGATCGGTTACGGTAAGGGGTAGTTTATCAGCAACGTTTTATGTTTTAAAAACGGTAATTTTTTTATGACGAACGGTAACTGCCGAAAATTCAATGAGAATCAAATAATCTTTTGCACCCCCTGAGTTGCAGAGAACTCAAGGTCTATTGATTTTGGTGAAGATCGGTTAAGGGAAAGGGGTAGTTTACCTGCAACATTTTATGTTGTAACAAGAGAAATGTTTCCATGACGAACGATAACTGCCGCACATTCAAACAGAATAAAATATTTTTTTGCATGCTTCCCTGAATTGTAGAGGACGGAAGGTCTGTTGATTTTGGAGAAGACCGGTTAAGAGAAAGGGGTAGTTTACCTGAAACATTTTATGTTTTAACAAGAGTAAAGTACTTAATTTTTATAAATAAAGTATCCTGATAAGAAGCTCATAGTAATCCACTGTAGAAACGTAGATGAAATATCTATAAATGAAGAAGTTAGGTGAACGGGTTGGGGGTAATTTTCTATTATTAAAAATTATAGTTGAAGGTGTAGGGGAGAATTTTTTATATGTGTACTACGTTATCGGCAACAAAGAAGTAGTTTTTTGTTAAAATTGCTTCCCGGGCTCTTTAGCCGTAGTCCAATGTTTTCTGCAAAACCAGACTTTTCGGCAGTGCCATCGACTCCCATCATCGGTGAAAATCGAGTGCGAAAACGTGAGGTGGTGGTGGTGGTATACGTTAGTGAGCACAGTACTGTGGTTAATGCTGAAGCAATAAGTAGAAAGACGTAGTTTCTATGGAAATATTTCATTTCGAATATGATTTTAAATATAAATCTTAGAACATGGAAGTCGTGTATGGTTCTCCATACCGATATTTTCATGAACTGTTCAACTTCATTTTACTTCCATATTCCTTAAGGAAATGGAAGTATGGTGATGGCAAAAAAAAATCGTGTTCGAGATTATTGCAGATTCTGATTGTACTACACTCAAAACATGAAAAAAGTCGTTTTTCGAAAAGTGTCTGTGTGTCTGTCTGTGTGTAGATTTTTTTATATGGCAAACGATAACAGCCGCAAATTCAAACAGAATCAAATAATTTTTTTCATACAGCTCAAATTTGTAGAGTACTCACGACCTATTGTTTTTGGTGAAGATCGGTTGAGGGAAAGGGGTAGTTTACCTGCAACGGTTTTTTTATCAAGGGAATTTTTTTTTTGGCAAACGATAACAGGCGCAAATTCAAACAGAATCAAAAGATTATTTGCATACAGCCCTAAATTGTAGAGTTCTCAAGACCTATTGTTTTTGGTGAAGATCGGTTAAGGGAAAGGTGTAGTTTACCTGCAACATTTTTTTAACAAGGGTATTTTCTATGGCAAACGATAACAGCCGCAAATTCAAACAGAATCAAATATTTTTTTGCATACCGCCCTGATTTGTAGAGTACTCAAGCCCTATTGTTTTGGTGAAGATCGGTTAAGGGGAATGGGTAGTTTACCTGCAACGTTTTTTTATCAAGCGTATTTTCTATGGCAAACGATAACAGCCGCAAATTCAAACAGTATCAAATAATTTTTTGCATACGTCCCTGAATTGTAGAGATCTCAAGCATTTTCGATTTTGGTGAAGATCGGTTAAGGGGAAGGGGTAGTTTACCTGCAACGTTTTACGTTTTAACAACAGTAAAGTACTTGAAAATGCATTTAAACTTTTTCAAACAATGGTAATTGTTAAAAATAAAATAATTTTGTTGCCAGGCAATAAAATTATAATTTTTTCATTTTAATGTAAATTATGTATGAGTTAATATACGAGGTGTGTTCATAAAAAGACCAAACTTTTTGAGTAACACATCTATCCGCACAAACGACGCGCCGCGACTTTGCGCGCACCTAGCGATAGTTTTTGACAACAAACTACCACTTATTGTGTTCCGCTATTAGCAGTAGTCTTTGAGGTAATCACATTGAGTGGGGACGTGCACACGCTGGCCGGCGGATTAGTGACAAAGCGATTAAGAAGGACCGCGAGAACAACGTGTGCGTATGAAATTTTGCAGCAAAACTAGGTTGAAACTTTTCAGAGACATTCTGGTTTTCAATTAAGCATACGCGGAAGCCTGCGTGAGACGAACGATTAGTTTAAGAATTTTTAAAGAGGGGAAAACAATGGTCAGTGCAGATCAAAGCGATATAGAAGATCATGGGAAGAGAGCTCGTGATGTGGTAATTGTAAATCATCGTTTAAATGCCGATACTTTCTGACAGAATCCATTTAAGATCGTAAAATTAAATTTTGATAGAAAAATTTATATGTATCGTATCACTGAAAAATTCTTACTGTGTTTGTTGACGACGATCAGAAGGAGACCCGTTTTGAAATCGGTCAACAACTGCGTACCAATGCAAATGGTAATGAAAACTTTGGAAGACAATGGAAATAGCTCTGTAAAGATTTTACGAAGTCAGCAGCAAAATTTTATACACACACGTTGTGTTAAGACCTTTATTCTCACTTCGTTATAAATCCGCCGGACGGTGTGTGCCCGTGCCCACTACAGCGCGTGTAGCTCGAAGACTGAAGATCGTGACGGAACAGAGAAAACGGCATTCAGGCGTCAAAACCTGTCGCTAGCAGCACTTAATTCTGCAGCTCGCTCTATGCGCTAGTTGACGTGCTACACAAATAGTTCGGTCTTTTTTTGAACACACCTCGTACATGTATAAAATAATATATCGTTCGTGGCAGGTAAGCATATCTCAGTTATGTAATGTTTACGTTTCCATTTTATTATTATGACTACAGCAATAAAAAGGCAGGGAAGACACACACACACAAAATTCGCGTTATTTCTGGCCTCATTCATGTTTATTTTCTTACATTTGCACGCTTTTTAAATGGAAAGTGCCGAAACCCACACCAACATAACGCGTGCAAGCCGAAAAAATGGACATCAATTTGCTTCCTGTGGATCGCTGGGCAGTGTAACTGCACGTGTTTACAGAGGAACGATTCATAGATAGACTTTTCGTCTTTAGGGAATGAACCCTCTGCAAGATGCTGAGGGTCCATGAGTGACTTCGGAGCGCTCCTTCTTTTTCGCGTGTTTGTTCTGTGAAACATACACTGTAGATTCGCAGCTTTACTCTAAGCAACGGTCAATAGGAAATGTTGAAAATTTTAGTCCACGGTGTACCCTCATTCACACTAAACCTGCTCTGATGTTTTAATTACGGACATCATAATATTAAAACTTTGGAAACTTGAGCACTACTTAATGGAGATCAATCATTAACTTATACAAGCCATTAATTTTATGCATATTTTTTATATATATGTGTACAACGTTATCGGCAACAAAAAAGTAGTTTTTGTTAAAATTCCTTCCCGGGATATTTGGCCGTAGTCCAATGTTTTCTACAAAACCAGACGTTTCGGCAATGCCATCGACTTCCATCATCAGTGAAAATCCAGTGCGATAACGTGAGGTGGTGGTGGTATACGTAGTGAGCACAGTACTGTGGTTAATGCTGAAGCAATAAGTAGAAAGACGTAGTTTCTATGAAAATATTTCATTTCGAATATGATTTTAAAAATAAATCTTAGAACATGGAAGTCATGTATGGTTCTCCATACCGATATTTTAATTTGCTCTTTTATATTCGCCATTGAGTTTTCTACTGCAGATATTTTTGTTGACATAGCTTCTTCCACAATCAAGACAGATTTTTCTACTTCAACTACTCTTTTGCACACAGCCCCGAATTGTAGAGTTCTCAAGACCTATTGTTTTTGGTGAAGATCGGTTAAGGGGAAGGGGTAGTTTACCTGCAACGTTTTATGTTTTATAAGGGTATTTTCTATGGCAAACGATAAGAGCCGCAAATTCAAACAGAATCAAATACGTTTTTGCATACAGCCCTGTTTTGTTGAGTGCTAAAGACCTATTGTTGTTGGTGAAGATCGGTTAAGGGAAAGTGGTAGTTTACCTGACACGTTTTTTGTTTTATCAAGGGTATTTTATATGGCAAATGATAACAGCCGCAAATGCAAACAGAATCATATAATATTTTGCATACAGCCCTGAAATGTACAGTTCTCAAGACCTGTTGGTTTTGGTGAAGATCGGTTAAGGGAATAGGGTTGTTTACCAGCAACATTTTATGTTTTATCAAGGGTAATTTTTTTTTTGACGAACGATAACTGCCGTACATTAAAACAGAATCAACTACTCTTCTGCATACCTTTTTGAATTATACAGAACTCAAGGTCTGTTGATTTTGTTGAAGATCGGTTAAGGGAAAGGGGTAGTTTACCTGCAACGTTTTATGTTTTAACAAGGGTATTTTTTCTATGACGAACGATAACTGCCGTAAATTCAAAGAGAATCAACTAATGTTTTGCATACAGCCCTGAATTGTAGAGTTCTCAAGACCTATTGTTTTTGGTGAAGATCGGTTAATGGAATAGGGTAGTTTACGAGCAACGTTTTATGTTTTATCAAGGGTGTTTTCTATGGCAAACGATAACAGCCGCAAATTCAAACTAAATCAAATAATTGTTTGCATAATGGCCTGAATTGTAGAGTATCTAAGACATGTCGTTTTTGGTGAAGATCGGTTAAGGGAAAGGGGTAGGTTACCTGCAACGGTTTTTTAGCAAGGGTAATTTTTTTCTATAGTAAACGATAACAACCGCAAATTCAAACAGAATCAAATGATGTTTTGCATACAGCCCTGTATTGTAGAGTTCTCAATACGTATTGGTGTTGGTGAAGATCGGTTAAGGGAAAGGGGTAGTTTACCAGCAACATTTTATGTTTTAACAAGGGTAATTTTTTATATGACGAACGATAACTGCCGTAAATTCAAACAGAATCAACTAGGTTTTTGTATACCTTTTTTAACTAAAGAGAACTCAAGGTCTGTTGATTTTGTTGAAGATCGGTTACGGTAAGGGGTAGTTTATCAGCAACGTTTTATGTTTTAAAAACGGTAATTTTTTTATGACGAACGATAACTGCCAAAAATTCAATGAGAATCAAATAATTTTTTGCACCCCCTGAGTTGCAGAGAGCTCAAGGCCTATTGATTTTGGTGAAGATCGGTTAAGGGAAAGGGGTAGTTTACCTGCAACATTTTATGTTGTAACAAGAGAAATGTTTCCATGACGAACGATAACTGCCGCACATTCAAACAGAATAAAATATTTTTTTGCATGCTTCCCTGAATTGTAGAGGACGGAAGGTCTGTTGATTTTGGAGAAGATCGGTTAAGGGAAAGGTGTAGTTTACCTGCAACATTTTTTTAACAAGGGTATTTTCTATGGCAAACGATAACAGCCGCAAATTCAAACAGAATCAAATATTTTTTTGCATACCGCCCTGATTTGTAGAGTACTCAAGCCCTATTGTTTTGGTGAAGATCGGTTAAGGGGAATGGGTAGTTTACCTGCAACGTTTTTTTTATCAAGCGTATTTTCTATGGCAAACGATAACAGCCGCAAATTCAAACAGTATCAAATAATTTTTTGCATACGTCCCTGAATTGTAGAGATCTCAAGCATTTTCGATTTTGGTGAAGATCGGTTAAGGGGAAGGGGTAGTTTACCTGCAACGTTTTACGTTTTAACAACAGTAAAGTACTTGAAAATGCATTTAAACTTTTTCAAACAATGGTAATTGTTAAAAATAAAATAATTTTGTTGCCAGGCAATAAAATTATAATTTTTTCATTTTAATGTAAATTATGTATGAGTTAATATACGAGGTGTGTTCATAAAAAGACCAAACTTTTTGAGTAACACATCTATCCGCACAAACGACGCGCCGCGACTTTGCGCGCACCTAGCGATAGTTTTTGACAACAAACTACCACTTATTGTGTTCCGCTATTAGCAGTAGTCTTTGAGGTAATCACGTTGAGTGGGGACGTGCACACGCTGGCCGGCGGATTAGTGACAAAGCGATTAAGAAGGACCGCGAGAACAACGTGTGCGTATGAAATTTTGCAGCAAAACTAGGTTAAAACTTTTCAGAGACATCCTGGTTTTCAATTAAGCATACGCGGAAGCCTGCGTGAGACGAACGATTAGTTTAAGAATTTTTAAAGAGGGAAAAACAATGGTCAGTGCAGATCAAAGCGATATAGAAGATCATGGGAAGAGAGCTCGTGATGTGGTAATTGTAAATCATCGTTTAAATGCCGATACTTTCTGACAGAATCCATTTAAGATCGTAAAATTAAATTTTGATAGAAAAATTTAAATGTATCGTATCACTGAAAAATTCTTACTGTGTTTGTTGACGACGATCAGAAGGAGACCCGTTTTGAAATCGGTCAACAACTGCGTACCAATGCAAATGGTAATGAAAACTTTGGAAGACAATGGAAATAGCTCTGTAAAGATTTTACGAAGTCAGCAGCAAAATTTTATACACACACGTTGTGTTAAGACCTTTATTCTCACTTCGTTATAAATCCGCCGGACGGTGTGTGCCCGTCCCCACTACAGCGCGTGTAGCTCGAAGACTGAAGATCGTGACGGAACAGAGAAAACGGCATTCAGGCGTCAAAGCCTGTCGCTAGCAGCACTTAATTCTGCAGCTCGCTCTATGCGCTAGTTGACGTGCTACACAAATAGTTCGGTCTTTTTTTGAACACACCTCGTACATGTATAAAATAATATATCGTTCGTGGCAGGTAAGCATATCTCAGTTATGTAATGTTTACGTTTCCATTTTATTATTATGACTACAGCAATAAAAAGGCAGGGAAGACACACACACACACACACAAAATTCGCGTTATTTCTGGCCTCATTCATGTTTATTTTCTTACATTTGCACGCTTTTTAAATGGAAAGTGCCGAAACCCACACCAACATAACGCGTGCAAGCCGAAAAAATGGACATCAATTTGCTTGCTGTGGATCGCTGGGCAGTGTAACTGCACGTGTTTACAGAGGAACGATTCATAGATAGACTTTTCGTCTTTAGGGAATGAACCCTCTGCAAGATGCTGAGGGTCCATGAGTGACTTCGGAGCTCTCCTTCTTTTCCGCGTGTTTGTTCTGTGAAACATACACTGTAGATTCGCAGCTTTACTCTAAGCAACGGTCAATAGGAAATGTTGAAAATTTTAGTCCACGGTGTACCCTCATTCACACTAAACATGCTCTGATGTTTTAATTACGGACATCATAATATTAAAACTTTGGAAACTTGAGCACTACTTAATGGAGATCAATCATTAACTTATACAAGCCATTAATTTTATGCATATTTTTTATATATATGTGTACAACGTTATCGGCAACAAAAAAGTAGTTTTTGTTAAAATTCCTTCCCGGGATATTTGGCCGTAGTCCAATGTTTTCTACAAAACCAGACGTTTCGGCAATGCCATCGACTTCCATCATCAGTGAAAATCGAGTGCGATAACGTGAGGTGGTGGTGGTATACGTTAGTGAGCACAGTACTGTGGTTAATGCTGAAGCAATAAGTAGAAAGACGTAGTTTCTATGAAAATATTTCATTTCGAATATGATTTTAAAAACAAATCTTAGAACATGGAAGTCATGTATGGTTCTCCATACCGATATTTTAATTTGCTCTTTTATATTCGCCATTGAGTTTTCTACTGCAGATATTTTTGTTGACATAGCTTCTTCCACAATCAAGACAGATTTTTCTACTTCAACTACTCTTTTGCACACAGCCCTGAATTGTAGAGTTCTCAAGACCTATTGTTTTTGGTGAAGATCGGTTAAGGGGAAGGGGTAGTTTATCTGCAACCTTTTACGTTTTAACAAGAGTATAGTACTTGAAAATTCATTTAAACTTTTTCAAACAATGGTAATTGTTAAAAATAAAATAATTTTTTTGCCAGGCAATAAAATTATAATTTTTTCATTTTTATGTAAATCTGTACATAGTATAAAGTAAAGTCGGTCCGTTTTCTCTCTGTGTTTGAAATCGCTAATCTCAGGAAGTACTGAACGGATTTTATTCAAGTTTTCGCCAATAGATAGAGTGTCTATCGAGGAACATTTATGTGTATAATTAATACATATATGTTGTACATTAGCTTAGCTATCACGGTTTATGTCAAGTAAGTGGTATAGTTTACACCTTATATATAAAAATGAATGTTTCTTTGTTTGTCCCGTATGCGTTCCTATACGATTCATCCGATTGCGATGAAACTTCGGTGAGTTGTTGTGCGCACGTCCGCGAAGGTTTCTTCCACATCTCCTCCTAAACCACTGTACCGATTTCAACCAAACTTGGCACAAATATTTTACGCAACGGGAGAACCAACATAGGAAAGTGTTTTTTCGATGGGGTCCTTTTGGGGGTTCTTTGGGGTCTTCCACATCGCCTCCTAAAGCACTGGACCGATTTCAACCAAACTTGGCACAAATATTTTACGCAAAGGGAGTACGAACATAGGCCAAGTGTTTTTTTCGATACGATCCTTTGGGGGGTCCTTTGGGGTCTTCCACGTCTCCACCTAAACCATTGGACCGATTTCAACCAAACCTGGCACAAATATTTTACGCAACGGGAGAACCAACATAGGACAGGTGTTTTTTCGATACGATCCTCTGGGGGGTCCTTTGCGGTCTTAAAAAACTATTAGATCTGGTTACTATGGCAATCCAATAGAATAGATTCTGTTCTAAATATATTACCGCATTAAATTGAAGACCACGCGAACGAAGTTGTGGGCAACAGCTATTTATTTTTAAGAAGCCTACTTTAATTAAACTTTATTAATTAAACTAACATTTTCATTACGTACAACGTGAAACTCCGTAGCGAAGCACGGGTATTCTGCTAGTCATGTATAAGAGAAAATATATCGTGCGTGGCAGGCAAGCATATCTCAGTTATGT
The DNA here is from genome assembly GCA_034769895.1 of Magicicada septendecula. Taxonomy (NCBI): domain Eukaryota; kingdom Metazoa; phylum Arthropoda; class Insecta; order Hemiptera; family Cicadidae; genus Magicicada; species Magicicada septendecula. The sequence continues at coordinate 715,180,572 of CM068367.1, read as the reverse complement.
ACTGTTTACGTTTCCATTTTATTATTATCACTACCGCAATAGAAAGGCAGGGAAGCACACACACACACACACACACACACACACACACACACACACACACACACACACACACACACACACACACACACACACACACACACACACACACACACACACACACACACACACACACACACACACACACACACACACACACACACACACACACACACACACACACACACACACACACACACACACACACACACACACACACACACACACACACACACACACACACACACACACACACACACACACACACACACACACACACACACACACACACACACACACACACCGCCCTGGTGTATTTTTTTGCATACCGCCCTGATTTGTAGAGTACTCAAGACCTATTGATTTTGTTGAAGATCGGTTAAGGGAAAGGGGTAGTTTACCTGCAACGTTTTATGTTTTAACAAGGGTATTTTTTCTATGACGAACGATAACTGCCGTAAATTCAAAGAGAATCAACTAACGTTTTGCATACAGCCCTGAATTGTAGAGTTCTCAAGACCTATTGTTTTTGGTGAAGATCGGTTAATGGAATAGGGTAGTTTACCAGCAACGTTTTATGTTGTATCAAGGGTGTTTTCTATGGCAAACGATAACAGCCGCAAATTCAAACTAAATCAAATAATTGTTTGCATACTGGCCTGAATTGTAGAGTGCCTAAGACATGTCGTTTTTGGTGAAGATCGGTTAAGGGAAAGGGGTAGCTTACCGGCAACGGTTTTTTATCAAGGGTAATTTTTTTCTATAGTAAACGATAACAACCGCAAATTCAAACAGAATCAAATGATGTTTTGCATACAGCCCTGTATTGTAGAGTTCTCAATACGTATTGGTGTTGGTGAAGATCGGTTAAGGGAAAGGGGTAGTTTACCAGCAACATTTTATGTTTTAACAAGGGTAATTTTTTATATGACGAACGATAACTGCCGTAAATTCAAACAGAATCAACTAGGTTTTTGCATACCTTTTTGAACTAAAGAGAACTCAGGGTCTGTTGATTTTGTTGAAGATCGGTTAAGGTAAGGGGTAGTTTATCAGCAACGTTTTATGCTTTAAAAACGGTAATTTTTTTATGACGAACGATAACTGCCGAAAATTCAAGGAGAATCAAATAATTTTTTGCACCCCCTGAGTTGCAGAGAGCTCAAGGTCTATTGATTTTGGTGAAGATCGGTTAAGGGAAAGGGGTAGTTTACCTGCAACGTTTTATGTTTTAACAAGGGTATTTTTTCTATGACGAACGATAACTGCCGTAAATTCAAAGAGAATCAACTAACGTTTTGCATACAGCCCTGAATTGTAGAGTTCTCAAGACCTATTGTTTTTGGTGAAGATCGGTTAATGGAATAGGGTAGTTTACCAGCAACGTTTTATGTTGTATCAAGGGTGTTTTCTATGGCAAACGATAACAGCCGCAAATTCAAACTAAATCAAATAATTGTTTGCATACTGGCCTGAATTGTAGAGTGCCTAAGACATGTCGTTTTTGGTGAAGATCGGTTAAGGGAAAGGGGTAGCTTACCGGCAACGGTTTTTTATCAAGGGTAATTTTTTTCTATAGTAAACGATAACAACCGCAAATTCAAACAGAATCAAATGATGTTTTGCATACAGCCCTGTATTGTAGAGTTCTCAATACGTATTGGTGTTGGTGAAGATCGGTTAAGGGAAAGGGGTAGTTTACCAGCAACATTTTATGTTTTAACAAGGGTAATTTTTTATATGACGAACGATAACTGCCGTAAATTCAAACAGAATCAACTAGGTTTTTGCATACCTTTTTGAACTAAAGAGAACTCAGGGTCTGTTGATTTTGTTGAAGATCGGTTAAGGTAAGGGGTAGTTTATCAGCAACGTTTTATGCTTTAAAAACGGTAATTTTTTTATGACGAACGATAACTGCCGAAAATTCAAGGAGAATCAAATAATTTTTTGCACCCCCTGAGTTGCAGAGAGCTCAAGGTCTATTGATTTTGGTGAAGATCGGTTAAGGGAAAGGGGTAGTTTACCTGCAACATTTTATGTTGTAACAAGAGAAATGTTTCCATGACGAACGATAACTGCCGAACATTCAAACAGAATCAAATGTTTTTTTGCATGCTTCCCTGAATTGTAGAGGACGGAAGGTCAGTTGATTTTGGAGAAGACCGGTTAAGAGAAAGGGGTAGTTTACCTGAAACATTTTATGTTTTAACAAGAGTAAAGTACTTAATTTTTATAAATAAAGTATCCTGATAAGAAGCTCATAGTAATCCACTGTAGAAACGTAGATGAAATATCTATAAATGAAGAAGTTAGGTGAACGGGTTGGGGGTAATTTTCTATTATTAAAAATTATAGTTGAAGGTGTAAGGGAGAATTTTTTATATGTGTACTACGTTATCGGCAACAAAGAAGTAGTTCTTTGTTGAAATTGCTTCCCGGGCTCTTTAGCCGTAGTCCAATGTTTTCTGCAAAACCAGACTTTTCGGCAGTGCCATCGACTCCCATCATCGGTGAAAATCGAGTGCGAAAACGTGAGGTGGTTGTGGTATACGTTAGTGAGCACAGTACTGTGGTTAATGCTGAAGCAATAAGTAGAAAGACGTAGTTTCTATGGAAATATTTCATTTCGAATATGATTTTAAATATAAATCTTAGAACATGGAAGTCGTGTATGGTTCTCCATACCGATATTTTCATGAACTGTTCAACTTCATTTTACTTCCATATTCCTTAAGGAAATGGAAGTATGGTGATGGCAAAAAAAAATCGTGTTCGAGATTATTGCAGATTCTGATTGTACTACACTCAAAACATGAAAAAAGTCGTTTTTCGAAAAGTGTCTGGTGGCTGTCTGTGTGTAGTTTTTTTTTCTATGGCAAACGATAACAGCCGCAAATTCAAACAGAATCAAATAATTTTTTGCATACAGCCATACTTTGTAGAGTACTCACGACATATTGGTTTTGGTGAAGATCGGTTGAGGGAAAGGGGTAGTTTACCTGCAACGGTTTTTTTATCAAGGGAATTTTTTTTTTTTTTGGCAAACGATAAGAGCCGCAAATTCAAACAAAATCAAAAGATTATTTGCATACAGCAATAAATTGTAGAGTTCTCAAGACCTATTGTTTTTGGTGAAGATCGGTTTAGGGAAAGGTGTAGTTTACCTGCAACATTTTTTTAACAAGGGTATTTTCTATGGCAAACGATAACAGCCGCAAATTCAAACAGAATCAAATATTGTTTTGCAATCAGCCCTGATTTGTAGAGTACTCAAGACCTATTGATTTTGTTGAAGATCGGTTAATGGAAAGGGGTAGTTTACCTGCAACGTTTTATGTTTTAACAAGGGTATTTTTTCTATGACGAACGATAACTGCCGTAAATTCAAAGAGAATCAACTAACGTTTTGCATACAGCCCTGAATTGTAGAGTTCTCAAGACCTATTGTTTTTGGTGAAGATCGGTTAATGGAATAGGGTAGTTTACCAGCAACGTTTTATGTTGTATCAAGGGTGTTTTCTATGGCAAACGATAACAGCCGCAAATTCAAACTAAATCAAATAATTGTTTGCATACTGGCCTGAATTGTAGAGTGCCTAAGACATGTCGTTTTTGGTGAAGATCGGTTAAGGGAAAGGGGTAGCTTACCGGCAACGGTTTTTTATCAAGGGTAATTTTTTTCTATAGTAAACGATAACAACCGCAAATTCAAACAGAATCAAATGATGTTTTGCATACAGCCCTGTATTGTAGAGTTCTCAATACGTATTGGTGTTGGTGAAGATCGGTTAAGGGAAAGGGGTAGTTTACCAGCAACATTTTATGTTTTAACAAGGGTAATTTTTTATATGACGAACGATAACTGCCGTAAATTCAAACAGAATCAACTAGGTTTTTGCATACCTTTTTGAACTAAAGAGAACTCAGGGTCTGTTGATTTTGTTGAAGATCGGTTAAGGTAAGGGGTAGTTTATCAGCAACGTTTTATGCTTTAAAAACGGTAATTTTTTTATGACGAACGATAACTGCCGAAAATTCAATGAGAATCAAATAATTTTTTGCACCCCCTGAGTTGCAGAGAGCTCAAGGTCTATTGATGTTGGTGAAGATCGGTTAAGGGAAAGGGGTAGTTTACCTGCAACATTTTATGTTGTAACAAGAGAAATGTTTCCATGACGAACGATAACTGCCAAACATTCAAACAGAATCAAATGTTTTTTTGCATGCTTCCCTGAATTGTAGAGGACGGAAAGTCTGTTGATTTTGGAGAAGACCGGTTAAGAGAAAGGGGTAGTTTACCTGAAACATTTTATGTTTTAACAAGAGTAAAGTACTTAATTTTTATAAATAAAGTATCCTGATAAGAAGCTCATAGTAATCCACTGTAGAAACGTAGATGAAATATCTATAAATGAAGAAGTTAGGTGAACGGGTTGGGGGTAATTTTCTATTATTAAAAATTATAGTTGAAGGTGTAAGGGAGAATTTTTTATATGTGTACTACGTTATCGGCAACAAAGAAGTAGTTCTTTGTTAAAATTGCTTCCCGGGCTCTTTAGCCGTAGTCCAATGTTTTCTGCAAAACCAGACTTTTCGGCAGTGCCATCGACTCCCATCATCGGTGAAAATCGAGTGCGAAAACGTGAGGTGGTGGTGGTATACGTTAGTGAGCACAGTACTGTGGTTAATGCTGAAGCAATAAGTAGAAAGACGTAGTTTCTATGGAAATATTTCATTTCGAATATGATTTTAAATATAAATCTTAGAACATGGAAGTCGTTTATGGTTCTCCATACCGATATTTTCATGAACTGTTCAACTTCATTTTGCTTCCATATTCCTTAAGGAAATGGAAGTATGGTGATGGCAAAAAAAAATCGTGTTCGAGATTATTGCAGATTCTGATTGTACTACACTCAAAACATGAAAAAAGTCGTTTTTCGAAAAGTGTCTGTGTGTCTGTCTGTGTGTAGATTTTTTTTTCTATGGCAAACGATAACAGCCGCAAATTCAAACGGAATCAAATAATTTTTTGCATACAGCCATAATTTTTAGAGTACTCACGACATATTGGTTTTGGTGAAGATCGGTTGAGGGAAAGGGGTAGTTTACCTGCAACGGTTTTTTTATCAAGGGAATTTTTTTTTTTTTTGGCAAACGATAAGAGCCGCAAATTCAAACAAAATCAAAATATTATTTGCATACAGCAATAAATTGTAGAGTTCTCAAGACCTATTGTTTTTGGTGAAGATCGGTTTAGGGAAAGGTGTAGTTTACCTGCAACATTTTTTTAACAAGGGTATTTTCTATGGCAAACGATAACAGCCGCAAATTCAAACAGAATCAAATATTGTTTTGCAATCAGCCCTGATTTGTAGAGTACTCAAGACCTATTGATTTTGTTGAAGATCGGTTAATGGAAAGGGGTAGTTTACCTGCAACGTTTTATGTTTTAACAAGGGTATTTTTTCTATGACGAACGATAACTGCCGTAAATTCAAAGAGAATCAACTAACGTTTTGCATACACCCCTGAATTGTAGAGTTCTCTAGACCTATTGTTTTTAGTGAAGATCGGTTAAGGGGAAGGGGTAGTTTACCTGCAACGTTTTTTTATCAAGCGTATTTTCTATGGCAAACGAAAACAGTCGCAAATTCAAACAGAATCAAATAATTATTTGTATACGTCCCTGAATTGTAGAGGTCTCAATGACTTTCGAGTTTGGTGATGATCGGTTAAAGGGAAGGGGTAGTTTACCAGCAACGTTTTATGTTGTATCAAGGGTGTTTTCTATGGCAAACGATAACAGCCGCAAATTCAAACTAAATCAAATAATTGTTTGCATACTGGCCTGAATTGTAGAGTACCTAAGACATGTCGTTTTTGGTGAAGATCGGTTAAGGGAAAGGGGTAGCTTACCGGCAACGGTTTTTTATCAAGGGTAATTTTTTTCTATAGTAAACGATAACAACCGCAAATTCAAACAGAATCAAATGATGTTTTGCATACAGCCCTGTATTGTAGAGTTCTCAATACGTATTGGTGTTGGTGAAGATCGGTTAAGGGAAAGGGGTAGTTTACCAGCAACATTTTATGTTTTAACAAGGGTAATTTTACTTCCATATTCATAAGGAATGGAAGTATGGTGATGGCAAAAAAAATCGTGTTCGAGATTATTGCAGATTCTGATTCTTCTACACTCAAAACATGAAAAAAAGTCGTTTTCCGAAAAGTGTCTGTGTGTCTGTCTGTCTGTCTGTCTGTCTGTCTGTCTATCTGTCTGTCTGTCTGTAGATTTTTTTTCTATGGCAATCGATAACTGCCGCAAATTCAAACAGAATGAAATAATGTTTCGCATACACCCCTGAATTGTAGAGTTCTCAAGATCTGTTGATTTTGGTGAAGATCGGTTAAGGGAAAGGGGTAGTTTACCTGTAACGTTTTATGTTTTAACAAGGGTATTTCCTATGGCAAACGATAACAGCCGCAAATTCAAACAGAATCAAATAATGTTTCGCATACAGTCCTGAATTGTAGAGTTCTCAAGATCTGTTGATTTTGGTGAAGATCGGTTAAGGGAAAGGGGTAGTTTACCTGTAACGTTTTATGTTTTAACAAGGGTATTTCCTATGGCAAACGATAACAGCCGCAAATTCAAACAGAATCAAAAGGTTATTTGCATACATCCCTAAATTGTAGAGTTCTCAAGATCTATTGTTTTTGGTGAAGATCGGTTGAGGGAAAGGGGTAGTTTACCTGCAACGTTTTTTTAACAAGGGTATTTTCTATGGCAAACGATAACAGCCGCAAATTCAAACAGGATCAAATAATGTTTTGCATACAGCCCTGATTTGTAGAGTACTCAAGATCTATTGTTTTTGGTGAAGATCGGTTAAGGGGAAGGGGTAGTTTACCTGCAACGTTTTTTTATCAAGCGTATTTTCTATGGCAAACGAAAGCAGCCGCAAATTCAAACAGAATCAAATAATTATTTGTATACGTCCCTGAATTGTAGATGTCTCAACGACTTTCGAGTTTAGTGAAGATCGGTTAAGGGGAAGGGGTAGTTTACCCGCAACGTTTTATGTTGTATGAAGGGTGTTTTCTATGGCAAACGATAACAGCCGCAAATTCAAACTAAATCAAATAATTGTTTGCATACTGGCCTGAATTGTAGAGCACCTAAGACATGTCGTTTTTGGTGAAGATCGGTTAAGGGAAAGGGGTAGCTTACCGGCAACGGTTTTTTATCAAGGGTAATTTTTTTCTATAGTAAAAGATAACAACCGCAAATTCAAAGAGAATCAAATGATGTTTTGCATACAGCCATGTATTGTAGAGTTCTCAATACGTATTGGTGTTGGTGAAGATCGGTTAAGGGAAAGGGGTAGTTTACCAGCAACATTTTATGTTTTAACAAGGGTAATTTTACTTCCATATTCATAAGGAATGGAAGTATGGTGATGGCAAAAAAAATCGTGTTCGAGATTATTGCAGAATCTGATTCTACTACACTCAAAACATGAAAAAAAGTCGTTTTCCGAAAAGTGTCTGTGTGTGTGTCTGTCTGTCTGTCTGTCTGTTTGTCTATCTGTCTGTAGATTTTTTTTCTATGGCAAACGATAACTGCCGCAAATTCAAACAGAATCAAATAATTTTTTGCATACAGCCCTGACTTGCAGAGTGCTCGCGACCTATTGTTTTTTGGTGAAGATCGGTTAAAGGGAAGGGGTAGTTTACCTGCAACGTTTTTTTATCAAGCGTATTTTCTATGGCAAACGAAAACAGCCGCAAATTCAAACAGAATCAAATAATGTTTCGCATACAGCCCTGAATTGTAGAGTTCTCAAGATCTGTTGATTTTGGTGAAGATCGGTTAAGGGAAAGGGGTAGTTTACCTGTAACGTTTTATGTTTTAACAAGGGTATTTCCTATGGCAAACGATAACAGCCGCAAATTGAAACAGAATGAAATAATATTTCGCATACAGTCCTGAATTGTAGAGTTCTCAAGATCTGTTGATTTTGGTGAAGATCGGTTAAGGGAAAGGGGTAGTTTACCTGTAACGTTTTATGTTTTAACAAGGGTATTTCCTATGGCAAACGATAACAGCCGCAAATTCAAACAGAATCAAAAGGTTATTTGCATACATCCCTATATTGTAGAGTTCTCAAGATCTATTGTTTTTGGTGAAGATCGGTTGAGGGAAAGGGGTAGTTTACCTGCAACGTTTTTTTAACAAGGGTATTTTCTATGGCAAACGATAACAGCCGCAAATTCAAACAGAATCAAATAATGTTTTGCATACAGCCCTGATTTGTAGAGTACTCAAGACCTATTGTTTTTGGTGAAGATCGGTTATGGGGAAGGGGTAGTTTACCTGCAAGGTTTTTTATCAAACGTATTTTCTATGGCAAACGAAAACAGCCGCAAATTCAAACAGAATCAAATAATTATTTGTATACGTCCCTGAATTGTAGAGGTCTCAATGACTTTCGAGTTTGGTGAAGATCGGTTAAGGGGAAGGGGTAGTTTACCAGCAACGTTTTATGTTGTATCAAGGGTGTTTTCCATGGCAAACGATAACAGCCGCAAATTCAAACTAAATCAAATAATTGTTTGCATACTGGCCTGAATTGTAGAGTACCTAAGACATGTCGTTTTTGGTGAAGATCGGTTAAGGGAAAGGGGTAGCTTACCGGCAACGGTTTTTTATCAAGGGTAATTTTTACTTCCATGTTCCTTAAGGAAATGGAAGTATGGTGATGGCAAAAAAAATCGTGTTTGAGATTATTGCAGATTCTGATTGTACTACACTCAACACATGAAAAAAAGTCAATTTTCGAAAAGTGTCTGTCTGTGTGTCTGTCTGTCTGTGTGTCTATGAGTCTGTCTGTGTGTCTGTAGATTTTTTTTCTATGGCAAACGATAACAGCCGCAAATTCAAACAGAATCAAATAATTTTTAGCATACAGCCCTGGTTTGTAGAGTACTCACGACCTATTGTTTTTGGTGAAGATCGGTTGAGGGAAAGGGGTAGTTTACCTGCAACGGTTTTTTTTATCATGAGTAATTTTTTTTTTTGGCAAACGATAACAGCCGCAAATTCAAACAGAATCAAATAATATTTCGCATACAGCCCTGAATTATGGTGTTTTCAAGACCTATTGTTTTTGGTGAAGATCGGTTAAGGGGAAGGGGTAGTTTACCAGCAACGTTTTACGTTTTAACAAGGGTAATTGTTTCTATGACGAACGATAACTGCCGCATATTCAAACAGAATCAAATAATTTTTTGCATACATCACTGAATTGTAGAAATCTCAAGGCCTTTTGATTTTGGTGAAGATCGGTTAAGGGGAAGGGGTAGTTTACCGGCAACCTTTTACGTTTTAACAAGAGTAAAGTACTTGAAAATTCATTTAAACTTTTTCAAACAATGGTAATTGTTAAAAATAAAATAATTTTGTTGCCAGGCAATAAAATTATAATTTTTTCATTTTAATGTAAATCATATATGAGAGAAAATATATCGTTCGTGGCAGGCAAGCATATCTCAGTTATGTAATGTTTACGTTTCCATTTTATTATTATGACTTCCGCAATAAAAAGGCAGGGAAGACACACACACACACACACACACACACACACACACACACACACACACACACACACACACACACACACACACACACACACACACACACACACACACACACACACACACACACACACACACACACACACACACACACACACACACACACACACACACACACACACACACACACACACACACACACACACACACACACACACACACACACACACACACACACACACACACACACACACACACACACACACACACACACACACACACACACACAAAATTCGCTTTATTTCTGGCCTCATTCATGTTTATTTTCTTACATTTGCACGCTTTTTAAATGGAAAGTGCCGAAACCCACACCAACATAACGCGTGCAAGCCGAAAAAATGGACATCAATTTGCTTGCTGTGGATCGCTGGGCAGTGTAACTGCACGTGTTTACAGAGGAACGATTCATAGACAGACTTTTTGTCTTTAGGGAATGAACCCTCTGCAAGATGCTGAGGGTCCATGTGTGACTTCGGAGCGCTCCTTCTTTTCCGCGTGTTTGTTCTGTGAAACGTGCACTGTAGATTCGCAGCTTTACTCTAAGCAACGCTCAATAGGAAATGTTGAAAATTTCTGTCCATGGTGTACCCTCATACACACTAAACCTGCTCTGATGTTTTAATTACGGACATCATAATATTAAAACTTTGGAAACTTGAGCACTACTTAATGGAGATCAATCATTAACTTATACAAGCCATTAATTTTATGCATATTTTTTATATATATGTGTACAACGTTATCGGCAACAAAGAAGTAGTTTTTGTTAAAATTCCTTCCCGGGATATTTAGCCGTAGTCCAATGTTTTCTACAAAACCAGACGTTTCGGCAATGCCATCGACTTCCATCATCAGTGAAAATCTAGTGCGATAACGTGAGGTGGTATACGTTAGTGACCACAGTACTGTGGTTAAGGCTGAAGCAGTAAGTAGAAAGAAGTAGTTTCTATGGTAATATTTCATTTCGAAAATGATTGTTAAATATATATCTTAGAATATGGAAGTCATGTATGGTTCTCCATACCGATATTTTTCTATAGTAAAAGATAACAACCGCAAATTCAAAGAGAATCAAATGATGTTTTGCATACAGCCCTGTATTGTAGAGTTCTCAATACGTATTGGTGTTGGTGAAGATCGGTTAAGGGAAAGGGGTAGTTTACCAGCAACATTTTATGTTTTAACAAGGGTAATTTTACTTCCATATTCATAAGGAATGGAAGTATGGTGATGGCAAAAAAAATCGTGTTCGAGATTAGTGCAGATTCTGATTCTACTACACTCAAAACATGAAAAAAAGTCGTTTTCCGAAAAGTGTCTGTGTGTGTGTCTGTCTGTCTGTCTGTCTATCTGTCTGTCTGTCTGTAGATTTTTTTTCTATGGCAAACGATAACTGCCGCAAATTCAAACAGAATCAAATAATTTTTTGCATACAGCCCTGATTTGCAGTGTGCTCGCGACCTATTGTTTTTGGTGAAGATCGGTTAAAGGGAAGGGGTAGTTTACCGGCAACGTTTTTTTATCAAGCGTATTTTCTATGGCAAACGAAAACAGCCGCAAATTCAAACAGAATCAAATAATGTTTCGCATACAGCCCTGAATTGTAGAGTTCTCAAGATCTGTTGATTTTGGTGAAGATCGGTTAAGGGATAGGGGTAGTTTACCTGTAACGTTTTATGTTTTAACAAGGGTATTTCCTATGGCAAACGATAACAGCCGCAAATTCAAACAGAATCAAAAGGTTATTTGCATACATCCCTAAATTGTAGAGTTCTCAAGATCTGTTGTTTTTGGTGAAGATCGGTTGAGGGAAAGGGGTAGTTTACCTGCAAGGTTTTTTTAACAAGGGTATTTTCTATGGCAAACGATAACAGCTGCAAATTCAAACAGAATCAAATAATGTTTTGCATACGGCGCTGATTTGTAGAGTACTCGCGACGTATTGTTTTTGGTAAAGATCGGTTGAGGGGAAGGGGTAGTTTACCTGCAACGGTTTTTTTTATCAAGGGAAATTTTTTTGTTTGGCAAACGATAACAGCCGCAAATTCAAACAGAATCAAATAATGTTTCGCATACAGCCCTGAATTGTAGAGTTCTCAAGATCTATTGTTTTTGGTGAAGATCGGTTAAGGGAAAGGGGTAGTTTACCTACAACGTTTTTTTAACAAGGGTATTTTATATGGCAAACGATAACAGCCGCAAATTCAAACAGAATCAAATAATTTTCTGCATACAGGCCTGATTTGTAGAGTACTCAAGACCTATTGTTTTTGGTGAAGATCGGTTGAGGGGAAGGGGTAGTTTACCTGCAACGTTTTTTATCAAGCGTATTTTCTATGGCAAACGATAACAGCCGCAAATTCAAACAGAATCAAATAATTTTTTGCATACGTCAGTGAATTGTAGAGGACTCAAGGCCTTTAGATTTTGGTGAAGATCACTTAAGGGGAAGGGGTAGTTTACCAGCAAACTTTTACGTTTTAACAAGGGTAAAGTACTTGAAAATTCATTTAAACTTTTTCAAACAATGGTAATTGTTGAAAATAAAATAATTTTGTTGCCAGGCAATCTGAAAATTTCAGATTTTGTACCACAAAATCTGAAAAGATTATACGATAGTTTATGAAATGGTTAATAATACGTCAGTGGAAGGTGTAATGAGAAATTAGCAGAAATGGAAACCTGGGGAATGTTAACTGTTCTGTAGATACAATTTTGTCAGAATGTTTGGAAGTGATCATCAACATTGAAGAAAAAGTAAGCATATTAAGAAACATATGTAAGTACTTATTATAAAAAAATAATGTTTGTTTTTTGATAAAGTCATTTTGATTATAAAATATAAATATTTACAACAAGAAAAGAATTTTCAGTTTTCAAAATTTAAATATATTTTTATAAAACAATGGGTTCTTCATTGAGGTGGGGACCATGTCACTCACTCCATCTGAAGCCTCCTCTCCCATTTTGCAGAAAAAGAGGACCCTGTCAAGGCTGATACTTTGACGACAGTGACAGGGCTTTCCACCAAATTCAGCAGAGTGACAGGTAGGCCCAACTCTGATTGGCTCCTCAGATTTCCCCAGCGTTAGTAGGTTCTATGAAAATATTTTATTTCAAAAATGATTTTAAATATAAATCTTAGATATGTTTTATAAATCTCATGTTTTATGTTTTAACATGGGTAATTTTTTATATGACGAACCATAACTGCCGTAAATTCAAACAGAATCAAATAATTTTTTACATATGTGCCTGAGCTATAGAGAACTCAATGTCTGTTGATTTTGGTGAAGATCGGTTACGGGGAAAGGGCAGTTTACCTGAAACATTTTTTGTTGTAACATGAGTAAAGTACTTAATTTTGATAAAGTATCCTGATAAGATCTTAATAATCCACTGTAGAAACGTAGATGAAATATCTATAAATGAAGAGGCTAGTTGAATGGGCTGGGGGTGATTTTCTATAAATCAAAATTATAGTTGAAGGGGGAGGGGATAATATTTTTTATATGTGTACTACGTTATTGGCAAGAAAGAGTATTTTTTTGTTAAAATTCCTTCCCTGGCTGTTTGGCTGAAAATGATTTTAAATATAAATCTTAGAATATGGAAGTCATGTATGGTTCTCCATACCGATATTTACTTCCATATTCCTTAAGGAATGGAAGTATGGTGATGGCAAAAAAAATCGTGTTCGAGATTATTGCAGATTCTGATTCTACTACACTCAAAACATGAAAAAAAGTCGTTTTCCGAAAAGTGTCTGTGTGTCTGTCTGTCTGTGTGTCTGTAGATTTTTTTTCTATGGCAAACGATGATAACTGCCACAAATTCAAACAGAATCAAATAATTTTTTGCATGCAGCCCTGATTTGCAGAGTACTCGCGACCTATTGTTTTTGGTGAAGATCGTTTGAGGGAAAGGGGTAGTTTACCTGCAACGGTTTTTTTTTAGCAAGGGTAATTTTGTTTGTTTGGCAAACGATAACAGCCGCAAATTCAAACAGAATCAAATAATGTTTCGCATACAGCCCTGAATTGTAGAGTTCTCAAGATCTGTTGATTTTGGTGAAGATCGGTTAAGGGAAAGGGGTAGTTTACCTGTAACGTTTTATGTTTTAACAAGGGTATTTCCTATGGCAAACGATAACAGCCGCAAATTCAAACAGAATCATAAGATTATTTGCATACAGCCCTAAATTGTAGAGTTCTCAAGGCCTATTGTTTTTGGTGAAGTTTGGTTGAGGGAAAGGGGTAGTTTACCTGCAACGTTTTTTTAACAAGGGTATTTTCTATGGCAAACGATAACAGCCGCAAATTCCAACAGAATCAAATAATGTTTTGCATACGGCCCTGATTTGTAGAGTACTCAAGACCTATTGTTTATGGTGAAGATCGGTTAAGGGAGAGGGGTAGTTTACCTGTAACGTTTTATGTTTTAACACGGGTATTTCCTATGGCAAACGATAACAGCCGCAAATTCAAACAGAATCAAAAGATTATTTGTATACAGCCCTAAATTGTAGAGTTCTCAAGACCTATTGTGTTTGGTGAAGATCGGTTGAGGGAAAGGGGTAGTTTACCTGCAACGTTTTTTTAACAAGGGTATTTTCTATGGCAAACGATAACAGCCGCAAATTAAAACAGAATCAAATAATGTTTCGCATACAGCCCTGAATTGTAGAGTTCTCAAGATCTATTGTTTTTGGTGAAGATCGGTTAAGGGAAAGGGGTAGTTTACCTACAACGTTTTTTTAACAAGGGTATTTTATATGGCAAACGATAACAGCCGCAAATTCAAACAGAATCAAATAATTTTCTGCATACAGGCCTGATTTGTAGAGTACTCAAGACCTATTGTTTTTTGTGAAGATCGGTTGAGGGGAAGGGGTAGTTTACCTGCAACGTTTTTTATCAAGCGTATTTTCTATGGCAAACGATAACTGCCGCAAATTCAAACAGAATCAAATAATTTTTTGCATACGTCAGTGAATTGTAGAGGACTCAAGGCCTTTAGATTTTGGTGAAGATCAGTTAAGGGGAAGGGGTAGTTTACCAGCAAACTTTTACGTTTTAACAAGGGTAAAGTACTTGAAAATTCATTTAAACTTTTTCAAACAATGGTAATTGTTGAAAATAAAATAATTTTGTTGCCAGGCAATCTGAAAATTTCAGATTTTGTACCACAAAATCTGAAAAGATTATACGATAGTTTATGAAATGGTTAATAATACGTCAGTGGAAGGTGTAATGAGAAATTAGCAGAAATGGAAACCTGGGGAATGTTAACTGTTCTGTAGATACAATTTTGTCAGAATGTTTGGAAGTGATCATCAACATTGAAGAAAAAGTAAGCATATTAAGAAACATATGTAAGTACTTATTATAAAAAAATAATGTTTGTTTTTTGATAAAGTCATTTTGATTATAAAATATAAATATTTACAACAAGAAAAGAATTTTCAGTTTTCAAAATTTAAATATATTTTTATAAAACAATGGGTTCTTCATTGAGGTGGGGACCATGTCACTCACTCCATCTGAAGCCTCCTCTCCCATTTTGCAGAAAAAGAGGACCCTGTCAAGGCTGATACTTTGACGACAGTGACAGGGCTTTCCACCAAATTCAGCAGAGTGACAGGTAGGCCCAACTCTGATTGGCTCCTCAGATTTCCCCAGCGTTAGTAGGTTCTATGAAAATATTTTATTTCAAAAATGATTTTAAATATAAATCTTAGATATGTTTTATAAATCTCATGTTTTATGTTTTAACATGGGTAATTTTTTATATGACGAACCATAACTGCCGTAAATTCAAACAGAATCAAATAATTTTTTACATATGTGCCTGAGCTATAGAGAACTCAATGTCTGTTGATTTTGGTGAAGATCGGTTACGGGGAAAGGGCAGTTTACCTGAAACATTTTTTGTTGTAACATGAGTAAAGTACTTAATTTTGATAAAGTATCCTGATAAGATCTTAATAATCCACTGTAGAAACGTAGATGAAATATCTATAAATGAAGAGGCTAGTTGAATGGGCTGGGGGTGATTTTCTATAAATGAAAATTATAGTTGAAGGGGGAGGGGATAATATTTTTTATATGTGTACTACGTTATTGGCAAGAAAGAGTATTTTTTTGTTAAAATTCCTTCCCTGGCTGTTTGGCTGACAATGATTTTAAATATAAATCTTAGAATATGGAAGTCATGTATGGTTCTCCATACCGATATTTACTTCCATATTCCTTAAGGAATGGAAGTATGGTGATGGCAAAAAAAATCGTGTTCGAGATTATTGCAGATTCTGATTCTACTACACTCAAAACATGAAAAAAAGTCGTTTTCCGAAAAGTGTCTGTGTGTCTGTCTGTCTGTGTGTCTGTAGATTTTTTACTTCCATATTCCTTAAGGAATGGAAGTATGGTGATGGCAAAAAAAATCGTGTTCGAGATTATTGCAGATTCTGATTCTACTACACTCAAAACATGAAAAAAAGTCGTTTTCCGAAAAGTGTCTGTGTGTCTGTCTGTGTGTCTGTCTGTCTGTGTGTCTGTCTGTCTGTCTGTCTGTAGATTTTTTTTCTATGGCAAACGATAACTGCCGCAAATTCAAACAGAATCAAATAATTTTTTGCATACAGTCCGGTTTTGCAGAGTTCTCGCGACCTATTGTTTTTGGTGAAGATCGGTTGAGGGAAAGGGGTAGTTTACCTGCAACGGTTTTTTTTTAGCAAGGGTAATTTTGTTTGTTTGGCAAACGATAACAGCCGCAAATTCCAACAGAATCAAATAATGTTTCGCATACAGCCCTGAATTGTAGAGTTCTCAAGACCTATTGCTTTTGGTGAAGATCGGTTAAGGGAAAGGGGTAGTTTACCTGTAACGTTTTATGTTTTAACAAGGGTATTTCCTATGGCAAACGATAACAGCCGCAAATTCAGACAGAATGAAAAGATTATTTGCATCCAGCCCTAAATTGTAGAGTTCTCAATACCTTTTGTTTTTGGTGAAGATCGGTTAAGGGAAAGGGGTAGTTTACCTACAACGTTTTTTTAACAAGGGTATTTTCTATGGCAAACGATAACAGCCGCAAATTCAAACAGAATCAAATAATTTTCTGCATACAGCCCTGATTTGTAGAGTACTCAAGACCTATTGTTTTTGGTGAAGATCGGTTGAGGGGAAGGGGTAGTTTACCAGCAACGTTTTTTATCATGCGTATTTTCTATGGCAAACGACAACTGCCGCAAATTCAAACAGAATCAAATAATTTTTTGCATACAGCCCTGATTTGTAGAGTACTCGCGACCTATTGTTTTTGGTGAAGATCGGTTGAGGGGAAGGGGTAGTTTACCTGCAACGGTTTTTTTTATCAAGGGAAATTTTTTTTTTTTTGGCAAACGATAACAGCCGCAAATTCAAACAGAATCAAATAATGTTTCGCATACAGCCCTGAATTGTATATTTCTCAAGACCTATTGTTTTTGGTGAAGATCGGTTGAGGGAAAGGGGTAGTTTACCTGCAACGTTTTTTTAACAAGGGTATTTTCTATGGCAAACGATAACAGCCGCAAATTCAAACAGAATCAAATAATGTTTTGCATACAGTCCTGATTTGTAGAGTACTCAAGACCTATTGTTTTTGGTGAAGATCGGTTAAGGGGAAGGGGTAGTTTACCTGCAACCTTATACGTTTTAACAAGAGTAAAGTACTTGAAAATTTATTTAAACTTTTTGAAACAATGGTAATTGTTAAAAATAAAATAATTTTGTTGCCAGGCAATAAAATTAAAATTTTTTCATTTTAATGTACATCATGTATAAGAGAAAATATATCGCGCTTGGCAGGCGATATTAAGATTTAAATATAAATCTTAGAATATGGAAGTCATGTATGGTTCTCCATACCGATATTTTCTATGGCAAACGATAACTGCCACAAATTCAAACAGAATCAAATAATTTTTTGCATGCAGCCCTGATTTGCAGAGTACTCGCGACCTATTGTTTTTGGTGAAGATCGTTTGAGGGAAAGGGGTAGTTTACCTGCAACGGTTTTTTTTTAGCAAGGGTAATTTTGTTTGTTTGGCAAACGATAACAGCCGCAAATTCAAACAGAATCAAATAATGTTTCGCATACAGCCCTGAATTGTAGAGTTCTCAAGATCTGTTGATTTTGGTGAAGATCGGTTAAGGGAAAGGGGTAGTTTACCTGTAACGTTTTATGTTTTAACAAGGGTATTTCCTATGGCAAACGATAACAGCCGCAAATTCAAACAGAATCATAAGATTATTTGCATACAGCCCTAAATTGTAGAGTTCTCAAGGCCTATTGTTTTTGGTGAAGTTTGGTTGAGGGAAAGGGGTAGTTTACCTGCAACGTTTTTTTAACAAGGGTATTTTCTATGGCAAACGATAACAGCCGCAAATTCAAACAGAATCAAATAATGTTTTGCATACGGCCCTGATTTGTAGAGTACTCAAGACCTATTGTTTATGGTGAAGATCGGTTAAGGGAGAGGGGTAGTTTACCTGTAACGTTTTATGTTTTAACAAGGGTATTTCCTATGGCAAACGATAACAGCCGCAAATTCAAACAGAATCAAAAGATTATGTGTATACAGCCCTAAATTGTAGAGTTCTCAAGACCTATTGTGTTTGGTGAAGATCGGTTGAGGGAAAGGGGTAGTTTACCTGCAACGTTTTTTTAACAAGGGTATTTTCTATGGCAAACGATAACAGCCGCAAATTCAAACAGAATCAAATAATTTTCTGCATACAGGCCTGATTTGTAGAGTACTCAAGACCTATTGTTTTTTGTGAAGATCGGTTGAGGGGAAGGGGTAGTTTACCTGCAACGTTTTTTTCAAACGTATTTTCTATGGCAAACGATAACTGCCGCAAATTCAAACAGAATCAAATAATTTTTTGCATACGTCAGTGAATTGTAGAGGACTCAAGGCCTTTAGATTTTGGTGAAGATCAGTTAAGGGGAAGGGGTAGTTTACCAGCAAACTTTTACGTTTTAACAAGGGTAAAGTACTTGAAAATTCATTTAAACTTTTTCAAACAATGGTAATTGTTGAAAATAAAATAATTTTGTTGCCAGGCAATCTGAAAATTTCAGATTTTGTACCACAAAATCTGAAAAGATTATACGATAGTTTATGAAATGGTTAATAATACGTCAGTGGAAGGTGTAATGAGAAATTAGCAGAAATGGAAACCTGGGGAATGTTAACTGTTCTGTAGATACAATTTTGTCAGAATGTTTGGAAGTGATCATCAACATTGAAGAAAAAGTAAGCATATTAAGAAACATATGTAAGTACTTATTATAAAAAAATAATGTTTGTTTTTTGATAAAGTCATTTTGATTATAAAATATAAATATTTACAACAAGAAAAGAATTTTCAGTTTTCAAAATTTAAATATATTTTTATAAAACAATGGGTTCTTCATTGAGGTGGGGGCCATGTCACTCACTCCATCTCAAGCCTCCTCTCCCATTTTGCAGAAAAAGAGGACCCTGTCAAGGCTGATACTTTGACGACAGTGACAGGGCTTTCCACCAAATTCAGCAGAGTGACAGGTAGGCCCAACTCTGATTGGCTCCTCAGATTTCCCCAGCGTTAGTAGGTTCTATGAAAATATTTTATTTCAAAAATGATTTTAAATATAAATCTTAGATATGTTTTATAAATCTCATGTTTTATGTTTTAACATGGGTAATTTTTTATATGACGAACCATAACTGCCGTAAATTCAAACAGAATCAAATAATTTTTTACATATGTGCCTGAGCTATAGAGAACTCAATGTCTGTTGATTTTGGTGAAGATCGGTTACGGGGAAAGGGCAGTTTACCTGAAACATTTTTTGTTGTAACATGAGTAAAGTACTTAATTTTGATAAAGTATCCTGATAAGATCTTAATAATCCACTGTAGAAACGTAGATGAAATATCTATAAATGAAGAGGCTAGTTGAATGGGCTGGGGGTGATTTTCTATAAATCAAAATTATAGTTGAAGGGGGAGGGGATAATATTTTTTATATGTGTACTACGTTATTGGCAAGAAAGAGTATTTTTTTGTTAAAATTCCTTCCCTGGCTGTTTGGCTGAAAATGATTTTAAATATAAATCTTAGAATATGGAAGTCATGTATGGTTCTCCATACCGATATTTACTTCCATATTCCTTAAGGAATGGAAGTATGGTGATGGCAAAAAAAATCGTGTTCGAGATTATTGCAGATTCTGATTCTACTACACTCAAAACATGAAAAAAAGTCGTTTTCCGAAAAGTGTCTGTGTGTCTGTCTGTCTGTGTGTCTGTAGATTTTTTTTCTATGGCAAACGATAACTGCCACAAATTCAAACAGAATCAAATAATTTTTTGCATGCAGCCCTGATTTGCAGAGTACTCGCGACCTATTGTTTTTGGTGAAGATCGTTTGAGGGAAAGGGGTAGTTTACCTGCAACGGTTTTTTTTTTAGCAAGGGTAATTTTGTTTGTTTGGCAAACGATAACAGCCGCAAATTCAAACAGAATCAAATAATGTTTCGCATACAGCCCTGAATTGTAGAGTTCTCAAGATCTGTTGATTTTGGTGAAGATCGGTTAAGGGAAAGGGGTAGTTTACCTGTAACGTTTTATGTTTTAACAAGGGTATTTCCTATGGCAAACGATAACAGCCGCAAATTCAAACAGAATCATAAGATTATTTGCATACAGCCCTAAATTGTAGAGTTCTCAAGGCCTATTGTTTTTGGTGAAGTTTGGTTGAGGGAAAGGGGTAGTTTACCTGCAACGTTTTTTTAACAAGGGTATTTTCTATGGCAAACGATAACAGCCGCAAATTCAAACAGAATCAAATAATGTTTTGCATACGGCCCTGATTTGTAGAGTACTCAAGACCTATTGTTTATGGTGAAGATCGGTTAAGGGAGAGGGGTAGTTTACCTGTAACGTTTTATGTTTTAACAAGGGTA
Source organism: Magicicada septendecula (assembly GCA_034769895.1). NCBI lineage: Eukaryota > Metazoa > Arthropoda > Insecta > Hemiptera > Cicadidae > Magicicada > Magicicada septendecula. The sequence continues at coordinate 715,159,873 of CM068367.1, read as the reverse complement.
TTTCCTATGGCAAACGATAACAGCCGCAAATTCAAACAGAATCAAAAGATTATGTGTATACAGCCCTAAATTGTAGAGTTCTCAAGACCTATTGTGTTTGGTGAAGATCGGTTGAGGGAAAGGGGTAGTTTACCTGCAACGTTTTTTTAACAAGGGTATTTTCTATGGCAAACGATAACAGCCGCAAATTCAAACAGAATCAAATAATTTTCTGCATACAGGCCTGATTTGTAGAGTACTCAAGACCTATTGTTTTTTGTGAAGATCGGTTGAGGGGAAGGGGTAGTTTACCTGCAACGTTTTTTTCAAACGTATTTTCTATGGCAAACGATAACTGCCGCAAATTCAAACAGAATCAAATAATTTTTTGCATACGTCAGTGAATTGTAGAGGACTCAAGGCCTTTAGATTTTGGTGAAGATCAGTTAAGGGGAAGGGGTAGTTTACCAGCAAACTTTTACGTTTTAACAAGGGTAAAGTACTTGAAAATTCATTTAAACTTTTTCAAACAATGGTAATTGTTGAAAATAAAATAATTTTGTTGCCAGGCAATCTGAAAATTTCAGATTTTGTACCACAAAATCTGAAAAGATTATACGATAGTTTATGAAATGGTTAATAATACGTCAGTGGAAGGTGTAATGAGAAATTAGCAGAAATGGAAACCTGGGGAATGTTAACTGTTCTGTAGATACAATTTTGTCAGAATGTTTGGAAGTGATCATCAACATTGAAGAAAAAGTAAGCATATTAAGAAACATATGTAAGTACTTATTATAAAAAAATAATGTTTGTTTTTTGATAAAGTCATTTTGATTATAAAATATAAATATTTACAACAAGAAAAGAATTTTCAGTTTTCAAAATTTAAATATATTTTTATAAAACAATGGGTTCTTCATTGAGGTGGGGGCCATGTCACTCACTCCATCTCAAGCCTCCTCTCCCATTTTGCAGAAAAAGAGGACCCTGTCAAGGCTGATACTTTGACGACAGTGACAGGGCTTTCCACCAAATTCAGCAGAGTGACAGGTAGGCCCAACTCTGATTGGCTCCTCAGATTTCCCCAGCGTTAGTAGGTTCTATGAAAATATTTTATTTCAAAAATGATTTTAAATATAAATCTTAGATATGTTTTATAAATCTCATGTTTTATGTTTTAACATGGGTAATTTTTTATATGACGAACCATAACTGCCGTAAATTCAAACAGAATCAAATAATTTTTTACATATGTGCCTGAGCTATAGAGAACTCAATGTCTGTTGATTTTGGTGAAGATCGGTTACGGGGAAAGGGCAGTTTACCTGAAACATTTTTTGTTGTAACATGAGTAAAGTACTTAATTTTGATAAAGTATCCTGATAAGATCTTAATAATCCACTGTAGAAACGTAGATGAAATATCTATAAATGAAGAGGCTAGTTGAATGGGCTGGGGGTGATTTTCTATAAATCAAAATTATAGTTGAAGGGGGAGGGGATAATATTTTTTATATGTGTACTACGTTATTGGCAAGAAAGAGTATTTTTTTGTTAAAATTCCTTCCCTGGCTGTTTGGCTGAAAATGATTTTAAATATAAATCTTAGAATATGGAAGTCATGTATGGTTCTCCATACCGATATTTACTTCCATATTCCTTAAGGAATGGAAGTATGGTGATGGCAAAAAAAATCGTGTTCGAGATTATTGCAGATTCTGATTCTACTACACTCAAAACATGAAAAAAAGTCGTTTTCCGAAAAGTGTCTGTGTGTCTGTCTGTCTGTGTGTCTGTAGATTTTTTTTCTATGGCAAACGATAACTGCCACAAATTCAAACAGAATCAAATAATTTTTTGCATGCAGCCCTGATTTGCAGAGTACTCGCGACCTATTGTTTTTGGTGAAGATCGTTTGAGGGAAAGGGGTAGTTTACCTGCAACGGTTTTTTTTTAGCAAGGGTAATTTTGTTTGTTTGGCAAACGATAACAGCCGCAAATTCAAACAGAATCAAATAATGTTTCGCATACAGCCCTGAATTGTAGAGTTCTCAAGATCTGTTGATTTTGGTGAAGATCGGTTAAGGGAAAGGGGTAGTTTACCTGTAACGTTTTATGTTTTAACAAGGGTATTTCCTATGGCAAACGATAACAGCCGCAAATTCAAACAGAATCATAAGATTATTTGCATACAGCCCTAAATTGTAGAGTTCTCAAGGCCTATTGTTTTTGGTGAAGTTTGGTTGAGGGAAAGGGGTAGTTTACCTGCAACGTTTTTTTAACAAGGGTATTTTCTATGGCAAACGATAACAGCCGCAAATTCAAACAGAATCAAATAATGTTTTGCATACGGCCCTGATTTGTAGAGTACTCAAGACCTATTGTTTATGGTGAAGATCGGTTAAGGGAGAGGGGTAGTTTACCTGTAACGTTTTATGTTTTAACAAGGGTATTTCCTATGGCAAACGATAACAGCCGCAAATTCAAACAGAATCAAAAGATTATGTGTATACAGCCCTAAATTGTAGAGTTCTCAAGACCTATTGTGTTTGGTGAAGATCGGTTGAGGGAAAGGGGTAGTTTACCTGCAACGTTTTTTTAACAAGGGTATTTTATATGGCAAACGATAATAGCCGCAAATTCAAACAGAATCAAATAATGTTTCGCATACAGCCCTGAATTGTAGAGTTCTCAAGATCTATTGTTTTTGGTGAAGATCGGTTAAGGGAAAGGGGTAGTTTACCTACAACGTTTTTTTAACAAGGGTATTTTATATGGCAAACGATAACAGCCGCAAATTCAAACAGAATCAAATAATTTTCTGCATACAGGCCTGATTTGTAGAGTACTCAAGACCTATTGTTTTTGGTGAAGATCGGTTGAGGGGAAGGGGTAGTTTACCTGCAACGTTTTTTATCAAGCGTATTTTCTATGGCAAACGATAACTGCCGCAAATTCAAACAGATTCAAATAATTTTTTGCATACGTCAGTGAATTGTAGAGAACTCAAGGCCTTTAGATTTTGGTGAAGATCAGTTAAGGGGAAGGGGTAGTTTACCAGCAAACTTTTACGTTTTAACAAGGGTAAAGTACTTGAAAATTCATTTAAACTTTTTCAAACAATGGTAATTGTTGAAAATAAAATAATTTTGTTGCCAGGCAATCTGAAAATTTCAGATTTTGTACCACAAAATCTGAAAAGATTATACGATAGTTTATGAAATGGTTAATAATACGTCAGTGGAAGGTGTAATGAGAAATTAGCAGAAATGGAAACCTGGGGAATGTTAACTGTTCTGTAGATACAATTTTGTCAGAATGTTTGGAAATGATCATCAACATTGAAGAAAAAGTAAGCATATTAAGAAACATATGTAAGTACTTATTATAAAAAAATAATGTTTGTGTTTTGATAAAGTCATTTTGATTATAAAATATAAATATTTACAAGAAAAGAATTTTCAGTTTTCAAAATTTAAATATATTTTTATAAAACAATGGGTTCTTCATTGAGGTGGGGACCATGTCACTCACTCCATCTCAAGCTTCCTCTCCCATTTTGCAGAAAAAGAGGACCCTGTCAAGGCTGATACTTTGACGACAGTGACAGGGCTTTCCACCAAATTCAGCAGCGTGACAGGTAGGCCCAACTCTGAGTGGCTCCTCAGATTTCCCCAGCGTTAGTAGGTTCTATGAAAATATTTTATTTCAAAAATGATTTTAAATATAAATCTTAGATATGTTTTATAAATCTCATGTTTTATGTTTTAACATGGGTAATTTTTTATATGACGAACCATAACTGCCGTAAATTCAAACAGAATCAAATAATTTTTTACATATGTGCCTGAGCTATAGAGAACTCAATGTCTGTTGATTTTGGTGAAGATCGGTTACGGGGAAAGGGCAGTTTACCTGAAACATTTTTTGTTGTAACATGAGTAAAGTACTTAATTTTGATAAAGTATCCTGATAAGATCTTAATAATCCACTGTAGAAACGTAGATGAAATATCTATAAATGAAGAGGCTAGTTGAATGGGCTGGGGGTGATTTTCTATAAATCAAAATTATAGTTGAAGGGGGAGGGGATAATATTTTTTATATGTGTACTACGTTATTGGCAAGAAAGAGTATTTTTTTGTTAAAATTCCTTCCCTGGCTGTTTGGCTGAAAATGATTTTAAATATAAATCTTAGAATATGGAAGTCATGTATGGTTCTCCATACCGATATTTACTTCCATATTCCTTAAGGAATGGAAGTATGGTGATGGCAAAAAAAATCGTGTTCGAGATTATTGCAGATTCTGATTCTACTACACTCAAAACATGAAAAAAAGTCGTTTTCCGAAAAGTGTCTGTGTGTCTGTCTGTCTGTGTGTCTGTAGATTTTTTTTCTATGGCAAACGATAACTGCCACAAATTCAAACAGAATCAAATAATTTTTTGCATGCAGCCCTGATTTGCAGAGTACTCGCGACCTATTGTTTTTGGTGAAGATCGTTTGAGGGAAAGGGGTAGTTTACCTGCAACGGTTTTTTTTTAGCAAGGGTAATTTTGTTTGTTTGGCAAACGATAACAGCCGCAAATTCAAACAGAATCAAATAATGTTTCGCATACAGCCCTGAATTGTAGAGTTCTCAAGATCTGTTGATTTTGGTGAAGATCGGTTAAGGGAAAGGGGTAGTTTACCTGTAACGTTTTATGTTTTAACAAGGGTATTTCCTATGGCAAACGATAACAGCCGCAAATTCAAACAGAATCATAAGATTATTTGCATACAGCCCTAAATTGTAGAGTTCTCAAGGCCTATTGTTTTTGGTGAAGTTTGGTTGAGGGAAAGGGGTAGTTTACCTGCAACGTTTTTTTAACAAGGGTATTTTCTATGGCAAACGATAACAGCCGCAAATTCAAACAGAATCAAATAATGTTTTGCATACGGCCCTGATTTGTAGAGTACTCAAGACCTATTGTTTATGGTGAAGATCGGTTAAGGGAGAGGGGTAGTTTACCTGTAACGTTTTATGTTTTAACAAGGGTATTTCCTATGGCAAACGATAACAGCCGCAAATTCAAACAGAATCAAAAGATTATGTGTATACAGCCCTAAATTGTAGAGTTCTCAAGACCTATTGTGTTTGGTGAAGATCGGTTGAGGGAAAGGGGTAGTTTACCTGCAACGTTTTTTTAACAAGGGTATTTTATATGGCAAACGATAATAGCCGCAAATTCAAACAGAATCAAATAATGTTTCGCATACAGCCCTGAATTGTAGAGTTCTCAAGATCTATTGTTTTTGGTGAAGATCGGTTAAGGGAAAGGGGTAGTTTACCTACAACGTTTTTTTAACAAGGGTATTTTATATGGCAAACGATAACAGCCGCAAATTCAAACAGAATCAAATAATTTTCTGCATACAGGCCTGATTTGTAGAGTACTCAAGACCTATTGTTTTTGGTGAAGATCGGTTGAGGGGAAGGGGTAGTTTACCTGCAACGTTTTTTATCAAGCGTATTTTCTATGGCAAACGATAACTGCCGCAAATTCAAACAGATTCAAATAATTTTTTGCATACGTCAGTGAATTGTAGAGAACTCAAGGCCTTTAGATTTTGGTGAAGATCAGTTAAGGGGAAGGGGTAGTTTACCAGCAAACTTTTACGTTTTAACAAGGGTAAAGTACTTGAAAATTCATTTAAACTTTTTCAAACAATGGTAATTGTTGAAAATAAAATAATTTTGTTGCCAGGCAATCTGAAAATTTCAGATTTTGTACCACAAAATCTGAAAAGATTATACGATAGTTTATGAAATGGTTAATAATACGTCAGTGGAAGGTGTAATGAGAAATTAGCAGAAATGGAAACCTGGGGAATGTTAACTGTTCTGTAGATACAATTTTGTCAGAATGTTTGGAAATGATCATCAACATTGAAGAAAAAGTAAGCATATTAAGAAACATATGTAAGTACTTATTATAAAAAAATAATGTTTGTGTTTTGATAAAGTCATTTTGATTATAAAATATAAATATTTACAAGAAAAGAATTTTCAGTTTTCAAAATTTAAATATATTTTTATAAAACAATGGGTTCTTCATTGAGGTGGGGACCATGTCACTCACTCCATCTCAAGCTTCCTCTCCCATTTTGCAGAAAAAGAGGACCCTGTCAAGGCTGATACTTTGACGACAGTGACAGGGCTTTCCACCAAATTCAGCAGCGTGACAGGTAGGCCCAACTCTGAGTGGCTCCTCAGATTTCCCCAGCGTTAGTAGGTTCTATGAAAATATTTTATTTCAAAAATGATTTTAAATATAAATCTTAGATATGTTTTATAAATCTCATGTTTTATGTTTTAACATGGGTAATTTTTTATATGACGAACCATAACTGCCGTAAATTCAAACAGAATCAAATAATTTTACTTCCATATTCCTTAAGGAATGGAAGTATGGTGATGGCAAAAAAAATCGTGTTCGAGATTATTGCAGATTCTGATTCTACTACACTCAAAACATGAAAAAAAGTCGTTTTCCGAAAAGTGTCTGTGTGTCTGTCTGTCTGTCTGTCTGTCTGTCTGTCTGTCTGTCTGTGTGTCTGTGTGTCTGTCTGTCTGTAGATTTTTTTTCTATGGCAAACGATAACTGCCGCAAATTCAAACAGAATCAAATAATTTTTTGCATACAGGCCGGTTTTGCAGAGTTCTCGCGACCTATTGTTTTTGGTGAAGATCGGTTGAGGGAAAGGGGTAGTTTACCTGCAACGGTTTTTTTTTAGCAAGGGTAATTTTGTTTGTTTGGCAAACGATAACAGCCGCAAATTCAAACAGAATCAAATAATGTTTCGCATACAGCCCTGAATTGTAGAGTTCTCAAGACCTATTGTTTTTGGTGAAGATCGGTTAAGGGAAAGGGGTAGTTTACCTGTAACGTTTTATGTTTTAACAAGGGTATTTCCTATGGCAAACGATAACAGCCGCAAATTCAAACAGAATGAAAAGATTATTTGCATACAGCCCTAAATTGTAGAGTTCTCAAGACCTTTTGTTTTTGGTGAAGATCGGTTAAGGGAAAGGGGTAGTTTACCTACAACGTTTTTTTAACAAGGGTATTTTCTATGGCAAACGATAACAGCCGCAAATTCAAACAGAATCAAATAATTTTCTGCATACAGCCCTGATTTGTAGAGTACTCAAGACCTATTGTTTTTGGTGAAGATCGGTTGAGGGGAAGGGGTAGTTTACCAGCAACGTTTTTTATCATGCGTATTTTCTATGGCAAACGACAACTGCCGCAAATTCAAACAGAATCAAATAATTTTTTGCATACAGCCCTGATTTGTAGAGTACTCGCGACCTGTTGTTTTTGGTGAAGATCGGTTGAGGGGAAGGGGTAGTTTACCTGCAACGGTTTTTTTTATCAAGGGAAATTTTTTTTTTTTGGCAAACGATAACAGCCGCAAATTCAAACAGAATGAAAAGATTATTTGCATACAGCCCTAAATTGTAGAGTACTCAAGACCTATTGTTTATGGTGAAGATCGGTTAAGGGAGAGGGGTAGTTTACCTGTAACGTTTTATGTTTTAACAAGGGTATTTCCTATGGCAAACGATAACAGCCGCAAATTCAAACAGAATCAAAAGATTATTTGTATACAGCCCTAAATTGTAGAGTTCTCAAGACCTATTGTGTTTGGTGAAGATCGGTTGAGGGAAAGGGGTAGTTTACCTGCAACGTTTTTTTAACAAGGGTATTTTCTATGGCAAACGATAACAGCCGCAAATTCAAACAGAATCAAATAATGTTTTGCATACAGTCCTGATTTGTAGAGTACTCAAGACCTATTGTTTTTGGTGAAGATGGGTTAAGGGGAAGGGGTAGTTTACCTGCAACGTTTTGTTTATCAAGCGTATTTTCTATGGCAAACGATAACAGCCGCAAATTCAAACAGAATCAAATAATTTTTTGCATACGTCGCTGAATTGTAGATGTCTCAATGACTTTCGATTTTGGTGAAGATCGGTTAAGGGGAAGGGGTAGTTTACCTGCAACCTTTTACGTTTTAACAAGAGTAAAGTACTTGAAAATTTATTTAAAATTTTTGAAACAATGGTAATTGTTAAAAATAAAATAATTTTGTTGCCAGGCAATAAAATTATAATTTTTTCATTTTAATGTAATATAATATTTTTCATTTAATACAGCAATAAAAAGGCAGGTAAGACACAGACTGGCTGTTTGGCTGAAACTGATTTTAAATATAAATCTTAGAATATGGAAGTCATGTATGGTTCTCCATTCCGATTTTTACTTCCATATTCCTTAAGGAATGGAAGTATGGTGATGGCAAAAAAAATCGTGTTCTAGATTATTGCAGATTCTGATTCTACTACACTCAAAACATGAAAAAAAGTGGTTTTCCGAAAAGTGTCTGTGTGTGTGTCTGTCTGTGTGTGTGTCTGTCTGTGTGTGTGTCTGTCTGTAGATTTTTTTTCTATGGCAAACGATAACTGCCACAAATTCAAACAGAATCAAATAATTTTTTGCATGCAGCCCTGATTTGCAGAGTGCTCGCGACCTATTGTTTTTGGTGAAGATCGTTTGAGGGAAAGGGGTAGTTTACCGGCAACGGTTTTTTTTTAGCAAGGGTAATTTTGTTTGTTTGGCAAACGATAACAGCCGCAAATTCAAACAGAATCAAATAATGTTTCGCATACAGCCCTGAATAGTAGAGTTCTCAAGATCTGTTGATTTTGGTGAAGATCGGTTAAGGGAAAGGGGTAGTTTACCTGTAACGTTTTTTGTTTTAACAAGGGTATTTCCTATGGCAAACGATAACAGCCGCAAATTCAAACAGAATCATAAGATTATTTGCATACAGCCCTAAATTGTAGAGTTCTCAAGGTCTATTGTTTTTGGTGAAGTTTGGTTGAGGGAAAGGGGTAGTTTACCTGCAACGTTTTTTTAACAAGGGTATTTTCTATGGCAAACGATAACAGCCGCAAATTCAAACAGAATCAAATAATGTTTTGCATACGGCCCTGATTTGTAGAGTACTCAAGACCTTTTGTTTATGGTGAAGATCGGTTAAGGGAGAGGGGTAGTTTACCTGTAACGTTTTATGTTTTAACAAGGGTATTTCCTATGGCAAACTATAACAGCCGCAAATTCAAACAGAATCAAAAGATTATTTGTATACAGCCCTAAATTGTAGAGTTCTCAAGACCTATTGTGTTTGGTGAAGATCGGTTGATGGAAAGGGGTAGTTTACCTGCAACGTTTTTTTAACAAGGGTATTTTCTATGGCAAACGATAACAGCCGCAAATTCAAACAGAATCAAATAATGTTTTGCATACCGTCCTGATTTGTAGAGTACTCAAGACCTATTGTTTTTGGTGAAGATGGGTTAAGGGGAAGGGGTAGTTTACCTGCAACGTTTTGTTTATCAAGCGTATTTTCTATGGCAAACGATAACAGCCGCAAATTCAAACAGAATCAAATAATTTTTTGCATACGTCGCTGAATTTTAGAGGTCTCAATGACTTTCGATTTTGGTGAAGATCGGTTAAGGGGAAGGGGTAGTTTACCTGCAACCTTTTACGTTTTAACAAGAGTAAAGTACTTGAAAATTTATTTAAAATTTTTGAAACAATGGTAATTGTTAAAAATAAAATAATTTTGTTGCCAGGCAATAAAATTATAATTTTTTCATTTTAATGTAATATAATATTTTTCATTTAATACAGCAATAAAAAGGCAGGTAAGACACAGACTGGCTGTTTGGCTGAAACTGATTTTAAATATAAATCTTAGAATATGGAAGTCATGTATGGTTCTCCATACCGATTTTTACTTCCATATTCCTTAAGGAATGGAAGTATGGTGATGGCAAAAAAAATCGTGTTCTAGATTATTGCAGATTCTGATTCTACTACACTCAAAACATGAAAAAAAGTGGTTTTCCGAAAAGTGTCTGTGTGTGTGTCTGTCTGTGTGTGTGTCTGTCTGTGTGTGTGTCTGTCTGTAGATTTTTTTCTATGGCAAACGATACCTGCCGCAAATTCAAACAGAATCAAATAATTTTTTGCATACAGCCCTGATTTGTAGAGGACTCGCGACCTATTGTTTTTGGTGAAGATCGGTTGAGGGAAAGGGGTAGTTTACCGGCAACGGTTTTTTATTGTCAAGGGAATTTTTTTTTTTTTGCAAACGATAACAGCCGCAAATTCAAACAGAATCAAATAATGTTTCGCATACAGCCCTGAATTGTAGAGTTCTCAAGATCTATTGTTTTTGGTGAAGATCGGTTAAGGGAAAGGGGTAGTTTACCTGTAACGTTTTATGTTTTGACAAGGGTATTTCCTATGGCAAACGATAACAGCCGCAAATTCAAACAGAATCAAATAATTTTCTGCATACAGCCCTGATTTGTAGAGTACTCAAGACTTATTGTTTTTGGTGAAGATCGGTTAAGGGGAAGGGGTAGTTTACCTGCAACGTTTTTTATCAAGGGTATTTTCTATGGCAAACGATAACTGCTGCAAATTCAAACAGAATCAAATAATTTTTTGCATACGTCAGTGAATTGTAGAGGACTCAAGGCCTTTAGATTTTGGTGAAGATTAGTTAAGGGGAAGGGGTAGTTTACCAGCAAACTTTTACGTTTTAACAAGGGTAAAGTACTTGAAAATTCATTTAAACTTTTTCAAACAATGGTAATTGTTGAAAATAAAATAATTTTGTTGCCAGGCAATCTGAAAATTTCAGATTTTGTACCACAAAATCTGAAAAGATTATACGATAGTTTATGAAATGGTTAATAATACGTCAGTGGAAGGTGTAATGAGAAATTAGCAGAAATGGAAACCTGGGGAATGTTAACTGTTCTGTAGATACAATTTTGTCAGAATGTTTGGAAGTGATCATCAACATTGAAGAAAAAGTAAGCATATTAAGAAACATATGTAAGTACTTATTATAAAAAAATAATGTTTGTTTTTTGAAAAAGTCATTTTGATTATAAAATATAAATATTTACAACAAGAAAAGAATTTTCAGTTTTCAAAATTTAAATATATTTTTATAAAACAATGGGTTCTTCATTGAGGTGGGGACCATGTCACTCACTCCATCTCAAGCCTCCTCTCCCATTTTGCAGAAAAAGAGGACCCTGTCAAGGCTGATACTTTGACGACAGTGACAGGGCTTTCCACCAAATTCAGCAGAGTGACAGGTAGGCCCAACTCTGATTGGCTCCTCAGATTTCCCCAGCGTTAGTAGGTTCTATGAAAATATTTTATTTCAAAAATGATTTTAAATATAAATCTTAGATATGTTTTATAAATCTCATGTTTTATGTTTTAACATGGGTAATTTTTTATATGACGAACCATAACTGCCGTAAATTCAAACAGAATCAAATAATTTTTTACATATGTGCCTGAGCTATAGAGAACTCAATGTCTGTTGATTTTGGTGAAGATCGGTTACGGGGAAAGGGCAGTTTACCTGAAACATTTTTTGTTGTAACATGAGTAAAGTACTTAATTTTGATAAAGTATCCTGATAAGATCTTAATAATCCACTGTAGAAACGTAGATGAAATATCTATAAATGAAGAGGCTAGTTGAATGGGCTGGGGGTGATTTTCTATAAATCAAAATTATAGTTGAAGGGGGAGGGGATAATATTTTTTATATGTGTACTACGTTATTGGCAAGAAAGAGTATTTTTTTGTTAAAATTCCTTCCCTGGCTGTTTGGCTGAAAATGATTTTAAATATAAATCTTAGAATATGGAAGTCATGTATGGTTCTCCATACCGATATTTACTTCCATATTCCTTAAGGAATGGAAGTATGGTGATGGCAAAAAAAATCGTGTTCGAGATTATTGCAGATTCTGATTCTACTACACTCAAAACATGAAAAAAAGTCGTTTTCCGAAAAGTGTCTGTGTGTCTGTCTGTCTGTGTGTCTGTAGATTTTTTTTCTATGGCAAACGATAACTGCCACAAATTCAAACAGAATCAAATAATTTTTTGCATGCAGCCCTGATTTGCAGAGTACTCGCGACCTATTGTTTTTGGTGAAGATCGTTTGAGGGAAAGGGGTAGTTTACCTGCAACGGTTTTTTTTTAGCAAGGGTAATTTTGTTTGTTTGGCAAACGATAACAGCCGCAAATTCAAACAGAATCAAATAATGTTTCGCATACAGCCCTGAATTGTAGAGTTCTCAAGATCTGTTGATTTTGGTGAAGATCGGTTAAGGGAAAGGGGTAGTTTACCTGTAACGTTTTATGTTTTAACAAGGGTATTTCCTATGGCAAACGATAACAGCCGCAAATTCAAACAGAATCATAAGATTATTTGCATACAGCCCTAAATTGTAGAGTTCTCAAGGCCTATTGTTTTTGGTGAAGTTTGGTTGAGGGAAAGGGGTAGTTTACCTGCAACGTTTTTTTAACAAGGGTATTTTCTATGGCAAACGATAACAGCCGCAAATTCAAACAGAATCAAATAATGTTTTGCATACGGCCCTGATTTGTAGAGTACTCAAGACCTATTGTTTATGGTGAAGATCGGTTAAGGGAGAGGGGTAGTTTACCTGTAACGTTTTATGTTTTAACAAGGGTATTTCCTATGGCAAACGATAACAGCCGCAAATTCAAACAGAATCAAAAGATTATGTGTATACAGCCCTAAATTGTAGAGTTCTCAAGACCTATTGTGTTTGGTGAAGATCGGTTGAGGGAAAGGGGTAGTTTACCTGCAACGTTTTTTTAACAAGGGTATTTTATATGGCAAACGATAACAGCCGCAAATTCAAACAGAATCAAATAATGTTTCGCATACAGCCCTGAATTGTAGAGTTCTCAAGATCTGTTGTTTTTGGTGAAGATCGGTTAAGGGAAAGGGGTAGTTTACCTACAACGTTTTTTTAACAAGGGTATTTTATATGGCAAACGATAACAGCCGCAAATTCAAACAGAATCAAATAATTTTCTGCATACAGGCCTGATTTGTAGAGTACTCAAGACCTATTGTTTTTGGTGAAGATCGGTTGAGGGGAAGGGGTAGTTTACCTGCAACGTTTTTTATCAAGCGTATTTTCTATGGCAAACGATAACTGCCGCAAATTCAAACAGATTCAAATAATTTTTTGCATACGTCAGTGAATTGTAGAGAACTCAAGGCCTTTAGATTTTGGTGAAGATCAGTTAAGGGGAAGGGGTAGTTTACCAGCAAACTTTTACGTTTTAACAAGGGTAAAGTACTTGAAAATTCATTTAAACTTTTTCAAACAATGGTAATTGTTGAAAATAAAATAATTTTGTTGCCAGGCAATCTGAAAATTTCAGATTTTGTACCACAAAATCTGAAAAGATTATACGATAGTTTATGAAATGGTTAATAATACGTCAGTGGAAGGTGTAATGAGAAATTAGCAGAAATGGAAACCTGGGGAATGTTAACTGTTCTGTAGATACAATTTTGTCAGAATGTTTGGAAATGATCATCAACATTGAAGAAAAAGTAAGCATATTAAGAAACATATGTAAGTACTTATTATAAAAAAATAATGTTTGTGTTTTGATAAAGTCATTTTGATTATAAAATATAAATATTTACAAGAAAAGAATTTTCAGTTTTCAAAATTTAAGTATATTTTTATAAAACAATGGGTTCTTCATTGAGGTGGGGACCATGTCACTCACTCCATCTCAAGCTTCCTCTCCCATTTTGCAGAAAAAGAGGACCCTGTCAAGGCTGATACTTTGACGACAGTGACAGGGCTTTCCACCAAATTCAGCAGCGTGACAGGTAGGCCCAACTCTGAGTGGCTCCTCAGATTTCCCCAGCGTTAGTAGGTTCTATGAAAATATTTTATTTCAAAAATGATTTTAAATATAAATCTTAGATATGTTTTATAAATCTCATGTTTTATGTTTTAACATGGGTAATTTTTTATATGACGAACCATAACTGCCGTAAATTCAAACAGAATCAAATAATTTTACTTCCATATTCCTTAAGGAATGGAAGTATGGTGATGGCAAAAAAAATCGTGTTCGAGATTATTGCAGATTCTGATTCTACTACACTCAAAACATGAAAAAAAGTCGTTTTCCGAAAAGTGTCTGTGTGTCTGTCTGTCTGTCTGTCTGTCTGTCTGTCTGTCTGTCTGTGTGTCTGTGTGTCTGTCTGTCTGTAGATTTTTTTTCTATGGCAAACGATAACTGCCGCAAATTCAAACGGAATCAAATAATTTTTTGCATACAGGCCGGTTTTGCAGAGTTCTCGCGACCTATTGTTTTTGGTGAAGATCGGTTGAGGGAAAGGGGTAGTTTACCTGCAACGGTTTTTTTTTAGCAAGGGTAATTTTGTTTGTTTGGCAAACGATAACAGCCGCAAATTCAAACAGAATCAAATAATGTTTCGCATACAGCCCTGAATTGTAGAGTTCTCAAGACCTATTGTTTTTGGTGAAGATCGGTTAAGGGAAAGGGGTAGTTTACCTGTAACGTTTTATGTTTTAACAAGGGTATTTCCTATGGCAAACGATAACAGCCGCAAATTCAAACAGAATGAAAAGATTATTTGCATACAGCCCTAAATTGTAGAGTTCTCAAGACCTTTTGTTTTTGGTGAAGATCGGTTAAGGGAAAGGGGTAGTTTACCTACAACGTTTTTTTAACAAGGGTATTTTCTATGGCAAACGATAACAGCCGCAAATTCAAACAGAATCAAATAATTTTCTGCATACAGCCCTGATTTGTAGAGTACTCAAGACCTATTGTTTTTGGTGAAGATCGGTTGAGGGGAAGGGGTAGTTTACCAGCAACGTTTTTTATCATGCGTATTTTCTATGGCAAACGACAACTGCCGCAAATTCAAACAGAATCAAATAATTTTTTGCATACAGCCCTGATTTGTAGAGTACTCGCGACCTGTTGTTTTTGGTGAAGATCGGTTGAGGGGAAGGGGTAGTTTACCTGCAACGGTTTTTTTTATCAAGGGAAATTTTTTTTTTTTGGCAAACGATAACAGCCGCAAATTCAAACAGAATGAAAAGATTATTTGCATACAGCCCTAAATTGTAGAGTACTCAAGACCTATTGTTTATGGTGAAGATCGGTTAAGGGAGAGGGGTAGTTTACCTGTAACGTTTTATGTTTTAACAAGGGTATTTCCTATGGCAAACGATAACAGCCGCAAATTCAAACAGAATCAAAAGATTATTTGTATACAGCCCTAAATTGTAGAGTTCTCAAGACCTATTGTGTTTGGTGAAGATCGGTTGAGGGAAAGGGGTAGTTTACCTGCAACGTTTTTTTAACAAGGGTATTTTCTATGGCAAACGATAACAGCCGCAAATTCAAACAGAATCAAATAATTTTTTGCATACGTCGCTGAATTGTAGATGTCTCAATGACTTTCGATTTTGGTGAAGATCGGTTAAGGGGAAGGGGTAGTTTACCTGCAACCTTTTACGTTTTAACAAGAGTAAAGTACTTGAAAATTTATTTAAAATTTTTGAAACAATGGTAATTGTTAAAAATAAAATAATTTTGTTGCCAGGCAATAAAATTATAATTTTTTCATTTTAATGTAATATAATATTTTTCATTTAATACAGCAATAAAAAGGCAGGTAAGACACAGACTGGCTGTTTGGCTGAAACTGATTTTAAATATAAATCTTAGAATATGGAAGTCATGTATGGTTCTCCATTCCGATTTTTACTTCCATATTCCTTAAGGAATGGAAGTATGGTGATGGCAAAAAAAATCGTGTTCTAGATTATTGCAGATTCTGATTCTACTACACTCAAAACATGAAAAAAAGTGGTTTTCCGAAAAGTGTCTGTGTGTGTGTCTGTCTGTGTGTGTGTCTGTCTGTGTGTGTGTCTGTCTGTAGATTTTTTTTCTATGGCAAACGATAACTGCCACAAATTCAAACAGAATCAAATAATTTTTTGCATGCAGCCCTGATTTGCAGAGTGCTCGCGACCTATTGTTTTTGGTGAAGATCGTTTGAGGGAAAGGGGTAGTTTACCGGCAACGGTTTTTTTTTAGCAAGGGTAATTTTGTTTGTTTGGCAAACGATAACAGCCGCAAATTCAAACAGAATCAAATAATGTTTCGCATACAGCCCTGAATAGTAGAGTTCTCAAGATCTGTTGATTTTGGTGAAGATCGGTTAAGGGAAAGGGGTAGTTTACCTGTAACGTTTTTTGTTTTAACAAGGGTATTTCCTATGGCAAACGATAACAGCCGCAAATTCAAACAGAATCATAAGATTATTTGCATACAGCCCTAAATTGTAGAGTTCTCAAGGTCTATTGTTTTTGGTGAAGTTTGGTTGAGGGAAAGGGGTAGTTTACCTGCAACGTTTTTTTAACAAGGGTATTTTCTATGGCAAACGATAACAGCCGCAAATTCAAACAGAATCAAATAATGTTTTGCATACGGCCCTGATTTGTAGAGTACGCAAGACCTTTTGTTTATGGTGAAGATCGGTTAAGGGAGAGGGGTAGTTTACCTGTAACGTTTTATGTTTTAACAAGGGTATTTCCTATGGCAAACGATAACAGCCGCAAATTCAAACAGAATCAAAAGATTATTTGTATACAGCCCTAAATTGTAGAGTTCTCAAGACCTATTGTGTTTGGTGAAGATCGGTTGATGGAAAGGGGTAGTTTACCTGCAACGTTTTTTTAACAAGGGTATTTTCTATGGCAAACGATAACAGCCGCAAATTCAAACAGAATCAAATAATGTTTTGCATACAGTCCTGATTTGTAGAGTACTCAAGACCTATTGTTTTTGGTGAAGATGGGTTAAGGGGAAGGGGTAGTTTACCTGCAACGTTTTGTTTATCAAGCGTATTTTCTATGGCAAACGATAACAGCCGCAAATTCAAACAGAATCAAATAATTTTTTGCATACGTCGCTGAATTGTAGAGGTCTCAATGACTTTCGATTTTGGTGAAGATCGGTTAAGGGGAAGGGGTAGTTTACCTGCAACCTTTTACGTTTTAACAAGAGTAAAGTACTTGAAAATTTATTTAAAATTTTTGAAACAATGGTAATTGTTAAAAATAAAATAATTTTGTTGCCAGGCAATAAAATTATAATTTTTTCATTTTAATGTAATATAATATTTTTCATTTAATACAGCAATAAAAAGGCAGGTAAGACACAGACTGGCTGTTTGGCTGAAACTGATTTTAAATATAAATCTTAGAATATGGAAGTCATGTATGGTTCTCCATACCGATTTTTACTTCCATATTCCTTAAGGAATGGAAGTATGGTGATGGCAAAAAAAATCGTGTTCTAGATTATTGCAGATTCTGATTCTACTACACTCAAAACATGAAAAAAAGTGGTTTTCCGAAAAGTGTCTGTGTGTGTGTCTGTCTGTGTGTGTGTCTGTCTGTAGATTTTTTTCTATGGCAAACGATACCTGCCGCAAATTCAAACAGAATCAAATAATTTTTTGCATACAGCCCTGATTTGTAGAGGACTCGCGACCTATTGTTTTTGGTGAAGATCGGTTGAGGGAAAGGGGTAGTTTACCTGCAACGGTTTTTTATTGTCAAGGGAATTTTTTTTTTTTTGCAAACGATAACAGCCGCAAATTCAAACAGAATCAAATAATGTTTCGCATACAGCCCTGAATTGTAGAGTTCTCAAGATCTATTGTTTTTGGTGAAGATCGGTTAAGGGAAAGGGGTAGTTTACCTGTAACGTTTTATGTTTTGACAAGGGTATTTCCTATGGCAAACGATAACAGCCGCAAATTCAAACAGAATCAAATAATTTTCTGCATACAGCCCTGATTTGTAGAGTACTCAAGACTTATTGTTTTTGGTGAAGATCGGTTAAGGGGAAGGGGTAGTTTACCTGCAACGTTTTTTATCAAGGGTATTTTCTATGGCAAACGATAACTGCTGCAAATTCAAACAGAATCAAATAATTTTTTGCATACAGCCCTGATTTGTAGAGTACTCGCGACTTATTGTTTTTGGTGAAGATCGGTTAAGGGGAAGGGGTAGTTTACCTGCAACGTTTTTTATCAAGGGTATTTTCTATGGCAAACGATAACTGCTGCAAATTCAAACAGAATCAAATAATTTTTTGCATACGTCAGTGAATTGTAGAGGACTCAAGGCCTTTAGATTTTGGTGAAGATTAGTTAAGGGGAAGGGGTAGTTTACCAGCAAACTTTTACGTTTTAACAAGGGTAAAGTACTTGAAAATTCATTTAAACTTTTTCAAACAATGGTAATTGTTGAAAATAAAATAATTTTGTTGCCAGGCAATCTGAAAATTTCAGATTTTGTACCACAAAATCTGAAAAGATTATACGATAGTTTATGAAATGGTTAATAATACGTCAGTGGAAGGTGTAATGAGAAATTAGCAGAAATGGAAACCTGGGGAATGTTAACTGTTCTGTAGATACAATTTTGTCAGAATGTTTGGAAGTGATCATCAACATTGAAGAAAAAGTAAGCATATTAAGAAACATATGTAAGTACTTATTATAAAAAAATAATGTTTGTTTTTTGAAAAAGTCATTTTGATTATAAAATATAAATATTTACAACAAGAAAAGAATTTTCAGTTTTCAAAATTTAAATATATTTTTATAAAACAATGGGTTCTTCATTGAGGTGGGGACCATGTCACTCACTCCATCTCAAGCCTCCTCTCCCATTTTGCAGAAAAAGAGGACCCTGTCAAGGCTGATACTTTGACGACAGTGACAGGGCTTTCCACCAAATTCAGCAGAGTGACAGGTAGGCCCAACTCTGATTGGCTCCTCAGATTTCCCCAGCGTTAGTAGGTTCTATGAAAATATTTTATTTCAAAAATGATTTTAAATATAAATCTTAGATATGTTTTATAAATCTCATGTTTTATGTTTTAACATGGGTAATTTTTTATATGACGAACCATAACTGCCGTAAATTCAAACAGAATCAAATAATTTTTTACATATGTGCCTGAGCTATAGAGAACTCAATGTCTGTTGATTTTGGTGAAGATCGGTTACGGGGAAAGGGCAGTTTACCTGAAACATTTTTTGTTGTAACATGAGTAAAGTACTTAATTTTGATAAAGTATCCTGATAAGATCTTAATAATCCACTGTAGAAACGTAGATGAAATATCTATAAATGAAGAGGCTAGTTGAATGGGCTGGGGGTGATTTTCTATAAATCAAAATTATAGTTGAAGGGGGAGGGGATAATATTTTTTATATGTGTACTACGTTATTGGCAAGAAAGAGTATTTTTTTGTTAAAATTCCTTCCCTGGCTGTTTGGCTGAAAATGATTTTAAATATAAATCTTAGAATATGGAAGTCATGTATGGTTCTCCATACCGATATTTACTTCCATATTCCTTAAGGAATGGAAGTATGGTGATGGCAAAAAAAATCGTGTTCGAGATTATTGCAGATTCTGATTCTACTACACTCAAAACATGAAAAAAAGTCGTTTTCCGAAAAGTGTCTGTGTGTCTGTCTGTCTGTGTGTCTGTAGATTTTTTTTCTATGGCAAACGATAACTGCCACAAATTCAAACAGAATCAAATAATTTTTTGCATGCAGCCCTGATTTGCAGAGTACTCGCGACCTATTGTTTTTGGTGAAGATCGTTTGAGGGAAAGGGGTAGTTTACCTGCAACGGTTTTTTTTTAGCAAGGGTAATTTTGTTTGTTTGGCAAACGATAACAGCCGCAAATTCAAACAGAATCAAATAATGTTTCGCATACAGCCCTGAATTGTAGAGTTCTCAAGATCTGTTGATTTTGGTGAAGATCGGTTAAGGGAAAGGGGTAGTTTACCTGTAACGTTTTATGTTTTAACAAGGGTATTTCCTATGGCAAACGATAACAGCCGCAAATTCAAACAGAATCATAAGATTATTTGCATACAGCCCTAAATTGTAGAGTTCTCAAGGCCTATTGTTTTTGGTGAAGTTTGGTTGAGGGAAAGGGGTAGTTTACCTGCAACGTTTTTTTAACAAGGGTATTTTCTATGGCAAACGATAACAGCCGCAAATTCAAACAGAATCAAATAATGTTTTGCATACGGCCCTGATTTGTAGAGTACTCAAGACCTATTGTTTATGGTGAAGATCGGTTAAGGGAGAGGGGTAGTTTACCTGTAACGTTTTATGTTTTAACAAGGGTATTTCCTATGGCAAACGATAACAGCCGCAAATTCAAACAGAATCAAAAGATTATGTGTATACAGCCCTAAATTGTAGAGTTCTCAAGACCTATTGTGTTTGGTGAAGATCGGTTGAGGGAAAGGGGTAGTTTACCTGCAACGTTTTTTTAACAAGGGTATTTTATATGGCAAACGATAACAGCCGCAAATTCAAACAGAATCAAATAATGTTTCGCATACAGCCCTGAATTGTAGAGTTCTCAAGATCTGTTGTTTTTGGTGAAGATCGGTTAAGGGAAAGGGGTAGTTTACCTACAACGTTTTTTTAACAAGGGTATTTTATATGGCAAACGATAACAGCCGCAAATTCAAACAGAATCAAATAATTTTCTGCATACAGGCCTGATTTGTAGAGTACTCAAGACCTATTGTTTTTGGTGAAGATCGGTTGAGGGGAAGGGGTAGTTTACCTGCAACGTTTTTTATCAAGCGTATTTTCTATGGCAAACGATAACTGCCGCAAATTCAAACAGATTCAAATAATTTTTTGCATACGTCAGTGAATTGTAGAGAACTCAAGGCCTTTAGATTTTGGTGAAGATCAGTTAAGGGGAAGGGGTAGTTTACCAGCAAACTTTTACGTTTTAACAAGGGTAAAGTACTTGAAAATTCATTTAAACTTTTTCAAACAATGGTAATTGTTGAAAATAAAATAATTTTGTTGCCAGGCAATCTGAAAATTTCAGATTTTGTACCACAAAATCTGAAAAGATTATACGATAGTTTATGAAATGGTTAATAATACGTCAGTGGAAGGTGTAATGAGAAATTAGCAGAAATGGAAACCTGGGGAATGTTAACTGTTCTGTAGATACAATTTTGTCAGAATGTTTGGAAATGATCATCAACATTGAAGAAAAAGTAAGCATATTAAGAAACATATGTAAGTACTTATTATAAAAAAATAATGTTTGTGTTTTGATAAAGTCATTTTGATTATAAAATATAAATATTTACAAGAAAAGAATTTTCAGTTTTCAAAATTTAAGTATATTTTTATAAAACAATGGGTTCTTCATTGAGGTGGGGACCATGTCACTCACTCCATCTCAAGCTTCCTCTCCCATTTTGCAGAAAAAGAGGACCCTGTCAAGGCTGATACTTTGACGACAGTGACAGGGCTTTCCACCAAATTCAGCAGCGTGACAGGTAGGCCCAACTCTGAGTGGCTCCTCAGATTTCCCCAGCGTTAGTAGGTTCTATGAAAATATTTTATTTCAAAAATGATTTTAAATATAAATCTTAGATATGTTTTATAAATCTCATGTTTTATGTTTTAACATGGGTAATTTTTTATATGACGAACCATAACTGCCGTAAATTCAAACAGAATCAAATAATTTTACTTCCATATTCCTTAAGGAATGGAAGTATGGTGATGGCAAAAAAAATCGTGTTCGAGATTATTGCAGATTCTGATTCTACTACACTCAAAACATGAAAAAAAGTCGTTTTCCGAAAAGTGTCTGTGTGTCTGTCTGTCTGTCTGTCTGTCTGTCTGTCTGTCTGTCTGTGTGTCTGTGTGTCTGTCTGTCTGTAGATTTTTTTTCTATGGCAAACGATAACTGCCGCAAATTCAAACGGAATCAAATAATTTTTTGCATACAGGCCGGTTTTGCAGAGTTCTCGCGACCTATTGTTTTTGGTGAAGATCGGTTGAGGGAAAGGGGTAGTTTACCTGCAACGGTTTTTTTTTAGCAAGGGTAATTTTGTTTGTTTGGCAAACGATAACAGCCGCAAATTCAAACAGAATCAAATAATGTTTCGCATACAGCCCTGAATTGTAGAGTTCTCAAGACCTATTGTTTTTGGTGAAGATCGGTTAAGGGAAAGGGGTAGTTTACCTGTAACGTTTTATGTTTTAACAAGGGTATTTCCTATGGCAAACGATAACAGCCGCAAATTCAAACAGAATGAAAAGATTATTTGCATACAGCCCTAAATTGTAGAGTTCTCAAGACCTTTTGTTTTTGGTGAAGATCGGTTAAGGGAAAGGGGTAGTTTACCTACAACGTTTTTTTAACAAGGGTATTTTCTATGGCAAACGATAACAGCCGCAAATTCAAACAGAATCAAATAATTTTCTGCATACAGCCCTGATTTGTAGAGTACTCAAGACCTATTGTTTTTGGTGAAGATCGGTTGAGGGGAAGGGGTAGTTTACCAGCAACGTTTTTTATCATGCGTATTTTCTATGGCAAACGACAACTGCCGCAAATTCAAACAGAATCAAATAATTTTTTGCATACAGCCCTGATTTGTAGAGTACTCGCGACCTGTTGTTTTTGGTGAAGATCGGTTGAGGGGAAGGGGTAGTTTACCTGCAACGGTTTTTTTTATCAAGGGAAATTTTTTTTTTTTGGCAAACGATAACAGCCGCAAATTCAAACAGAATGAAAAGATTATTTGCATACAGCCCTAAATTGTAGAGTACTCAAGACCTATTGTTTATGGTGAAGATCGGTTAAGGGAGAGGGGTAGTTTACCTGTAACGTTTTATGTTTTAACAAGGGTATTTCCTATGGCAAACGATAACAGCCGCAAATTCAAACAGAATCAAAAGATTATTTGTATACAGCCCTAAATTGTAGAGTTCTCAAGACCTATTGTGTTTGGTGAAGATCGGTTGAGGGAAAGGGGTAGTTTACCTGCAACGTTTTTTTAACAAGGGTATTTTCTATGGCAAACGATAACAGCCGCAAATTCAAACAGAATCAAATAATTTTTTGCATACGTCGCTGAATTGTAGATGTCTCAATGACTTTCGATTTTGGTGAAGATCGGTTAAGGGGAAGGGGTAGTTTACCTGCAACCTTTTACGTTTTAACAAGAGTAAAGTACTTGAAAATTTATTTAAAATTTTTGAAACAATGGTAATTGTTAAAAATAAAATAATTTTGTTGCCAGGCAATAAAATTATAATTTTTTCATTTTAATGTAATATAATATTTTTCATTTAATACAGCAATAAAAAGGCAGGTAAGACACAGACTGGCTGTTTGGCTGAAACTGATTTTAAATATAAATCTTAGAATATGGAAGTCATGTATGGTTCTCCATTCCGATTTTTACTTCCATATTCCTTAAGGAATGGAAGTATGGTGATGGCAAAAAAAATCGTGTTCTAGATTATTGCAGATTCTGATTCTACTACACTCAAAACATGAAAAAAAGTGGTTTTCCGAAAAGTGTCTGTGTGTGTGTCTGTCTGTGTGTGTGTCTGTCTGTGTGTGTGTCTGTCTGTAGATTTTTTTTCTATGGCAAACGATAACTGCCACAAATTCAAACAGAATCAAATAATTTTTTGCATGCAGCCCTGATTTGCAGAGTGCTCGCGACCTATTGTTTTTGGTGAAGATCGTTTGAGGGAAAGGGGTAGTTTACCGGCAACGGTTTTTTTTTAGCAAGGGTAATTTTGTTTGTTTGGCAAACGATAACAGCCGCAAATTCAAACAGAATCAAATAATGTTTCGCATACAGCCCTGAATAGTAGAGTTCTCAAGATCTGTTGATTTTGGTGAAGATCGGTTAAGGGAAAGGGGTAGTTTACCTGTAACGTTTTTTGTTTTAACAAGGGTATTTCCTATGGCAAACGATAACAGCCGCAAATTCAAACAGAATCATAAGATTATTTGCATACAGCCCTAAATTGTAGAGTTCTCAAGGTCTATTGTTTTTGGTGAAGTTTGGTTGAGGGAAAGGGGTAGTTTACCTGCAACGTTTTTTTAACAAGGGTATTTTCTATGGCAAACGATAACAGCCGCAAATTCAAACAGAATCAAATAATGTTTTGCATACGGCCCTGATTTGTAGAGTACGCAAGACCTTTTGTTTATGGTGAAGATCGGTTAAGGGAGAGGGGTAGTTTACCTGTAACGTTTTATGTTTTAACAAGGGTATTTCCTATGGCAAACGATAACAGCCGCAAATTCAAACAGAATCAAAAGATTATTTGTATACAGCCCTAAATTGTAGAGTTCTCAAGACCTATTGTGTTTGGTGAAGATCGGTTGATGGAAAGGGGTAGTTTACCTGCAACGTTTTTTTAACAAGGGTATTTTCTATGGCAAACGATAACAGCCGCAAATTCAAACAGAATCAAATAATGTTTTGCATACAGTCCTGATTTGTAGAGTACTCAAGACCTATTGTTTTTGGTGAAGATGGGTTAAGGGGAAGGGGTAGTTTACCTGCAACGTTTTGTTTATCAAGCGTATTTTCTATGGCAAACGATAACAGCCGCAAATTCAAACAGAATCAAATAATTTTTTGCATACGTCGCTGAATTGTAGAGGTCTCAATGACTTTCGATTTTGGTGAAGATCGGTTAAGGGGAAGGGGTAGTTTACCTGCAACCTTTTACGTTTTAACAAGAGTAAAGTACTTGAAAATTTATTTAAAATTTTTGAAACAATGGTAATTGTTAAAAATAAAATAATTTTGTTGCCAGGCAATAAAATTATAATTTTTTCATTTTAATGTAATATAATATTTTTCATTTAATACAGCAATAAAAAGGCAGGTAAGACACAGACTGGCTGTTTGGCTGAAACTGATTTTAAATATAAATCTTAGAATATGGAAGTCATGTATGGTTCTCCATACCGATTTTTACTTCCATATTCCTTAAGGAATGGAAGTATGGTGATGGCAAAAAAAATCGTGTTCTAGATTATTGCAGATTCTGATTCTACTACACTCAAAACATGAAAAAAAGTGGTTTTCCGAAAAGTGTCTGTGTGTGTGTCTGTCTGTGTGTGTGTCTGTCTGTAGATTTTTTTCTATGGCAAACGATACCTGCCGCAAATTCAAACAGAATCAAATAATTTTTTGCATACAGCCCTGATTTGTAGAGGACTCGCGACCTATTGTTTTTGGTGAAGATCGGTTGAGGGAAAGGGGTAGTTTACCTGCAACGGTTTTTTATTGTCAAGGGAATTTTTTTTTTTTTGCAAACGATAACAGCCGCAAATTCAAACAGAATCAAATAATGTTTCGCATACAGCCCTGAATTGTAGAGTTCTCAAGATCTATTGTTTTTGGTGAAGATCGGTTAAGGGAAAGGGGTAGTTTACCTGTAACGTTTTATGTTTTGACAAGGGTATTTCCTATGGCAAACGATAACAGCCGCAAATTCAAACAGAATCAAATAATTTTCTGCATACAGCCCTGATTTGTAGAGTACTCAAGACTTATTGTTTTTGGTGAAGATCGGTTAAGGGGAAGGGGTAGTTTACCTGCAACGTTTTTTATCAAGGGTATTTTCTATGGCAAACGATAACTGCTGCAAATTCAAACAGAATCAAATAATTTTTTGCATACAGCCCTGATTTGTAGAGTACTCGCGACTTATTGTTTTTGGTGAAGATCGGTTGAGGGGAAGGGGTAGTTTACCTGCAACGGTTTTTTTTATCAAGGGAAATTTTTTTTTGTTTGGCAAACGATAACAGCCGCAACGATTCATAGATAGACTTTTCGTCTTTAGGGAATGAACCCTCTTCAAGATGCTGAGGGTCCATGAGTGACTTCGGAGCGCTCCTTCTTTTTCGCGTGTTTGTTCTGTGAAACATACACTGTAGATTCGCAGCTTTACTCTAAACAACGCTCAATAGGAAATGTTGAAAATTTTAGTCCACGGTGTACCCTCATTCACACTAAACCTGTTCCGATGTTTTAATTACGGACATCGTAATATTAAAACTTTGGAAACTTGAGCACTACTTAATGGAGATCAATCATTAACTTATACAAGCCATTAATTTTATGCATATTTTATATATATATATATATATATATATATATATATATATATGTACAACGTTATCGGCAACAAAGAAGTAGTTTTTGTTAAAATTCCTTCCCGGGATATTTGGCCGTAGTCCAATGTTTTCTACAAAACCAGACGTTTCGGCAATGCCATCGACTTCCATCATCAGTGAAAATCGAGTGCGATAACGTGAGGTGGTGGTGGTATACGTTAGTGAGCACAGTACTGTGGTTAATGCTGAAGCAATAAGTAGAAAGACGTAGTTTCTATGGAAATATTTCATTTCGAATATGATTTTAAAAATAAATCTTAGAACATGGAAGTCATGTATGGTTCTCCATACCGATATTTTAATTTGCTCTTTTATATTCGCCATTGAGTTTTCTACTGCAGATATTTTTGTTGACATAGCTTCTTCCACAATCAAGACAGATTTTTCTACTTCAACTACTCTTTTGCATACAGCCCTAAAGTGTAGAGTTCTCAAGACCTATTGATTTTGGTGAAGATCGGTTAAGGGAAAGGGGTAGTTTACCTGCTACGTTTTATGTTTTAAAAGGGCATTTTCTATGGCAAACGATAAGAGCCGCAAATTCAAACAAAAGCAAATAATGTTTTGCATACAGCCCTGATCTGTAGAGTTCTCAAGACCTATTGTTTTTGGTGAAGATCGGTTAAGGGAAAGGGGTAGTTTACCTGCAACGTTTTATGTTTTAAAAGGGCATTTTTTATGGCAAACGATAAGAGTCGCAAATTCAAACAGAATCAAATAATGTTTTGCATATAGCCGTAATTTGTAGAGTACTCAAGACCTATTGATTTTGGTGAAGATCGGTTAAGGGAAAGGGGTAGTTTACCGGCAACGGTTTTTTTTAAACAAGTTAATTTTTACTTCCATATTCCTTAAGGAAATGGAAGTACGGTGATGGCAAAAAAAATCGTGTTCGAGATTATTGCAGAAACTGATTGTACTACACTCAAAACATGAAAAAAGTCGTTTTCCGAAAAGTGTCTGTGTGTGTGTCTGTCTGTCTGTGTGTCTGTAGATTTTTTTCTATGGCAAACGATAACTGCCGCAAATTCAAACAGAATCAAATAATGTTTCGCATACAGATCTGAATTGTAGAGTTCTCAAGACCTTTTGTTTTTGGTGAAGATCGGTTAAGGGAAAGGGGTAGTTTACCTGTAAAGTTTTGTTTTAACAAGGGTATTTCCTATGGCAAACGATAACAGCCGCAAATTCAAACACAATCAAAAGATTATTTGCATACAGCCCTAAATTGCAGAGTTCTCAAGACCTGCTGTTTTTGGTGAAGATCGGTTAAGGGAAAGGGGTAGTTTACCTGCAGCGTTTTTTTATCAAGGGTATTTTCTATGGCAAACGATAACAGCCGCAAATTCAAACAGAATCAAATAATTTTTTGCATGCAGCCGTGATTTGTAGAGTACTCAAGACCTATTGTTTTTGGTGAAGATCGGTTGAGGGGAAGGGGTAGTTTACCTGCAACGTTTTTTATCAAGCGTATTTTCTATGGCAAACGATAACTGCCGCAAATTCAAACAGAATCAAATAATTTTTTGCATACGTCACTGAATTGTAGAGGACTCATGGCCTTTTGATTTTGGTGAAGATCGGTTAAGGGGAAGGGGTAGTTTATCTGCAACCTTTTACTTTTTAACAAGAGTATAGTACTTGAAAATTCATTTAAACTTTTTCAAACAATGGTAATTGTTAAAAATTAAATAATTTTGTTGCCAGGCAATAAAATTATAATTTTTTCATTTTAATGTAAATCTGTACATAGTATAAAGTAAAGTCGGTCCGTTTTCTCTCTGTGTTTGAAATCGCTAATCTCAGGAAGTACTGAACGGATTTTATTCAAGTTTTCGCCAATAGATAGAGTGTCTATCGAGGAACATTTATGTGTATAATTAATACATATATGTTGTACATTAGCTTAGCTATCACGGTTTATGTCAAGTAAGTGGTATAGTTTACATCTTATATATAAAATATCGGTATGGAGAACCATACATGACTTCCATATTCTAAGATTTATATTTAAAATCATTTTCGAAATGTAATATTACCATAGAAACTACTTCTTTCTACTTACTGCTTCAGCCTTAACCACAGTACTGTGGTCACTAACATATACCACCTCACGTTATCGCACTCGATTTTCACTGATGATGGAAGTCAATGGCATTGCCGAAACGTCTGGTTTTGTAGAAAACATTGGACTACGGCCAAATATCCCGGGAAGGAATTTTAACAAAAACTACTTCTTTGTTGCCGATAACGTTGTACACATATATATAAAATATATGCATAAAATTAATGGCTTGTATAAGTTAATGATTGATCTCCATTAAGTAGTGCTCAAGTTTCCAAAGTTTTAATATTATGATGCCCGTAATTAAAACATCAGAGCAGGTTTAGTGTGAATGAGGGTACACTGTGGACAAAAATTTTCAACATTTCCTATTGAGCGTTGCTTAGAGTGTGAATCTACAGTGTATGTTTCACAGAACAAACACGCGAAAAAGAAGGAGCGCTCCGAAGTCACTCATGGACCCTCAGCATCTTGCAGAGAGTTCATTCCCTAAAGACGAAAAGTCTGTCTATGAATCGTTCCTCTGTAAACACGTGCAGTTACATTGCCCAGCGATCCACAGGAAGCAAATTGATGTCCATTTTTTCGGCTTGCACGCGTTATGTTGGTATGGGTTTCGGCACTTTCCATTTAAAAGCGTGCAAATGTAAGAAAATAAACATGAGTCAGACCAGAAATAACGTGAATTGTGTGTGTGTGTGTGTGTGTGTGTGTGTGTGTGTGTGTCTTACCTGCTTTTTTATTGCTGTAGGCATAATAATAAAATGGAAACGTAAATATTACATAACTGAGATATGCTTACCTGCCACGAACAATATATTATTTTATACATGGAGGAGTTCAGTGACATACACACGTACAGAAGTCATCTTCAAAAATACTAGAAGTCGTCCACGCTTTTATGTTGGCAGTGTAACTGACAGGAAGTTTTTTGATGTTTTTAAAACATCTAGGATGCAAACTTTTCCCGATAACTAAAAGTTTCCTTTTTTCGGTTCCCGTCATGTTCGCACAAACAAAAACTGTAACTCTTTGTTTAGAGAGCTTCCCACCAACGCACTTTTCATTTGTAAATTTGAAAGTCTTATCTGGAGTTAATTTATAAAAAATTCCGGCTTCATGTCCATTAAAGATGTCTTCATCTTTATATGATCGTCTAATTTCTGGCCAAGTGTTATGCACCCAATCGCCTGTAACGTTCAGATCTACGCATTTTGCCTCACCACAAATTTTTGCAAAGGAAATCGAGTGTCGGGCCTTAAATCGATCTAGCCATCCGTTGAAGCACGCAAAATGGCTGGCGCCGGCAGTCCTGTTACAGTGCTTATCGCTTGCATACAATGTATGTCTGTAGCCATGGGCTAGTGCGCGCGCACATATATACGTTTATATGAAATTTAGAGTAAAATATCTGAGAAATATTTGACGCTATAACAGAGTAGTACAATATTTAGTGACGTTAAAACCGGGAATTTTTATAATGTTAAAGATATCAGTTTGACCGGACTTATGACAAAATAACGCTACACCAGAGTTGACGTAACAGCCCAGGCCGTAATAACCAAGTTCCACTGTATATATAATGATATTAACTCAAACATAATTTACATTAAAATGAAAAAATTATAATTTTATTGCCTGGCAACAAAATTATTTTATTTTTAACAATTACCATTGTTTCAAAAAGTTTAAATAAATTTTCAAGTACTTTACTCTTGTTAAAACGTAAAAGGTTGCAGGTAAACTACCCCTTCCCCTTAACCGATCTTCACCAAAATCGAAAGTCCTTGAGACCTCTACAATTCAGGGACGTATGCAAAAAAGTATTTGATTCTGTTTGAATTTGCGGCTGTTATCGTTTGCCATAGAAAATACGCTTGACAAAAAAACGTTGCAGGTAAACTACCCCTTCCTCTCAACCGATCTTCACCAAAAACAATAGGTCTTGAGTACTCTAAACATCAGGGCTGTATGCAGAAAATTATTTGATTCTGTTTGAATTTGCGGCTGTTATCGTTTGCCATAGAAAATACCCTTGTTAAGAAAACGTTGTTGGTAAACTACCCCTTTCCCTTAACCGATCTTCACCAAAAACCACAGATCTTGAGAAATCTACAATTTAGGGCTGTATGCAAATAATCTTTTGATTCTGTTTGAATTTGCGGCTGTTATTGTTTGCCATAGGAAATACCCTTGTTAAAACATAAAACGTTACTGGTAAACTACCCCTTTCCCTTAACCGATCTTCACCAAAACCAACAGGTCTTGAGAACTCTATAGCTCAGGGCTGTATGCGAAACATTATTTGATTCTGTTTGAATTTGCGGCTGTTATCGTTTGCCAAAAAAAATTTCCCTTGATAAAAAAAAACTGCTGCAGGTAAACTACCCCTTTCCCTCAACCGATCTTCACTAAAAACAATAGGCCTTGAGAACTCTACAATTTAGGGCTGTATGCAAATAATCTTATGATTCTGTTTGAATTTGCGGCTGTTATCGTTTGCCATAAGAAATACCCTTGTTAAAACATAAAACGTTACAGGTAAACTACGCCTTTCCCTCAACCGATCTTCACCAAAAGCAATAGGTCGGGAGTACTCAGCAAATCAGGGCTGCATGCAAAAAATTATTTGATTCTGTTTGAATTTGTGGCAGTTATCGTTTGCCATAGAAAAAAAATCTACAGACACACAGACACACAGACAGACACACACACAGACAGACAGACAGACACACACACAGACACTTTTCGGAAAACGACTTTTTTTCATGTTCTGAGTGTAGTAGAATCAGAATCTGCAATAATCTCGAACACGATTTTTTTTGCCATCACCATACTTCCATTCCTTAAGGAATATGGAAGTAAAATTGCCCTTGATAAAAAACCGTTGCAGGTAAACTACCCCTTTCCCATAACCGATCTTCACCAAAAACGATAGGTCTTGAGAAATCTACAATTCAGGGCTGTATGTAAAATATTATATGATTTTGTTTGAATTTGCGGCTGTTATCGTTTGCCATAAAAAATACCCTTTTAAAACATAAAACGTTGCAGGTAAACTACTCCTTTCCCTTAACCGATCTTTACCAAAATCAACAAATCTTGAGAGCTCTACAATTCAGGGCTGTATGCGAAACATTATTTGATTCTGTTTGAATTTGCGGCTGTTATCGTTTGCCAAACAAACAAAATTACCCTTGGTAAAAAAAAACCGTTGCAGGTAAACTACCCCTTTCCCTCAATTGATCTTCACCAAAAACAATAGGTCGCGAGTACTCTATAAATCAGGACTGTGTGCAAAGAATTATTTGATTCTGTTTGAATTTGCGGCTGTTATCGTTTGCCATAGAAAATACGCTTGACAAAAAAACGTTGCAGGTAAACTACCCCTTCCTCTCAACCGATCTTCACCAAAAACAATAGGTCTTGAGTACTCTAAACATCAGGGCTGTATGCAGAAAATTATTTGATTCTGTTTGAATTTGCGGCTGTTATCGTTTGCCATAGAAAATACCCTTGTTAAAAAAACGTTGTTGGTAAACTACCCCTTTCCCTTAACCGATCTTCACCAAAAACCACAGATCTTGAGAAATCTACAATTTAGGGCTGTATGCAAATAATCTTTTGATTCTGTTTGAATTTGCGGCTGTTATTGTTTGCCATAGGAAATACCCTTGTTAAAACATAAAACGTTACTGGTAAACTACCCCTTTCCCTTAACCGATCTTCACCAAAACCAATAGGTCTTGAGAACTCTATAGCTCAGGGCTGTATGCGAAACATTATTTGATTCTGTTTGAATTTGCGGCTGTTATCGTTTGCCAAAAAAAATTTCCCTTGATAAAAAAAAACTGCTGCAGGTAAACTACCCCTTTCCCTCAACCGATCTTCACTAAAAACAATAGGCCTTGAGAACTCTACAATTTAGGGCTGTATGCAAATAATCTTATGATTCTGTTTGAATTTGCGGCTGTTATCGTTTGCCATAAGAAATACCCTTGTTAAAACATAAAACGTTACAGGTAAACTACGCCTTTCCCTCAACCGATCTTCACCAAAAGCAATAGGTCGGGAGTACTCAGCAAATCAGGGCTGCATGCAAAAAATTATTTGATTCTGTTTGAATTTGTGGCAGTTATCGTTTGCCATAGAAAAAAAATCTACAGACACACAGACACACAGACAGACAGACAGACACACACACAGACACTTTTCGGAAAACGACTTTTTTTCATGTTCTGAGTGTAGTAGAATCAGAATCTGCAATAATCTCGAACACGATTTTTTTTGCCATCACCATACTTCCATTCCTTAAGGAATATGGAAGTAAAATTGCCCTTGATAAAAAACCGTTGCAGGTAAACTACCCCTTTCCCATAACCGATCTTCACCAAAAACGATAGGTCTTGAGAAATCTACAATTCAGGGCTGTATGTAAAATATTATATGATTTTGTTTGAATTTGCGGCTGTTATCGTTTGCCATAAAAAATACCCTTTTAAAACATAAAACGTTGCAGGTAAACTACTCCTTTCCCTTAACCGATCTTTACCAAAATCAACAAATCTTGAGAGCTCTACAATTCAGGGCTGTATGCGAAACATTATTTGATTCTGTTTGAATTTGCGGCTGTTATCGTTTGCCAAACAAACAAAATTACCCTTGGTAAAAAAAAACCGTTGCAGGTAAACTACCCCTTTCCCTCAATTGATCTTCACCAAAAACAATAGGTCGCGAGTACTCTATAAATCAGGACTGTGTGCAAAGAATTATTTGATTCTGTTTGAATTTGCGGCTGTTATCGTTTGCCATAGAAAAAAATCTACACACACACACACACACACACACACACACACACACACACACACACACACACACACACACACACACACACACACACACACACACACACACACACACACACACACACACACACACACACACACACACACACACACACACACACACACACACACACACACACACACACACACACACACACACACACACACACACACACACACACACACACACACACATTTCGAAAAATGACTTTTTCATGTTTTGAGTGTAGTACAATCAGAATCTGCAATAATTCTGGCCTCATTCATGTTTATTTTCTTACATTTGCGCGGTTTTTAAATGGAAAGTGCCGAACCCATACCAACATAACGCATGCAAGCCGAAAAAGTGTGCAGCGTGGATAGCGATTTGCTTCCTGTGGATCGCTGGGCAGTGTAACTGCACGTGTTTACAGAGGAACGATTCATAGACAGACATTTCGTCTTTAGGGAATGAACCCTCTGCAAGATGCTTAGGGTCCATGAGTGACTTCGGAGCCCTCCTTCTTTTCCGCGTGTTTGTTCTGTGAAACGTACACTGTAGATTCGCAGATTTATTCTAAGCAACGCTCAATAGGAAATGTTGAAAATTTTTGTCCACGGTGAACCCTCATACACACTAAACCTGCTCTGATGTTTTAATTACGGACATCATAATATTAAAACTTTGGAAACTTGAGCACTACTTAATGGAGATCAATCATTAACTTATACAAGTCATTAATTTTATGCATATTTTTTATATATATGTGTACAACGTTATCGGCAACAAAGAAGTAGTTTTTGTTAAAATTCCTTCCCGGGATATTTGGCCGTAGTCCAATGTTTTCTACAAAACCAGACGTTTTGGCAATGCCATTGACTTCCATCATCAATGAAAATCGAGTGCGATAGCGTGAGGTGGTATATGTTAGTGACCACAGTACTGTGGTTAAGCCTGAAGCAGTAAGTAGAAAGAAGTAGTTTCTATGGTAATATTTCATTTCGAAAATGATTTTAAAAATAAATCTTAGAATATGGAAGTCATGTATGGTTCTCCATACCGATTTGTACTTCCATGTTCCTTAAGGAAATGGAAGTATGGTGATGGCAAAAAAAATCGTGTTCGAGATTATTGCAGATTCTGATTGTACTACACTCAAAACATGAAAAAAAGTCATTTTTCGAAAAGTGTGTGTGTGTGTGTGTGTGTGTCTGTGTGTCTGTAGATTTTTTTCTATGGCAAACGATAACAGCCGCAAATTCAAACAGAATCAAATAATTCTTTGCACACAGTCCTGATTTATAGAGTACTCGCGACCTATTGTTTTTGGTGAAGATCAATTGAGGGAAAGGGGTAGTTTACCTGCAACGGTTTTTTTTTTACCAAGGGTAATTTTGTTTGTTTGGCAAACGATAACAGCCGCAAATTCAAACAGAATCAAATAATATTTCGCATACAGCCCTGAATTGTAGAGCTCTCAAGATTTGTTGATTTTGGTAAAGATCGGTTGAGGGAAAGGGGTAGTTTACCTGCAACGTTTTTTTAACAAGGGTATTTTCTATGGCAAACGATAACAGCCGCAAATTCAAACAGAATCAAATAATGTTTTGCATACAGTCCTGATTTGTAGAGTACTCAAGACCTATTGTTTTTGGTGAAGATCGGTTAAGGGGAAGGGGTAGTTTACCTGCAACGTTTTTTTATCAAGCGTATTTTCTATGGCAAACGATAACAGCCGCAAATTCAAACAGAATCAAATAATTTTTTGCATACGTCGCTGAATTGTAGAGGTCTCAATGACATTAGATTTTGGTGAAGATCGGTTAAGGGGAAGGGGTAGTTTACCTGCAACCTTTTACGTTTTAACAAGAGTAAAGTACTTGAAAATTTATTTAAAATTTTTGAAACAATGGTAATTGTTAAAAATAAAATAATTTTGTTGCCAGGCAATAAAATTATAATTTTTTCATTTTAATGTAATATAATATTTTTCATTTAATACAGCAATAAAAAGGCAGGTAAGACACAGACTGGCTGTTTGGCTGAAACTGATTTTAAATATAAATCTTAGAATATGGAAGTCATGTATGGTTCTCCATACCGATTTTTACTTCCATGTTCCTTAAGGAATGGAAGTATGGTGATGGCAAAAAAAATCGTGTTCTAGATTATGGCAGATTCTGATTCTACTACACTCAAAACATGAAAAAAAGTGGTTTTCCGAAAAGTGTCTGTGTGTGTGTCTGTCTGTGTGTGTGTCTGTCTGTGTGTGTGTCTGTCTGTAGATTTTTTTCTATGGCAAACGATACCTGCCGCAAATTCAAACAGAATCAAATAATTTTTTGCATACAGCCCTGATTTGTAGGGGACTCGCGACCTATTGTTTTTGGTGAAGATCGGTTGAGGGAAAGGGGTAGTTTACCTGCAACGGTTTTTTATTGTCAAGGGAATTTTTTTTTTTTGGCAAACGATAACAGCCGCAAATTCAAACAGAATCAAATAATGTTTCGCATACAGCCCTGAGTTGTAGAGTTCTCAAGACCTGCTGTTTTTGGTGAAGATCGGTTAAGGGAAAGGGGTAGTTTACCTGCAGCGTTTTTTTATCAAGGGTATTTTCTATGGCAAACGATAACAGCCGCAAATTCAAACAGAATCAAATAATTTTTTGCATGCAGCCGTGATTTGTAGAGTACTCAAGACGTATTGTTTTTGGTGAAGATCGGTTGAGGGGAAGGGGTAGTTTACCTGCAACGTTTTTTATCAAGCGTATTTTCTATGGCAAACGATAACTGCCGCAAATTCAAACAGAATCAAATAATTTTTTGCATACGTCACTGAATTGTAGAGGACTCATGGCCTTTTGATTTTGGTGAAGATCGGTTAAGGGGAAGGGGTAGTTTATCTGCAACCTTTTACTTTTTAACAAGAGTATAGTACTTGAAAATTCATTTAAACTTTTTCAAACAATGGTAATTGTTAAAAATTAAATAATTTTGTTGCCAGGGAATAAAATTATAATTTTTTCATTTTAATGTAAATCTGTACATAGTATAAAGTAAAGTCGGTCCGTTTTCTCTCTGTGTTTGAAATCGCTAATCTCAGGAAGTACTGAACGGATTTTATTCAAGTTTTCGCCAATAGATAGAGTGTCTATCGAGGAACATTTATGTGTATAATTAATACATATATGTTGTACATTAGCTTAGCTATCACGGTTTATGTCAAGTAAGTGGTATAGTTTACATCTTATATATAAAATATCGGTATGGAGAACCATACATGACTTCCATATTCTAAGATTTATATTTAAAATCATTTTCGAAATGTAATATTACCATAGAAACTACTTCTTTCTACTTACTGCTTCAGCCTTAACCACAGTACTGTGGTCACTAACATATACCACCTCACGTTATCGCACTCGATTTTCACTGATGATGGAAGTCAATGGCATTGCCGAAACGTCTGGTTTTGTAGAAAACATTGGACTACGGCCAAATATCCCGGGAAGGAATTTTAACAAAAACTACTTCTTTGTTGCCGATAACGTTGTACACATATATATAAAATATATGCATAAAATTAATGGCTTGTATAAGTTAATGATTGATCTCCATTAAGTAGTGCTCAAGTTTCCAAAGTTTTAATATTATGATGTCCGTAATTAAAACATCAGAGCAGGTTTAGTGTGAATGAGGGTACACTGTGGACAAAAATTTTCAACATTTCCTATTGAGCGTTGCTTAGAGTGTGAATCTACAGTGTATGTTTCACAGAACAAACACGCGAAAAAGAAGGAGCGCTCCGAAGTCACTCATGGACCCTCAGCATCTTGCAGAGAGTTCATTCCCTAAAGACGAAAAGTCTGTCTATGAATCGTTCCTCTGTAAACACGTGCAGTTACATTGCCCAGCGATCCACAGGAAGCAAATTGATGTCCATTTTTTCGGCTTGCACGCGTTATGTTGGTATGGGTTTCGGCACTTTCCATTTAAAAGCGTGCAAATGTAAGAAAATAAACATGAGTCAGACCAGAAATAACGTGAATTGTGTGTGTGTGTGTGTGTGTGTGTGTGTGTGTGTGTCTTACCTGCTTTTTTATTGCTGTAGGCATAATAATAAAATGGAAACGTAAATATTACATAACTGAGATATGCTTACCTGCCACGAACAATATATTATTTTATACATGGAGGAGTTCAGTGACATACACACGTACAGAAGTCATCTTCAAAAATACTAGAAGTCGTCCACGCTTTTATGTTGGCAGTGTAACTGACAGGAAGTTTTTTGATGTTTTTAAAACATCTAGGATGCAAACTTTTCCCGATAACTAAAAGTTTCCTTTTTTCGGTTCCCGTCATGTTCGCACAAACAAAAACTGTAACTCTTTGTTTAGAGAGCTTCCCACCAACGCACTTTTCATTTGTAAATTTGAAAGTCTTATCTGGAGTTAATTTATAAAAAATTCCGGCTTCATGTCCATTAAAGATGTCTTCATCTTTATATGATCGTCTAATTTCTGGCCAAGTGTTATGCACCCAATCGCCTGTAACGTTCAGATCTACGCATTTTGCCTCACCACAAATTTTTGCAAAGGAAATCGAGTGTCGGGCCTTAAATCGATCTAGCCATCCGTTGAAGCACGCAAAATGGCTGGCGCCGGCAGTCCTGTTACAGTGCTTATCGCTTGCATACAATGTATGTCTGTAGCCATGGGCTAGTGCGCGCGCACATATATACGTTTATATGAAATTTAGAGTAAAATATCTGAGAAATATTTGACGCTATAACAGAGTAGTACAATATTTAGTGACGTTAAAACCGGGAATTTTTATAATGTTAAAGATATCAGTTTGACCGGACTTATGACAAAATAACGCTACACCAGAGTTGACGTAACAGCCCAGGCCGTAATAACCAAGTTCCACTGTATATATAATGATATTAACTCAAACATAATTTACATTAAAATGAAAAAATTATAATTTTATTGCCTGGCAACAAAATTATTTTATTTTTAACAATTACCATTGTTTCAAAAAGTTTAAATAAATTTTCAAGTACTTTACTCTTGTTAAAACGTAAAAGGTTGCAGGTAAACTACCCCTTCCCCTTAACCGATCTTCACCAAAATGTAAAGTCCTTGAGACCTCTACAATTCAGGGACGTATGCAAAAAAGTATTTGATTCTGTTTGAATTTGCGGCTGTTATCGTTTGCCATAGAAAATACGCTTGACAAAAAAACGTTGCAGGTAAACTACCCCTTCCTCTCAACCGATCTTCACCAAAAACAATAGGTCTTGAGTACTCTAAACATCAGGGCTGTATGCAGAAAATTATTTGATTCTGTTTGAATTTGCGGCTGTTATCGTTTGCCATAGAAAATACCCTTGTTAAAAAAACGTTGTTGGTAAACTACCCCTTTCCCTTAACCGATCTTCACCAAAAACCACAGATCTTGAGAAATCTACAATTTAGGGCTGTATGCAAATAATCTTTTGATTCTGTTTGAATTTGCGGCTGTTATTGTTTGCCATAGGAAATACCCTTGTTAAAACATAAAACGTTACTGGTAAACTACCCCTTTCCCTTAACCGATCTTCACCAAAACCAATAGGTCTTGAGAACTCTATAGCTCAGGGCTGTATGCGAAACATTATTTGATTCTGTTTGAATTTTCGGCTGTTATCGTTTGCCAAAAAAAATTTCCCTTGATAAAAAAAAACTGCTGCAGGTAAACTACCCCTTTCCCTCAACCGATCTTCACTAAAAACTATAGGCCTTGAGAACTCTACAATTTAGGGCTGTATGCAAATAATCTTATGATTCTGTTTGAATTTGCGGCTGTTATCGTTTGCCATAAGAAATACCCTTGTTAAAACATAAAACGTTACAGGTAAACTACGCCTTTCCCTCAACCGATCTTCACCAAAAGCAATAGGTCGGGAGTACTCAGCAAATCAGGGCTGCA
The DNA here is from genome assembly GCA_034769895.1 of Magicicada septendecula. Classification (NCBI taxonomy): domain Eukaryota; kingdom Metazoa; phylum Arthropoda; class Insecta; order Hemiptera; family Cicadidae; genus Magicicada; species Magicicada septendecula. The sequence goes on along the minus strand of CM068367.1, from coordinate 715,120,959 downwards.
TGCAAAAAATTATTTGATTCTGTTTGAATTTGTGGCAGTTATCGTTTGCCATAGAAAAAAAATCTACAGACACACAGACACACAGACAGACACACACACAGACAGACAGACAGACACACACACAGACACTTTTCGGAAAACGACTTTTTTTCATGTTCTGAGTGTAGTAGAATCAGAATCTGCAATAATCTCGAACACGATTTTTTTTGCCATCACCATACTTCCATTCCTTAAGGAATATGGAAGTAAAATTGCCCTTGATAAAAAACCGTTGCAGGTAAACTACCCCTTTCCCATAACCGATCTTCACCAAAAACGATAGGTCTTGAGAAATCTACAATTCAGGGCTGTATGTAAAATATTATATGATTTTGTTTGAATTTGCGGCTGTTATCGTTTGCCATAAAAAATACCCTTTTAAAACATAAAACGTTGCAGGTAAACTACTCCTTTCCCTTAACCGATCTTTACCAAAATCAACAAATCTTGAGAGCTCTACAATTCAGGGCTGTATGCGAAACATTATTTGATTCTGTTTGAATTTGCGGCTGTTATCGTTTGCCAAACAAACAAAATTACCCTTGGTAAAAAAAAACCGTTGCAGGTAAACTACCCCTTTCCCTCAATTGATCTTCACCAAAAACAATAGGTCGCGAGTACTCTATAAATCAGGACTGTGTGCAAAGAATTATTTGATTCTGTTTGAATTTGCGGCTGTTATCGTTTGCCATAGAAAAAAATCTACACACACACACACACACACACACACACACACACACACACACACACACACACACACACACACACACACACACACACACACACACACACACACACACACACACACACACACACACACACACACACACACACACACACACACACACACACACACACACACACACACACACACACACACACATTTCGAAAAATGACTTTTTCATGTTTTGAGTGTAGTACAATCAGAATCTGCAATAATTCTGGCCTCATTCATGTTTATTTTCTTACATTTGCACGGTTTTTAAATGGAAAGTGCCGAACCCATACCAACATAACGCATGCAAGCCGAAAAAGTGTGCAGCGTGGATAGCGATTTGCTTCCTGTGGATCGCTGGGCAGTGTAACTGCACGTGTTTACAGAGGAACGATTCATAGACAGACATTTCGTCTTTAGGGAATGAACCCTCTGCAAGATGCTTAGGGTCCATGAGTGACTTCGGAGCCCTCCTTCTTTTCCGCGTGGTTGTTCTGTGAAACGTACACTGTAGATTCGCAGATTTATTCTAAGCAACGCTCAATAGGAAATGTTGAAAATTTTTGTCCACGGTGAACCCTCATACACACTAAACCTGCTCTGATGTTTTAATTACGGACATCATAATATTAAAACTTTGGAAACTTGAGCACTACTTAATGGAGATCAATCATTAACTTATACAAGTCATTAATTTTATGCATATTTTTTATATATATGTGTACAACGTTATCGGCAACAAAGAAGTAGTTTTTGTTAAAATTCCTTCCCGGGATATTTGGCCGTAGTCCAATGTTTTCTACAAAACCAGACGTTTTGGCAATGCCATTGACTTCCATCATCAGTGAAAATCGAGTGCGATAGCGTGAGGTGGTATATGTTAGTGACCACAGTACTGTGGTTAAGCCTGAAGCAGTAAGTAGAAAGAAGTAGTTTCTATGGTAATATTTCATTTCGAAAATGATTTTAAAAATAAATCTTAGAATATGGAAGTCATGTATGGTTCTCCATACCGATTTGTACTTCCATGTTCCTTAAGGAAATGGAAGTATGGTGATGGCAAAAAAAATCGTGTTCGAGATTATTGCAGATTCTGATTGTACTACACTCAAAACATGAAAAAAAGTCATTTTTCGAAAAGTGTGTGTGTGTGTGTGTGTGTCTGTGTGTCTGTAGATTTTTTCTATGGCAAACGATAACAGCCGCAAATTCAAACAGAATCAAATAATTCTTTGCACACAGTCCTGATTTATAGAGTACTCGCGACCTATTGTTTTTGGTGAAGATCAATTGAGGGAAAGGGGTAGTTTACCTGCAACGGTTTTTTTTTTACCAAGGGTAATTTTGTTTGTTTGGCAAACGATAACAGCCGCAAATTCAAACAGAATCAAATAATATTTCGCATACAGCCCTGAATTGTAGAGCTCTCAAGATTTGTTGATTTTGGTAAAGATCGGTTGAGGGAAAGGGGTAGTTTACCTGCAACGTTTTTTTAACAAGGGTATTTTCTATGGCAAACGATAACAGCCGCAAATTCAAACAGAATCAAATAATGTTTTGCATACAGTCCTGATTTGTAGAGTACTCAAGACCTATTGTTTTTGGTGAAGATCGGTTAAGGGGAAGGGGTAGTTTACCTGCAACGTTTTTTTATCAAGCGTATTTTCTATGGCAAACGCTAACAGCCGCAAATTCAAACAGAATCAAATAATTTTTTGCATACGTCGCTGAATTGTAGAGGTCTCAATGACATTAGATTTTGGTGAAGATCGGTTAAGGGGAAGGGGTAGTTTACCTGCAACCTTTTACGTTTTAACAAGAGTAAAGTACTTGAAAATTTATTTAAAATTTTTGAAACAATGGTAATTGTTAAAAATAAAATAATTTTGTTGCCAGGCAATAAAATTATAATTTTTTCATTTTAATGTAATATAATATTTTTCATTTAATACAGCAATAAAAAGGCAGGTAAGACACAGACTGGCTGTTTGGCTGAAACTGATTTTAAATATAAATCTTAGAATATGGAAGTCATGTATGGTTCTCCATACCGATTTTACTTCCATATTCCTTAAGGAATGGAAGTATGGTGATGGCAAAAAAAATCGTGTTCGAGATTATTGCAGATTCTTATTCTACTACACTCAAAACATGAAAAAAAGTCGTTTTCCGAAAAGTGTCTGTGTGTCTGTCTGTCTGTCTGTCTGTCTGTCTGTGTGTCTGTGTGTCTGTCTGTCTGTGTGTCTGTCTGTCTGTAGATTTTTTTTCTATGGCAAACGATAACTGCCGCAAATTCAAACAGAATCAAATAATTTTTTGCATACAGCCCGGTTTTGCAGAGTTCTCGCGACCTATTGTTTTTGGTGAAGATCGGTTGAGGGAAAGGGGTAGTTTACCTGCAACGGTTTTTTTTTAGCAAGGGAAATTTTGTTTGTTTGGCAAACGATAACAGCCGCAAATTCAAACAGAATCAAATAATGTTTCGCATACAGCCCTGAATTGTAGAGTTCTCAAGACCTATTGTTTTTGGTGAAGATCGGTTAAGGGAAAGGGGTAGTTTACCTGTAACGTTTTATGTTTTAACAAGGGTATTTCCTATGGCAAACGATAACAGCCACAAATTCAAACAGAATGAAAAGATTATTTGCATACAGCCCTAAATTGTAGAGTTCTCAAGACCTTTTGGTTTTGGTGAAGATCGGTTAAGGGAAAGGGGTAGTTTACCTACAACGTTTTTTTAACAAGGGTATTTTCTATGGCAAACGATAACAGCCGCAAATTCAAACAGAATCAAATAATTTTCTGCATACAGCCCTGATTTGTAGAGTACTCAAGACCTTTTGTTTTTGGTGAAGATCGGTTGAGGGGAAGGGGTAGTTTACCAGCAACGTTTTTTATCATGCGTATTTTCTATGGCAAACGACAACTGCCGCAAATTCAAACAGAATCAAATAATTTTTTGCATACAGCTCTGATTTGTAGAGTACTCGCGACCTATTGTTTTTGGTGAAGATCGGTTGAGGGGAAGGGGTAGTTTACCTGCAACGGTTTTTTTTATCAAGGGAAATTTTTTTTTTTTGGCAAACGATAACAGCCGCAAATTCAAACAGAATCAAATAATGTTTCGCATACAGCCCTGAATTATAGATTTCTCAAGACCTATTGTTTTTGGTGAAGATCGGTTGAGGGAAAGGGGTAGTTTACCTGCAACGTTTTTTTAACAAGGGTATTTTCTATGGCAAACGATAACAGCCGCAAATTCAAACAGAATCAAATAATGTTTTGCATACAGCCCTGATTTGTAGATTACTCAAGACCTATTGTTTTTGGTGAATATCGGTTAAGGGGAAGGGGTAGTTTACCTGCAACGTTTTTTTATCAAGCGTATTTTCTATGGCAAACGATAACAGCCGCAAATTCAAACAGAATGAAATAATTTTTTGCATACGTCCCTGAATTGTAGAGGTCTCAATGACTTTCGATTTTGGTGAAGATCGGTTAAGGGGAAGGGGTAGTTTACCTGCAACCTTTTACGTTTTAACAAGAGTAAAGTACTTGAAAATTTATTTAAACTTTTTGAAACAATGGTAATTGTTAAAAATAAAATAATTTTGTTGCCAGGCAGTAAAATTATAATTTTTTCATTTTAATGTAATATAATGTTTTTCATTTAATACAGCAATAAAAAGGCAGGTAAGACACAGCCTGGTTGTTTGGCTGAAAATGATTTTAAATATAAATCTTAGAATATGGAAGTCATGTATGGTTCTCCATACCGATATTTACTTCCATGTTCCTTAAGGAATGGAAGTATGGTGATGGCAAAAAAAATCGTGTTCTAGATTATGGCAGATTCTGATTCTACTACACTCAAAACATGAAAAAAAAATGGTTTTCCGAAAAGTGTCTGTGTGTGTGTCTGTCTGTGTGTGTGTCGGTCTGTGTGTGTGTCTGTCTGTGTGTGTGTCTGTCTGTAGATTTTTTTCTATGGCAAACGATACCTGCCGCAAATTCAAACAGAATCAAATAATTTTTTGCATACAGCCCTGATTTGTAGGGGACTCGCGACCTATTGTTTTTGGTGAAGATCGGTTGAGGGAAAGGGGTAGTTTACCTGCAACGGTTTTTTATTGTCAAGGGAATTTTTTTTTTTTGGCAAACGATAACAGTCGCAAATTCAAACAGAATCAAATAATGTTTCGCATACAGCCCTGAGTTGTAGAGTTCTCAAGACCTGCTGTTTTTGGTGAAGATCGGTTAAGGGAAAGGGGTAGTTTACCTGCAGCGTTTTTTTATCAAGGGTATTTTCTATGGCAAACGATAACAGCCGCAAATTCAAACAGAATCAAATAATTTTTTGCATGCAGCCGTGATTTGTAGAGTACTCAAGACGTATTGTTTTTGGTGAAGATCGGTTGAGGGGAAGGGGTAGTTTACCTGCAACGTTTTTTATCAAGCGTATTTTCTATGGCAAACGATAACTGCCGCAAATTCAAACAGAATCAAATAATTTTTTGCATACGTCACTGAATTGTAGAGGACTCATGGCCTTTTGATTTTGGTGAAGATCGGTTAAGGGGAAGGGGTAGTTTATCTGCAACCTTTTACTTTTTAACAAGAGTATAGTACTTGAAAATTCATTTAAACTTTTTCAAACAATGGTAATTGTTAAAAATTAAATAATTTTGTTGCCAGGCAATAAAATTATAATTTTTTCATTTTAATGTAAATCTGTACATAGTATAAAGTAAAGTCGGTCCGTTTTCTCTCTGTGTTTGAAATTGCTAATCTCAGGAAGTACTGAACGGATTTTATTCAAGTTTTCGCCAATAGATAGAGTGTCTATCGAGGAACATTTATGTGTATAATTAATACATATATGTTGTACATTAGCTTAGCTATCACGGTTTATGTCAAGTAAGTGGTATAGTTTACATCTTATATATAAAATATCGGTATGGAGAACCATACATGACTTCCATATTCTAAGATTTATATTTAAAATCATTTTCGAAATGTAATATTACCAAAGAAACTACTTCTTTCTACTTACTGCTTCAGCCTTAACCACAGTACTGTGGTCACTAACATATACCACCTCACGTTATCGCACTCGATTTTCACTGATGATGGAAGTCAATGGCATTGCCGAAACGTCTGGTTTTGTAGAAAACATTGGACTACGGCCAAATATCCCGGGAAGGAATTTTAACAAAAACTACTTCTTTGTTGCCGATAACGTTGTACACATATATATAAAATATATGCATAAAATTAATGGCTTGTATAAGTTAATGATTGATCTCCATTAAGTAGTGCTCAAGTTTCCAAAGTTTTAATATTATGATGTCCGTAATTAAAACATCAGAGCAGGTTTAGTGTGAATGAGGGTACACTGTGGACAAAAATTTTCAACATTTCCTATTGAGCGTTGCTTAGAGTGTGAATCTACAGTGTATGTTTCACAGAACAAACACGCGAAAAAGAAGGAGCGCTCCGAAGTCACTCATGGACCCTCAGCATCTTGCAGAGAGTTCATTCCCTAAAGACGAAAAGTCTGTCTATGAATCGTTCCTCTGTAAACACGTGCAGTTACATTGCCCAGCGATCCACAGGAAGCAAATTGATGTCCATTTTTTTGGCTTGCACGCGTTATGTTGGTATGGGTTTCGGCACTTTCCATTTAAAAAGCGTGCAAATGTAAGAAAATAAACATGAGTGAGACCAGAAATAACGTGAATTGTGTGTGTGTGTGTGTGTGTGTGTGTGTGTGTGTGTGTGTGTGTGTGTGTGTGTGTGTGTCTTACCTGCTTTTTTATTGCTGTAGGCATAATAATAAAATGGAAACGTAAATATTACATAACTGAGATATGCTTACCTGCCACGAACAATATATTATTTTATACATGGAGGAGTTCAGTGACATACACACGTACAGAAGTCATCTTCAAAAATACTAGAAGTCGTCCACGCTTTTATGTTGGCAGTGTAACTTACAGGAAGTTTTTTGATGTTTTTAAAACATCTAGGATGCAAACTTTTCCCGATAACTAAAAGTTTCCTTTTTTCGTTTCCCGTCATGTTCGCACAAACAAAAACTGTAACTCTTTGTTTAGAGAGCTTCCCACCAACGCACTTTTCATTTGTAAATTTGAAAGTCTTATCTGGAGTTAATTTATAAAAAATTCCGGCTTCATG